>PYAF01004021.1:1212568-1243413 GCA_007407185.1 Glycine tomentella | reverse complement strand
AAGCTGCCAGTTTGCGTCAAAGGCAATTACCAAGGCTGTAATTGCAGTAGCAATATCTTGAACCAATAAACCAAGAGCATCCCCAACCAAAGTTCGAATAGAAGCCGCATCAGTTGAGAGCCTTGCCCCAAGTACTCCACTTGAATTCTCAGCTTTATCAAACCAACCTATTTCCATCTGAATTATTTTCTCAAAACACATAAGTTGAATCCTTTTTATCAACTTAGAACCAGCTACAGCAAAAAGGTAGGACCTTAATGGAATAAATATGAAGGTAGCCACACTAAGTACAACAAATATTAATGCCCAAAACCATGCAAAGCCAATCCCCCAATGATGGAATTATAAGTAGACACATCTTTCACCCTCACCCCATCAAACAATGCTTGTGCCTCCTTGATTTGACCAGTCTTTGCTGCTGCCTCAATGTACTTAAAGTGAATATCAAGATCCTCACTGTTCCATATTATTTAGAGGAACATACATCAGCAGAAATACATTGGAATTGGACAATATCTCAATTAAATGAGGTCTATTACCAACAGAACAACAAGTTTTTTTTTTCTAAATGAAAGAATTACCTGGAGCTCAAGTATGATCCAAGGAAAAAGTACAGTCCTTCATATGACCTAAATTGCTCAAAAAGTTTTATGCAGGCATCAACGCCCAATTGCTCACAATATTCTTTAGCAACCTGAACACAAATACGAAAGCTTTGTCAACAATTATTTAAGAAGTTTCAAGTTATAGAAAACAATGACACCACCATACCTGCACAATGATCTGTAGGTTGCCCCTTAGATTGGACAGCAATAAGTCTTTCATGCACTCTAATGCCCATTCTTTAGACAATGTACCAAAAAACTCTACGAGTGACTGCAACAACCACATAATGAGTAGGTATCACACAATGGGTTTTAATTGTTAAACACTAAAACAGATTAAAAGCAGAACAGCACATAAACCTGAGGTTCAATTGCATGTGAATTAACAAACTGATGGAACCAAAAGAAAATAAACGAAAATCAACGAACCCTAGCTCCCTGACCCCATAGACTTTTATTTGTACTCGCCGTCGGAAACAATCATCCACAAACTGATGGAAGTTAGCTTCATCTTCGTGGACGCGGCGGCGATAACACGCTGACAGTGGTCGTTGAACCCCAACACGTCGCCGAGAACAATAATAATCAAAACCATCACCCCCATTCTCGGCGCTGCCCCGTGGGTTTCACTTTTATGCAAAACTTCGAAACGGTTGCGTTTAAGGCTGAGGATGCGGAGTTGGATGAGGGAGGTGAGAGGGAGAATGGAGCCGGTGGGGTAGAGGTCTTCGAGGATGAGGGGGGAGACGCGGTGGTGTTTGTGGTTGCGGATGTGGGAGATGCCGTGTCGGGGTTGCTGGCGGCGCAGTGGACGACATGGGAGTGATTGTTGGCTTCTTATTTGTTTCCGGTGCTTTTTGGTTGGGTTTTGCTGCAGATTTGGTTAGGGGATTTGGGATTTGGGGGTGGACCGTGGATGACTTAGGTTGGAGTTTGAAGCCAATGAAGTAGTGGGTACAAAAATTCTGGTGTTGGTTATTTTACCCTCTATTGGCTTTGGATTTACAACATTGAGTCCATGGCAGTGTTGGGTTGGCTAATGGTACTGTGTTGTTGGTGATTCAATGGAGTTCGAAGAAGATGAAGGGGTTCAAAACTTTGTAAAAAACAAGGGGCGGGGAAAGTTAATTGATTCTTATTTTAATTTAAAAATAATCAAAGTCGGTTATTAGTCCAACCGACTTTGAATCTTCAAATATAAGGTCGGTTTTAGCATAACCGTATTTGAATGGTCATCAACAACTACGGTCTTTCTGTTAACTGACTTCGTTAATGTATCAGTGTTCAATTAATTACAAAAATGCCACCGATTCTTCTACTAGGTCAGTTTTCAGGCAACCGTCGTAAATAAGCTGTCGTAATATGTACATTTGGTAGTAGTGAAAAGATTTCATTTTGAAAACACTTGGCTCCTTGAACTAGAATTAAATGATGTTGTTGAGCTTGGTTGGTCTCACCAAGATGGTCACAATTTCCTCTCAAAATTATCTATCACATCCACGGAACTGAATTCATAGGAAAACTAAATCAGAGGGAAGTATTGTACCAAAATTGTTGAAGTCAGAACCAAGATGGAACAAACTCATGAAATGAATAATGTCCATTCAACATCAAATTTCGAAGCACTTTATAAAGAGATGGGCAACCTCATTGCACAATGAGAGATTTACTGAAGGCAGAGAGCTAAGGTGTTTTGGTTGAAAGAGGGCGACATTAATTCAAAGTTCTTCCATTCCACTACAACATGTAAGAAGCTAATGCCATATTTTCTTTGACTCATAATGATGGGGTTGTTATTCATGATCATCAAGACATCTGTAATATTGAAAAAAGATTATTTCAATGGCTTGTATCATGATGATAATAATGTTGATGATTTGATTCCAATTATTAATGAAAATTCTCCTTGCATCTTATCCGATGATAATGATATTCTACTTAAACCTTTTTCTATATCTAAATTAAAAAATGTTATTTTCTAAATGAATTCTGATAAGTCACCTATCCTTAACTAATTAAACCTTGCTTCCTATAAACATTTTGGGCATTTGTGTGGCCCTGAATTGTTTCATTATGCTGCTTGTTGGTTAGAAATCCCAAAAATATGAAAGATTTTAAACCTATATCCCTTTTTAATGTTTTATACAAAATAATTTTGAAAGACTTTGGCCAATTGTCTTAAACCCTTTCTCCTCAATTACATTTCCCAAGAACAATATGTTTTTGTTGAAAATAGGTCTATTTTAGACAATGCCTCATAGCCTAGCTATGAAATTATTCACCATATGAGATGCAAAATAAAAGGTAAATTGGGATTGGGAGAAATTACATTAAAAAAGTTGATTTTAGTAAGGCCTTTGATAGAGTGGATTGGCGATTTATTTTCATACTTTTGACAAAAATGAGATTCCATGATAAACGGTTAAGATGGATGAAGTTGTGCCTAGAAACTGTAACTACTTACTTTGGGTCAATGGAGACACTGTTGGTTGTATTGTCCTTGGGAGAGGGCTTAGACAGGGTGACCCAATATCATTTTACCTTTTTATCCTATGTAATGAGGAACTTTCTTCTATCCTAAAAAAAAGGGAGGCTAAGAGAGAGATTCGTGATATGAAAGTGTGCAGAGGGGCTCTTACCCTCTTAAACCTCTTATTTGATGATGACTGTTTTTTATTTTGCAGGACAGATGAATAGGAAGTCAAAATTTTAAAGGAGGTCCTAGACAATTATGGCAAGGCATCGGGCCAAATGATCAATTACCATAAGTCAACAATATTCTTCAACTCCAACACTTAACCCACTTTGTACCATCAACTATCTTCTTTTCTTGGAGTTCAACAAACCTTAGGAACTGGCAAATACTTGGGCCTTCAATCTCTTATTGGAAGGAAAAAGAAGCGGATCTTTGCCTTTTTGAAAGACAGATTATAGAAGCGCATCAATCACTTGTTAACCCAACATATTTCAAAAGCAGGGAAGGATAACCCTCATCAAATCAGCAACGCAGTCAATGCCTACTTACTGCATGAGTGTTTACTTGTTTCCTTTAACTCTTGAGGATGATCTCTAGAAAATGATGAACTTTTTCTGGTGGGACAAAAGAAAAGGAGCAATAAAAGGAATCAACTGGCTTAATTGAGAGAAAAGACAATGAGGAAAGAGGATGAATGAATGGGATTTAGACATCTTCATGCTTTCAACTTGGTTATGCTAGGGAAGCAAGGTTGAAAATTCTTAACCAACCAAGATACTATAGTTGCCAAGATCTTTAAAACTAAATACTTTCCAAATGAGACTATTTTGGAAGCTCAATTAAGGCATAATTCAAGTTTTGTTTAGCGTAGTATCCATGCTTCACGAGTAGTGATAAGTGAAGGAAGAAATGGAGAATTGGAAATGGAAGAGACATTCAAATATGGGGACAACCTTGGCTTAGAGCACATGACAATTTCCTCCTACGGGTCTTGCAACTCTTTCTGTAAGTTCTCTCATAAATCACGACACACATGCTTAGAGGGATAACATACTTCAACAACTTTTTAGAAATGAAGATATTCAAGAAATTAAAAAGACCACACGACTTAATTTGTCTAACTTGGACCAACTTCTATGGAAGCTTTCAAAAAATGGCAATCACTCAGTTCGCACAGTTTACCACTGCCTCATGAACGCCATTATCCAAACTGATCATATATATCATCTCAAACAAGAAGGAGACTGGAGGCAGGTATGGAAATTACATGTGCCCTTTAAGATAAAACATTTTCTTTGAGGATATTGAGATATTGCTTACCCTCTTAGTAAACTGCATACATGAGGCGTATCATGTCCCGACGAGTGTTCTTTATGTGAGAATAACATTGAAAATGAGTGGCATATATTTTTTGATTGTGTTCATGCACAAGCTGTTTGGCACATGGCGAGTTTTTGGGCTAACATTCAGCATAAAATCATCACTTCAAAGGGATTAAAGGACCTGCTTTTTGATATTCTATGTACTTTTCCACCCAATAAGAAGGAGCATATGGTTGTTATTTTATAGGCTATATGGACACGGAGAAATCAAAAAATCTTGGAAGCTACAGAAGTTCCAATTCACATTTCTACCTCTAATGCAACACAATATCTATCGGAATGGAAGCATGCTAGGAAAGACAAGTATCATATCATGATTCCAACTCAATCAAACAACAACCAAAACTGCAAGCCATCTACAACATGTTTGCTTAAGTTAAACGTTGATGCCGCAATGTTGCAGCCACTAAATCTTCAACCACTGATTTACAAGGTCACTAAATCTATCTTCTAAGATATATGTTGTTTTGGTGTAGGAACATGTATCTGTGATGAACAAGGCCGATTTGTCAAAGCAAGAACTCAATGACATTTTGGTGTTCCTCACCTGACAGAGGCTGAATCATGGGCTTTACTGCAAGCTATTCTTTGGATTCAATAGTTGTATATCCAAAATAGAACCATCAAAGTTGATTGTAAATTAGTGGTTGAAGATTTAATGGTTGCAACGACCATTATATTGATGTTCAAATCATTCTAACTGTTAAACTCAGAGAAGATTGAGCCAAAAAGACATGTCTCCTCCTGCTGGAGAATTCTCATATAATTAAAAATTAATTACAATCTGTCAAGCTGATTTTCAGCCCACTAAATAAGCTAATACAACTGATTATCCTAATTAAGAGAATAACAGTTACAAATTGCATATCTTTTGCCATTAATTATGTTAACATTCCCCCTCAAATTGATGTTGGTGAATCTACAAGCATCAATTTGCCAAGTAGAAAATTGTGACGTTGGCATGACAACGTTTTAGTGAAAATGTCAACTATTTGAATAGATATTGAGACATGTGGTAGAGTGATGACCCTGATATCATATGCTTCTTGGATAGAGTGACAATCAACCTCGACGTGTTTCGTCCGTTCATAGTAAAATGGATTTGCTGCAATCTGTATGGCACTAGTGTTGTCAGCATGCAATGGAGTGGGTTGTGCTTGAGATAATCCAAGATCTGTAAGAAGACCACGTAGCCATATTATTTTAGAACAAGCTGCAGACATTGCATGATATTCTGCTTCAGTGGATGACTTTGAGATTGAATCTTGTTTCTTACATTTCTATGAAATAGGAGCATTCCCTAGGAACATACACCAGCCAGTAGTAGATCACCTTGTGTCTGGACAGCCAGCCTAATCAACATCACTATATGCTTGGAGGTGAAGAGATGAATTAGCAGGAAAGAATAAACCATGCCTTGAGGTGCCAAGGAGATATTTAATGATGCACTGCACTGCTGAAAAATGGAAGTGTCGTGGAAATTGCATGAACTTACTAACAATATGGACAACAAAAGAAACATATGGGCAAGTGACAGTTACATAGATGAGACTACCAACTAGCTTTCGATATTGAGTGGGATCATCAAAAAGTTCTCCTTCATCTCCTCTATATTTAACATTAACTTCCATGGGAGTGTCAACAGGGGTAGCATTTGTGAGTCCAGCTAGCTGGACCAAATCTTGAATATACTTCCACTGATTTAAAAAAATGCCTTTAGAATGATAATACACCTCTAAATCCAAGAAATAAGTGAGATGGCCTAACTCTTTCATGTCAAAAGTTGAATGCAACATTTTTTTTAATGCTAGAGATAGCCTCTTGATTATAACCAGTCACCAGAATGTCATCCACATAAACAAGAAGCACCACGATGCCTTTAGGAGTCCTTTGGAAGAAAAGTGATGGATCATACTGACTTTGATGGAATGAAAAACCAAGTAGTGTGGAGCAAAACTTTTCAAACCATACTCTTGGGGCCTGTTGAGCAATTCAGTTTGCAAACAGTATTAGCGGAAGAAGTGGACATACCACTAGGAAGTTTGATGTAAACTTCCTCCTTGAGGTCACCATGGAGGAATGCATTTTTGACATCCATTTGATGTAGTGGCCAAGAAATGGATGCAGCAAGAGCAAGGATAGTGCGCAGTGGTCATCTTGGCAATTGGAGCAAAAGTCTCGTCATAGTTATTCTTGCTTATTTTCCAAGCACAACTAGTTGCGCCTTGTAACAATCTATGGATCCATCCGAACACAGCTTTATAGAGAACACAAACTTGGTGCCTAAAGGTTTAACGGATGTGGGACATGGCATTATATCTCATGTATGATTTTCTTCCAAGGCGAGAAGTTCACTTTCAATAGCTTTCTACCAACTTTTATTCTCCATGGCTTGTTTATAAGAAGAAGGAATAGGAATAGATGATAATGTTGTTGTCATGGAACTGATATACCTTTCTAGGGGCTTACAAGTGCGTGAACTACATCGTAAAGGTGCTAGTTCTGGTTCTGGTTCTTGTTTTGGATCAGCAGCCAAGGAATTATCTTGAAAGGGCCTATGAGATTCTGCTGGTTGATTTTGGGTGGCAGTACTTCGTCGTTTATAGGTCAAGGGAGGTCTAGATGATGGTTGTCTTGTAGAAGAGTTAGAAAACAATGCTAGAATATAAATTGGAGAAGAGAGAGAGTTATGATGTGTTGCAAAAAAAATATACATTTTCTCGAAAAATTACATTTCGAGAGACCCGAATCCGACGAAGGTTAGGAGCATAACATAGAAAGCCCTTTTGATGAGGAGAATAGCCAAGAAAAGCACATTCAACAGATTATGCAGTGAGCTTGGTTTGTTCTTGTGGAGGAAGATGGACACAACATGCACAACCAAAGATACGAAGAGTGGAGTAATCAGGTGGGTGACCAAATAGGCGAGTGAAAGGGGATTCATTACTTATTGATGGGGATGACAATCTGTTTATAAGATGAACTACAGTGGAAAAGGCTTCACACCAAAATTGTGATGACATTTGAGACTCCAGCAAAAGGGTGCGGACAACATCTAGCAAATGACAATCTTTTCATTCAGCTACCCCGTTTTGTTATAGGGTTGAGGGGCATGACCTTTGAGATAATGCCATTGGATTGCAAGAATTCCTGAAATGAGTGTGGGGTGTATTCCCCCTCATTATCAGAGCGAAGAATATGGATTTTGGATGATAATTGGGCTTGAACATAAGCATAAAAAAATTTGAAAGTGGAAAAAACTTCATCTTTTTAGCGCAGAAAATAGACCCAAGTGAAACGACTATAATCACCAATAAAAGTTACAAAATATTTGTAATGAGCATGAGATATAATTGGTGCCACCCCCCAAACATCACTATGGATGATATGAAAAGGTTGGGTTACATTCGACTGATGTGTTGGAAAAGGTAGAATTTTACTTTTGCCAAGCTTACAAGGAATACAATCAAAACGAATAACATTAAGAGATGGGGTGTGTTTATTTCCAAGAAAACCAGATTTTAGCATGTCATGGAGTACATTTGAGTTGGGATGCCCAAGACGCCTATGCCATACTTGGTAATCAACAAATGCAGAATTACAAGAGACTAAAGGCAAAGAAAAACTTGGAGACAACATGGATAGGAAAAAGACGTCCAACTTTAGGCCCTTTCGCGATGATCTTCCCCGAGTGTTGATCCTGCACAAGACAACCAGAATGTGAGAAATGAACTCGACAATTATTGTCGACTAATTGACTAACAAAGTCAAGATTACTAGTGAGACTAGGAGCAACAAAAACATTAGTTAGAGATGAAGAAATATCACTAGTTGCTGTCATAGGCAATTGATTTCCATCAACAGTTTGTATCTTGAGATTCCCCAAATACTTTTTGATATTAGTAAGGAATCAAGCATTGTTGATCATGTGGTGGGAAGCCCCAGAATCAAAGTACCAAGGGGAAGAGGATTTACCTGAGAATCCCAAAGCAGAGAATGTTGAAATGATCATCTGTTGAACCATTTCAGGGGTCAAAGTTGGAACAACAGTAGTAGCAGTTTGCAGGACAGGTGCTGGATTAGCAGAATCGCTGGGAATAATGGAGTCAATGGAGGTTGTAAAAGTTGTGACAGTTCGCCTTGGTGGCCTTATTTTGCATTCCTTAATAATATGTTCATCCTTTTTGCAGTAGTTGCAAAGTGTTGTTGGACAGTTTGAAGCATAGTGTCCAAATCGCTTGCAACAAAAACATTGAACAACACTCATGTCGTGGGTTCTTGACTTCCCTTATGCCACATATGCGATTGGAACAACAGATGATTTTTGTTCTTCAATGATGGACTGAGTAAGAAGACGTTGTTCTTCATGCAACAAGTCATTGAGGCACGCATCCAATGATGGAACAGGATCTCTATGCATCAGATTGGATCAGATACCTTCAAAGTCAAATCTCAATTTCATAAGAAATTGGTCTCGTTTAGTAGTTCCATGAATTGTTTGTACTGAACTTAGACCTGTATAAGGCAAGTTTGTATAAACTATATTAGTGTATTCAACCCATAGATTCATGAATTGAGAGTAAAAACAAAGATGGAGACTATCTTGTTTAAAGGTAGTTATGTTGTGTTCAAGCTGGAAGCAGCGAGCTGCGTTATTCTGACTATAAATTTTCTTCAAGTAAGACCACATTGTTGTTGCAGTCTTGTAAGGTCGAAGATTCAGGACAATGCTTGAATCAACAGAACCAAGGATCCAGGCCATGACTTGAGCATCTTGGACTTCCCATTTGGCATGATCCACCGTATGTTGGTCTTTGTTAGGGGCAGGAGTGCTGCCATCAATGTCACCCCACAAATCTTTTCCTTTGACAAATATTTGGAATTAGAATGCCCAAGCTGAGTAGTTTTTGCCATTAAGGCGAACCAATAAGACGTCATATTTTTCGGAAGCCATGGATATAGGAAAAATAAATGAGAGGATAATCTGGACTAAGAAGCAAATAACCAAAAAGAATGTGAAGAAGAGTGAAACAAGATAAGGAAACTAGGATGAGGCTGAAAAACAACAGGGAAAAAAAACACATATTAGGTTTTGGGATCGTAACCTAGGCTGATACCATGTTAAACTCAGAGAAGATTGGGCCAAAAAGACATGTCTCCTCCTGCTAGAGAATTCTCATATAAATACAAATTAATTACAATCTGTCAAGCTGATTTTCAGCCTACTAAATAAGCTAATACAACTGATTATCCTAATTAAGAGAATAACAATTACAAATTGCATATCTTTTGCCATTTATGCTGTTGACACTAACAAAGTGTAGAGAGGTTTTACATTCTATTCTAAACTCATTTGTAAGTTTTGTAAGGAGGCAAGCCAACAATGTTGCTCACAAATTAGCTAGAGCGTCATTGTCTTATATTTTGGTTACATTCCAAATTGTATTTAGTATGTTGTTTTGAATGAAATGAAATAGATTTCTTTCAGTAAAAATAAATAAATATAGATAATGTATAAAATATAATAATATATAATCAAGTTTGTGTAAGATTTAAAAAATAGAGATTTCATGTACTAAGTCAAAATTTATAATAAATAAGATAATTTTATTTATTTGAGAAACAAATAACGATTAACTTAGCACTCAAGTATTAAAAAAATTAAACTTAAGCGAAGTGTATTTATAAGATATGAATTTTTTAATTAGATTTATAAATACCA
Organism: Glycine tomentella; assembly: GCA_007407185.1. NCBI lineage: Eukaryota > Viridiplantae > Streptophyta > Magnoliopsida > Fabales > Fabaceae > Glycine > Glycine tomentella. The sequence continues at coordinate 1,233,228 of PYAF01004021.1, read as the reverse complement.
GAAATTTTGTTTAACAAAAGCAACCTACGGAATCAAGTCTTGGTTTTAGTGAAATTAGACTCTATCTCTTTAAATAAGGTTTGGAATTCGAGCCTTGTCAATGGAAATAATATGGTTTGGAGGGGGATACACTAAAGATAGTCAGCCATATTTTTTAAAGGAGATTAGTCATTAACAAAATTGGTGGATATTTCTTATCAATGTCATGGTGACTAAAAAAACAACATAGAAAGTTGATAAATTTCTCAAAATTAAGAATATACAATGAGTGAATTAATGCAGCAGCAGTAGTCACACAAGTATCATCATATAATGCTTACAAAGAAATTAAGCATAGAGTTTTCCAAATACAACCTTAAATGAGTCCTCCAAAAAGGAAAAGAAAGGATGAGAACAGGTTCATGAAACACATATAGAACTGTTTCCCCCATTGTTCTGCACCACATTATACAAACTTGGCTCAAATGAAGAGCAAATTTTTCATAATCTTGGCAACGCGCGGGGGAGAATGCGAGGTTGGTCCCAATCAGTGACAATGTGATCACGAGTGATATCCTTGAGTGAGGTGCAACCACTCAAGGCCATGGTTAGCTCAAACTCCTCACGAAGCATCCGCAGCACGTTTCTTACACCAGCCTCTCCTTCAGCAGCCAAGGAGAACACCACAGGGCGTCCAATCTGACATAGAACAAAGTTTGTTACACTTAGTTTATATAATAGGTTAAGATGACATATTGCTAGGAATATTTATACTAATATATTTGTGTTTTGTGTTTTGTGTGTGTGTGATGCACAGCATAGTGTTGGATGCACATTGTTTAGTGGCCCCTGAATGAATTTCACATTAATAAAAGCGTGTTAAAATTAATGTGTTAACATTTGGTCTCACACTTGTCTTTATTTTTAAATTTTAGTCTCTCTATATGAGAAAATTGCAAGTTTTAGTTCCTACATATGCATAAAAGCTAAGTTTTGGTTTTCATTGCTAATATCAGAGAGCACTTTCTAACAGTGTTAATCTGCTACCAAAATTTTCTGGTGGTGATAAACTATCACAAAAAATTGTTCAAAGACTAAAACTTACAATTTTCTAGTATAAGGACTAAAAATTATAAAAGAGACAACTATAAGGACCAAATGAATAGTTTAACATATTATAAAAATAAGTATAATGTAGGATTCATTATTATATAGGTTTTGTTTGGATTGTTGCAAAAGAATAAAATGTGAGAAATGGAATATGATGGTATTCTGTTTCATTGTTTGGAATGATAAAATGAGGATGGAATATAACCTTCTTTTATCTTATTTCATTCTTTACCTTCCTAAATTTGTGAGGAATGATAGGGAATACGAATTTTGTTTCATTCCATCATAACATTCAAATAATAAAATGGAAATTTTATTCCATGATCTTCTATTTTACTTCATTCTATTCTATCTCATCTCTTTCCATCAATCCATTTTCATGGTAGTAAATAACATGGACATGGAATCCAAATTCGTGGTCGGCTCTTGCAATAAATGACAATATGTGTATAACAAACAATTTAATAGGGAACTGATATCTGAAAATGTTATCCCAATATGAAAAAAGCCAAGAATTATACTAAGCTTTTGGAAGAGGTTATGAAGTACTCACAAATATGCCAGAGGCACCTAGTGCCAATGCCTTGAAGACATCAGTTCCACGGCGAACACCACCATCCAAAAATACAGGAAGACGACCTTCAGCAGCTTTGACAACCTAAGTTTCAATAACAGAAATATATATAACAGCCTTAAAATGAGTGTGTATAAGTTTCAAGGTGCCTAAGATGTAACTCAAAGTTGATGTACCTCTTCTAAGGCTGATATGGTGGCTGGAACATAGTCAAGTTGTCTAGCTCCATGATTGGACACTATAATTCCAGCTGCACCACTTTGTATAGCTATCCTTGCTGCCATGTTGAAATGAAGGCATTAATAAAATATTCAAAGAGGGAGAACAGAAGAAAGTGAAAACAGGCTTTTTGGTTTTCCTTACTGTCCTCAGCAGTCAGCACACCCTTCACCAGAATTGGCAGTTTGGTGATTGTTTGAAGCCACTTCACATCCTACAAAATTAACAAGGTGGACTCTATTCAGTGGAACCTTGAAAGTTCCATATGTATACATAAGAACTGAAGAAACTAAATGTAAACTATGATTTAGTTGAACTTATTACTCTACATTCCTCTGAGGGATGCAGGAATATTATCTTGCAAGCAAATTATGAATCAAATCAATGAGTTGGGCAAATGAAGTTGTCACTTGTATTTGACTTCAGTTTAATTTTCTCGCGAACAATGCAGTTAAGGAATTTTTATACTGTCAAACTAATTATAAATCATTATGAGCATGACTTTTAAAGTAATTATAATACAAGTCAACAATTTTACACACAAGACAATCTATGATTAGATGACAGTATAAAAAAAAAAACCTTTATGTTGTCAATGCATTTTAATTAAATTCATTTCACTTCAATAAAATCTTGCTTACTGAACAAGATAATAACTACAAAGGAAAAATAAAATGCCTTATTTGATTTTCTAACATACCTTCCAGCTTAAAGTACGATCAATTTGACCAGCAACATATGAAGCAAGTCCAGAGTCATCAGCCTGAAAGGATCAAGACAACAGTTCAATTAGTGATAAAGGAAAGAAAAGTGACCAACAGAAATAATTCAGTCATAACTCATCTTACTTTGTCCATCTTTCCAAGGTCCAATCCTTCAAAGTTCTTCAATGTCAAAAATGGTGGCAGTGTGAATCTGTAACAGACATTTTATTATTGATTTAATTGCCAGGATAAGGCTGAAACTTGAATAAAAGATAATCATATTCATTGAGAAAGTGATATAACAAGGTTGAAATGGAAGAGTTCAGAATTGTACCTATTCTTGATATCAGCTTCTCTACGTCCTAGTCTTGGGGTATCAACAGTAAGGGCAATGGCTTTGAATCCAGCCCTTTCAGCTCTTCTCACAAGCTGAGCGACCACATGCCTGTCCTTGTACACCTAAAGTAAGGAGAATAAATCATGTCAGTAAAACAGACTATTGTACCAAAAGTTCAAATAAACAGTAAAATGGAATTGAATGAAAGCTTACGTATAGCTGGAAAAAGCGAATGCCAGGTCCTGTTGAAGCCACCTCTTCAACACTGGAAGTAGCCCATGAGGACAAAGTCTGAAAGAACAAAAATGTTACTCATCACTAAAGAACATAGAGCTTATCATTGATTAACAACAAATAAAATTTACAAGCATACAATCTCATGAAGTTAATTGGAGTGTTCATGAATGAAATATTATGGCATGATGTACAAGGGAGCAGATAACACATCCTCAGCAAATCCACCAATTGCAAATTACAAAATTGTCTATGCTGAATTGAATCATTGATTCCAGAATATGTGGTGATTAATCAAGTGAAGCACTACTCGTTCCCTAATTAAGAGGAATATGAACATAAAAGAGAAGAACCATGATTGTTCCAGCAGCAGATGCAGCTCTTGCTGTTGCATATTCTCCTGCATTAAAAAAACATATATATATCATCCAACGTAAAATCCATGCTCTTGGTTGTTGGTTTAGCAGTGTTTGCAAAGGAGACTTGGAATTAAACAATTTAGTTTATAAATGTCAACGAATTTAAATGCTACTGCCCTATTGTAAAGTTTTCCTAATAAAAAAGCCACAGATTTTGCTATTATCCATTTATCAGAACTAGATGATAATAATGTTCTCAGAATTACCGATGTTCAATCACATTTGACTCCTGTATAATTTCTACGCGTGTAACAAATAGAATCATATAACAGAACGTTCTATGCAATTCGATTGCAAGGATTTTATCTTGCTGAAATTTTTTTTGGCTTATATATCTCGATGAAATTGATTAGGAACACATCTATCTTACTAATTTTTTATTTTGTGCTTACTCATTAAACCAATACATAATTAAAAAGTGTGGAATTATCTTCTTCCGGACTTCCTTTTGGCAAAATGCACACAATATTGTAATACTACAACTAAAAATTTACTAATCCAAGAGACTGTAAAGGACAAACAATTATACCCTCAGGATGAGCCATTTTCTGCATGGCTGTTGGGGCAAGCATGATTGGCATGGATATTTTGAAGCCTAGGACAGTAGTTGTCATGTCTATCTTGCTCACATCGATAAGAATACGTGGCCGAAACCTGTGTATTTATCAAACATATTTTCATCATATCAACATTTGTTTGTATTCTTAGAAATACAGGTACATGAATATCTAAGGAACACAATTAATAATTATTATATTTTAGTTAGTAACTAACTACTGTAAAAATAAGGAGGGAAAAAATCTTACAAAATTCTGGAAAAGGCATTTCTGTTCTCTTGCAGAGTCCACTGGTCCTCTGCACCAGATGCGTAGTAGTCAAAAACCATCTTTGGCAACTTCTGCTTTGCAATAGCCTCATACTCACTGACATTGGTGATCTCCATTTTCAGAACTGCTTGTTGATGCTACCCTTCTTCAGGAATTCTACATAAAAAGACATATATCTTCAGCTATGAATTCTTTAATCACAATCTGTAGCTACAAAGTTTGAGACATTCCTTCCAAGAAACTAGTATGTGTTGATATAGGAAGAGAACTACTATGCCAACCCAAAATCTTCGGAATAATCTAAATAATAAATTTTGTGGCAGATTTCAGCTGTGAAAAATTTCTAATAAGTAAATAATTGGAAGTTGGAAAAATTTTCCTAAAATTTCCCAGATTTTGGATTAAAGAGAAAAAAAAAAAAAAAACTCTTTGGATATGCTACAATGTTGAATTTCAAATGGAAATTAAAACTTAAAGCAAAAATAGTAGCAGTATAAGATAGAAACAAGTTACATGATGAAAAACTCTTCCAACAAGAAAAACAAAGTTACATGCTACGGTTTTTCACTAATATTTCAACGTAGTATTCCCCCCATCATTACATGGCTGAAGACTTCCAAAAAATCTACAAAAGCATGATACTAAAAGGGATATATATATATACATAAAATGGAGTAACAAAAAAAATAAAACAGATGCAAAGAAGATTGATGCTATGAGCTATCCAATCCCAAAACTTAGTTCAGCCTTAAATTCATACACAAAGCCAGTTTGACAAACACAACTGAGATTGAAATCCATTCATACACACAACACAAACACTACTATTCAATCCTGCTAGAGTCTGATGACATATTGAGCATGGAAGAATGATTATAAAGGCCACATGAAGTGATGACATGTTTGAGCATGGAAACAAACTACATAACTGATGAGAAACAAGAAGTCGACCTTGGTTTCCAAAACTATGCAACTGTGTGCATGCAGATGAAGAACCAGTGGAGAGGAGCTCCTAGTGAGGAATAGAAACAGAACGGAAGTGAAGTGAAAATAGCAAAGAGCTGATAAATACGTGGTGGAATAGAGACAAAGTTAGATGGGGCTCAAAAAATAAAAAAAAAACTTGTTGTAACGTGTATACGTGCAAATGAAAGGAGAATTGGAATTTTTTTTCAAGTGGATGAGCTTTTGGAGGTGAGCATTATTTTGAACCAAATCTCATCAACAGAGTGAGGTGCTTCTCAGCCACAAACACCTTGTGTGTTTCACAGCACTCTTTTCTTTCTCCATTATCATTTCCATCTCTAAATAATGAAAAAGAAAAAAATAATATATATGAGAGAAACTGTTTATTTGTTCCTATCTTTTTCATGTGTTTGAAGTCCTGAAAACAGAAGAATAGTAGTACCCTCATCATATGCTATTGCCCTTGTATGAAGGAGTGGTACAAGTGGATTAGGCTATATGCCAATAGATAATGTAAAAAATGCAGTAGCATCTATCATCTTGCTAAGAAAATATGTGTCATTACTTTAAATTTACCCACTTTCAAAAATTACATGATTACTATTAGCGTGTTTTTTTATTTGTAGAAATCAAATACATGTATTAAGTTGCTTCTGTTATCATGGTAAGTGATTTAAAAAGGAAAGACGTAAATTAGTACCATTTTTTTAAGATAATGTTTTGATATATAAATATGAGAATATCAAATTTTATTGACTGTAATTCAGCCACATATGTCAATTTTCTCATATCTTACGTCTCCCTCCAATATTCTGATTAAATTGTCATCCCTTTCTTTTTCGGAATTTGAACCCTGAAGGTAAGATCCAAGGGCTTATTTTATTCAACACATTAACCCTAATATATCACTAACATAAAACAAAAAAAATTAAAGGTGAAAGATCTCGTGCAGTTATTTTCAAACTACGGAATCCTGAACCTTCTTTTTCTGTCCTTATGTCTTTGTCTCTTTTAATTTTTCATTTACTTCAAAAACTTTAAAAATCCCGTAAAATTTTTAAATTATGGCGATTCATTTTAAAAATATTAATGAAATTATATGGACATACATATTAATTTGACCTAAATAAATATTAGTCTTTTTAGGTTTATTTTAACTTAATAAAAAATAGAATATAAAATAAACCAAAATCATTCTATAGGAAGCTTGAGAGTATAATGTCTTAGTATACATAAAATTTATTAATATAAAATTTTAAAAATTTATCATTACATGCTACGGTTTTTCATTCAATCTTTTTTTTTTTAAAAAAAAAAACCTTGAGAGTATAAATAAAATTTTTATTTTATTTTATCGTAAAATATTCACAACATAAAATAATAATTTAATTCTTTTTATTATAAATAAATAATTATTTTATTTTATTTAATTTAATTACGTTATTGCAATGACTATAGATTTTGAAACATGAATTAATGCAACGATTACGAGAACCTACCTTAAAGCGCAATAAATTGATAAAAACTATTTGCGGAATGGATAAGTGTATAGTACTAGAAATTTTAGCTGAGCCCACTCCAAAATTCAAATAATAATAAATGAGCTGACCCAGCAACACCCTCTATAAGTTTTCAATTCAACCTCATTTTCTTTTATCAATGGATTTATTTTATAAAAAAATAAGAACAATTTTAAAATATCATATCATATCTTAAATGTTTTTAATATTTTCAAGATATTTGATATATTTATTTTTTCTTTAATACTTTCATTATATATTTATTAGAAAGATTTGTAGATAACATTACTTTAAAAATAATTTTTTCTTATAATTTAAAATTTTCCTAACATCCTTTGTACTTTTGAATGGTAAAATAGATTTTGCTTGTCTTGTAAGATAGATTGTGTCTTACTAAGAATCATTTTACTCATAGTTAGGTTGGTGGGCATATTTCGTTGGTCTAAGTCAAATGCCAACCATGTGTTTGTAAAATTGCCTCTGTGGAAAACAAAAGGAAAAAAGGTACTTGAAAGTGAGGGGTACGAGGAAGATAAGTTGTTGTCTTAAGTTTGTATGGTTATGGCAAATAGTGGCATCAACTTGGTGCTTCATCAGGGGTCAATGTTGCCCCATGAACTTCCTGTAGCTTCTCAACTGAGACGTGCAAGCTTTCGTTCGTTTTCTTCAACTTGGGCTACTACCAATGGAGCCCTTCATGTATCACCACAAAGGTGGAACTGCAATGCGTCTTCTTGTTGTTTCCGTATCAGGGAATGCAGATGCAGATGGAAACGGCTTGTCAGGTGTTCATTAAGTTGCCCTTTGTGCTTATTGTAAAGCGGTTGCATTTCAGATTCTAAGGCAATTGCGACAGGAGACAGCCTCTATGCGTGGAAGTCAGATGCAGGTGCCTCCAATATGCTAATTTACTTGCACACTGTTAATATCGAGTTTATCATTGTATTTTGTCTTCAGTATGGAAGCAGGGGTTTGTGCTTCACATTTGGTTTTGTGAAAGTAGGGTAGCATAATTGTACAATTCTTTGTTTTCAATGATGCTATACATAATTAATCATTTCTGCAGAACATATTGGTCGGCTTGTAATTATGCATCCTTTAATAGCAACAAATAATGAATAAAAGGTACAATTATTTTGAATCCTTGTTCCAAGCATATTGGTCTGCTTGTAATTATGAATCTGCAAATATTGTTCCTTTAAAAGCTTGGCAATCTCATAAAGGAAAAGTTTAGTTAGTTACTAGCATAATGCTTGAGTTAATTTATACACTATTATTGATGAAATGAAAATATGTTGTCTACAAGTTATTTATTTATTTTTATATATTTTTTATGCATAAACATGATTGACTTACATCTCATTAACAGGGGGAAATTATCCTAAATTTGACAATTTTGGTTAAAGAACTCGAGTCTTGCGACATCTTGTCTATGGGCACATGGCGGTCTTTGATTGTCAAATGTTAGTTAACTTATTGGTTCTTGTGTAATCGTGTATTGATACCCGGATCATGTTTGAAATTGTGAAATTTCATGGAACAAATAAAAAATTGGGCTGGAAAGAATGTACAGCAGTCTCACTTGCTGTCTGTCATGTTCCACATCGTTATCCCACTTGCTTATCAAGAAGTAAAATGTTGACAACACATTGTCTTTTTAATAGGTGTCCCCTGATCAGGAACGGCTGCTCGCAATGCTTGTGCAGATTCTTGGAGCAGAACAGTGTATTGAAGTTGGTGTTTATACTGTATGTACTTCATTTTTTTACACTATACAGTGTATTCACCAGTTTTCTTTATGTTTCATAGACGATACCACTTCTCTTCCATTATGTAATGAGGTAGTATTATATTGTTAATTTGACCCAGGGATACTCATCACTAGCCATAGCATTAGTTCTGCCAGAATCAGGTCGTTTAGTAGCCTGTGTAAGAGATACCAAATCTCTTGATGCTGCCAAAAAGTATTATCAGCTAGCTGGTGTTTCACATAAGGTATATATGCTGCTCATATGCTTTTGATTTGAAAAGGTTCTAAATTTCTGTTTATCTCTTTGGAATATATGGGCTCATTTTATATTATAATTATGTACTGCCTGTATTTTCTGATGTTTTTACATAACGGACTCTAGGTGGATGTAAAACTTGGACTTGCAATGGATTCTCTAGAATCTTTAATTCTAAATGGTGAAGCAGGAAGGTATGTGGGTTTTCTCATTTTCAACATCACAATGATAAATGATTTGATATTTCACATTCTGCTGTTGTGGATAGGAACTGTTCCACATTTGCCATGGTCTCTTTCAATTATTATTGTTAATCAAGGATCCTGTTATATGATATTAAGTTATTAACATTGTCCAAGAAAAAAAAAGTAAAATAGAATTTAAGAAATATTTCCTTCTCATGCAGCTATGATTTTGCGTTTATTGATGCTGAGAAAAAATGAACGAGAAATATTTTGAACTGCTACTATAGCTGGTAAGAACATAATAACATGGTCAAAGGCATTCAGAGCCTCCTATGCTTCATCACGAGATTTTTCATAATCTTATTCGGTTCCTATGAACTGTTATTGTGATGCAATAAAAAATGTATTGTTGCAGGTGAGGGCTGGAGGTCTTATTGTAATTGATAATGTCCTTTGGCATGGAAAAGTTGCTGACCCATTGGTGAATATATTCTTCTGTGTTATGCTTCATTTCTATATTCCAGTTAAATGAACTTGACTTAATGTACTATGTGCAGGTAAATGACCCTAAAACTTTCAGCATTAGAAATTTTAATCAGAAGTTAATGGAAGACAAGCGTGTAAGCATCAGTATGGTAGGTTATAGCAATTTTTTCTACTTATATTTATTCAACAAGACCTAATGAAGTGGGATATAGATTGGCGGACGGTATGTCTTAGGACGGAGTGGAGAAAAGCTATAAGCTTGATGGAGGGTTAAACCCATTAGTATTTCTATATTCCGGTCTTTCTCTTGTTTTAGTTATTTTTCTCTTCTTTTCTCCCTTCTTTCTTTCACCCCTTTTTTTCTCTTTTGTCTTATTTCCATTTCTTTCTTCCCCTCTCCCTTTCTCTTTCTGTTACATTTATGATTTATCATTGGGTTTATCTACCACCGACCCCAATTAACTTGGGTTAAAGGTGTTATTGATGTTGATGTTGCTATTTATTAAACTTTCAGATAAATTCTGCAAATTGATTTATAATATTTTAACTCTTTCGGAGAGTCCAGGTACCTATTGGAAATGGGATGACAATATGTCGAAAAAGATGACCATTTTTGAAAAATTGTTTGGTAAGTTCTATGCAAGTGAACTTATCTCTCCCTTTTGGGGTACTGCTTCTGTATAATTAGCAAACAAATCATTGAATGTTCTTAAAACTTGTGATTTTGCAAGGTCCATTCTCTCAGGCTCCTTTCGGGAAGGATCTGAGAACTGCCTACTGATGATGAATAATGCCATTTTGGCTCCACAGGGAATACAGTATACTAGATTGTGTGATCTTCTCTACCACAAATTTTTGTACGCACTTTAGGTAGCAACCATTAGCCTTAAATTCAGTGACCTATTACTTTTAGAGGCAGATATATTGTCCGGAGAGAAATACTGGTAATACATTATTTAACAATTCTTTCAAATATTCTTTATTTTGTTGGTTGAAATTTAACGGATATTACAAAGTTAAGTGGGTCTATGTACTCATGATTTTATTATTTTCAACAAATTTTAGCTAACAAAAACTAATGCATTAAAAAGTGTGTTACTAATAAGGAATAAACTCTCTAGTATCTGAGAATACTGTTGAAAGCTTGGAAAATAAAGTTTAGAGAGAATGCTTTCATTGGCGATGTAAAAGTAGCACAAGAAATCTTTATTGCAAGAGCTCATTATTCTACTTTATCGTGGTGAATTGTAATTTACATCCTGTAATCAATTTTAATGAGTTGCATTATAACACGTTTCTTTGAAGAATGAAAGTCAACTACAGGGTTATGTAAGAGGTAGTGGTAGAGAGTATTCTTTTTTCTTTTTTGAGTTTAATAGGCCTGTCCTAGATAAAAAATTTACACTATTATTAATTAGAAATTATCTTTTATATAATTTTTAAATTATAAAATATGATAACTTTATTATATAAAAGAAACGCTTAAACGAAACATTATTCCATTTGCCTTATGACAAGCTTTCATTTTTTTAAAATAAAATAAAATAATAAGTCTTGAATTAAAAGAGCAACTTCATTGTTAAGGGATCTCACTGAATTAGTTTAACAAGGTGAGTTGTTGAAAATTTTTGGTACCTCTTTTAGAGCAACTTCACTTTTAGAAGTCTTGAACCTCATATATAGGGGTCTTTAACTTTCTACACCAGCAGGATTTCTAATACAATAATACCCTTATTCCTTTTTATCATACACAAGCAACTTTTTTCATGCTTTTTCTTCCATGCTTCTTCAGTGTTGTTGCTTGTTGTGGTTCCTCGTTGTTGCCGCTTGGTTGTGGCTTGTTGGCTGCGTCTTGCATTGTTGGGTTGGTTATGGAAGTCGTGGTTAGCATTGGTGGAGGTTCCATTGGCCGCTGCTGTCGTCGGAGGTAAGTTTTGCAACTTGATCACTGTAGTTGGTGCCTTACGGATTGACAATCCGTATGATCCTTACGGATTAGCAATCCGTATGACCCTTACGGATTGTCAATCCGTGTGACCCTTACGGATTGTCAATTCATATGAGTATTTTTTTTTTGTTTTTCTTTTTAGTGATTATTTTCAATATTTTAAAAGTATTATTAATTAATGTATTTGTCCTTTTAGGTGATGTATTGAATTTGAATGAAAATAACTGTAAATTTTGTGAAAAATGATTATTATGTGTAGTTAGTTTTAGGGGTATTTTCATTTAAAAATATATTGTGAAATTAATATTTTTTGTAAGATATTTTTGTGAATATGATTATTATGCATATAGTTTTTTAATGATGGTTATTTTTTAATTTGTTTGTTAAGATAGATAACGATAATTGGATGTATGATGATATCATGTCTGAAGAAATGAATATGAGTCAAGACAAGGGAGGCGAACCATTTGCGTTTGACAATAACAACTCTTCAATTGATTGTTCCGATGCCTTCAATACTTCAAAGGTATTTGTATGATGTGATATTTCATAAAAGCTAATAAATTTAATATTTAACCACTGTTAAATATGTATTATGAATTTTTGTAGGTGTTTAAGTCTCGTGAGGAGTTATTGGAATGGGCTCGTAGTGTTGCATATGAGATTGGATTTCTAGTTGTAATAGTGAGGTCTGACACAACAACTAGAAAGAGGGGAAGAACCTCATTTCTTTTGATAGGTTGTGAAAGGAGTGGAAATTATAGAACATTCAACAAAGATTTAGTACGGACAACCACTAGCACGAGAAAGTGTGGTTGTCCTTTTAAGTTGCGAGGGAAACCTGTCGTAGGAGGTGAGGGCTGGATGGTGAAGTTAATATGTGGGTTACATAATCATTGTTTGGCCAAGTCAATGACTGGACATCCATATGCTAGTCATTTAACTGAGGAAGAGAAGGTAATTGTTGCTGAAATGACAAAGTCAATAGTTAAACCAAAGAATATTATGTTGAGTTTAAAAGATCGCAATCCCGAAAGTTATACAACAATGAAAGAAGTCTACAATGCAAGATATGCGTACCGTACTTCTGTAAGAGGCAACAATAATGAAATGCAACAATTGATGAAACTTCTTGAACGCGATACATATATTCATTGGCATAGATTGAAAGATGAAGATGTTATACGAGACATATCCTGGACACATCCTAATTCAGTGAAGTTGATAAATTCATGTAATTTGGTATTCCTCATTGACTGCACATACAAGACGAACAAGTATAAACTTCCTTTGCTTGACATTGTTGGTGTGAAACCTACTGGGATGACATTTTCAACTGCTTTTGCGTATTTGGAGGGTGAACGTATCAACAATCTTGTATGAGCTCTTGAACGATTTAGAGGGCTTTTTTTAAAGAATGATGTTTTCCGTAAAGTCATTGTCACAGATAAGAGATGCAGCCCTGATGAATGCCATCCAACAGGTTTTCCCTGACACTACCAACTTGTTGTGTCGGTTCCACATTGATAAGAATGTCAAGGCTAAATGTAAAACGCTTGTGGGACAAAACAATGCATGGGACTATGTCATGGAAGCGTGGAGAAGTCTTGTAGATTGTGCTTTTGAAAATGCATATGAAGATTGTCTTATGAAGTTTGAGTGTGCTTGCGCACCGTGTCCAATATTTGTTCAATATGTTAAAGACACATGGTTGATTCCCCACAAAGAAAGATTTGTCACAGCATGGACCAATAAAGTCATGCATCATGGAAACACTACTACAAACAGGTAAATCCTTTGCAAGGCATCCATGACATCATGTTTTCCAAATTAATATTTTGCTAAGCTTTCACTGCAGGGTTGAGTCTACTCATTTGACCTTAAAGCGGCTACTGCAGAATAGCGTTGGAGATCTGTGTAATGTTTGGGATGCCATGAACAACATGATCACCTTGCAACACAATGAAATAAAGGCTTCTTTTGAGACAAGCACACATGTTGTAGGACATGTGTTAAAAGTGACATTGTACAAAAGACTCGTCGACATGGTTTCAAGATATGCGTTAAATCTAATTGCTGCAAAGTTTGACCGAGTTCATTATGCAGGCGTTGATAGTTCTCGTTGTGGATGTGTGTTGAGAAGCATGTGTGGTTTGCCTTGTTCATGTGAGCTAGCCAAATATAATCTTTCCAGCATACCACTGGATACCATACACATGTTTTGGCGGAGTTTACATTTCTCTGACCAAGGTGTCGATGACTGTGAAGTGACGATAACTGAAGAGATGGAAGCAATTTCGAAGCGATTCAAAAGTCTTGACATTTATGGCATAGTAACTTTAAAGACTAAACTCAAAGAACTAGAATATCCTGATCAAAATTCCATGTGTCCTCCTTCTGGAAAGGTCAAGACTAAAGGGGCTCAAACGAAAAATGTCACCAAACACGAAAGATCAACCAAGCGGGATCCATCGTATTTTGAGTATGTGGATGCGTTATATTCTCAGCATGATAGTTGCTCATCTAAACAAAAGTCTACATCAACATCTTCAGGACCTATATCGATGGGTAATATCCCAATGCTGGATCAATTTTTGCCATGCATGAGGAATTACATTATTGGTGTATGTGATGTTAAGGCTGACGGTAACTGTGGCTATCGTGCCATTGCGGGTTTACTTGGTTATGGTGAAGACGCGTGGGCTGTGGTACGCAACCATTTGTTAAAGGAACTTGCACCATGGTCTGAGGAGTATATTGTTTTGTTGGTGGGTTACAAAGATATGAGGAGTTAAAGAGGTCACTCCTTGTTGACGCACTGTCAAATGTAAAGGTTTTATTACTCCTTTTCATATGTATACAATAATTTTGCATTTAATGATACTTATGTAATTGTTAAATTGCAGGTAACATAGGATAAATGGATGGACATCACTGACATGGGTTATGTAATTGTTTCACGTTATAACCTTGCCATTTTTTGTCTTTCTAAGCAACTAAGTATGACATTTTTTTCCCTTAGAATTCAACCGCATAGAGATTCTGCTATACATCGCGTCATTTGTATTGGGCATGTGTATGGAAACCATTTTGTCAGGTAATAAGAAAACACTTTAATTTGTTTACATGATTATAACAAATGTCATTAACAATAAATGAATTGTCATCATTTTGTTCAGGTTTCATCGCGAGACGGTTGTCCTATGCACCAATTGCTTTGTTATTGTCAAGACATTGTCATCCTTAAGCAAAAGAGTGGCCAACTAGTTATATTAGTCGAATGCAGAAGTATACCAGTTTGACAATATTGCCAACAGCTTATGTTGATCTGGGCTATGACAGGGCGTCTCAAGACTGGCATACATTGTGACTTTATTTTCTATTTTGTTGTGTGTTCAACTAATGCCAAGAAGTTTTTATTGTATAACTGATGGATTATTTTATTTGTGTTATGAAATTACTCACGTAGATGGATAATGTTCAAACCATGTTAATATGTTGGCATACGCCATCCAAACAATGTCAAAATTCAGTATAGAATGAATGTGACAACTGAAATACTAGAAAAGACACAAGTCAAAATACAAAAAATGTCCAAAAATTGTGAATCTAAACAAAAGTCAAAGTCCTTAGATGTGTAGATCGAACGTAAACAACTTTGTCTTGCTGTACACCTTGCACTAATCTTATACACTGATATGTAATGTCGTACGCTTTAGTGCCAGCAGTGACCATCCCCGCATCAATCATGTGTTGCAACCTCTGTGCAATCCTTTCACAAACGCCCTACAGAATGATTTAAAAATCATTTGTGACATTAGTAAACGCAACGAACATCAAATTATGTTAAACGTATACAGATTAATTTTACCACTGCATGTCGAGGCATGTCATCGAGCACATCATTAAGAACTGCATCATCTCCAGCTTCTTTTGGCGCATGCACATCAACAGGTACTAGAGCAACGAGAGGATGTCTAGGCGGTTCCCCTGGCTATGGAGGGAACATGAATGGGTGCGAGATTGTATAGAAGCAGTCTATGTAGTCTGCATGACACTGACCTGGTGAACTAACAGTGTCTCCAGTGACAACAAGATGGTCTGTGTAGCCAAGCCACCTAGCATCAACCTCCTCTATCGATTGGGGGGGTGGCTGACAAAGCTCGGTATACCCTGTACGAAACCGAACTGTCATACCACCCTCTCTGGCTGGTATCTGATAATGTATGGCCCCAATCTGATGTGACCTGAGAAAAGGCAAATGGCTTCGAATGCCTGGAATGGACGACGATCAGTGTGCGGGGTCCAGCAAACATCGTCGTTAGTCAACTTATCTAATCGCCTACGATAGGTTGCAACGGGTAACGCCTTCCTTTGCCTCCACCGACATGCCCGTGGTAGCCTCTCCTCATAGTCCTCGTCTATGATCATGCTGCCAACTCCAGGAAAATGCGCATATATCCAACACTATATTCACCAATAGAGTTAAGGCAAATTAGTCGGTTATGTCAGACGAAAACCATAATAAATAACCATAAATTAATTTCATATTGTTAAACAGAAGTACCTGAAGGAGACTAATGTACCCAGCAATATGTTTTCCATGGTGTTGATAGGCATAGTTGAGGTTATCATACATGTGCTACAGGGCCCCCGCTCCCCAACAAAATCCGTCGGACTGATAAAGATCCCGGAAAGCCTCCAAGAATACCACACCAATATGTGTGGCACTTTTGTTAGCGAAGATCGTGCAACCAACCAAATGGAGCAAATATGCTCTGGCAGCCACAGTCCATTCCATCTGTTGGCACTTCAAAGCATACAGCTCTTGCAGTCATGAAAGACGAACATATGCTCCATGACATTGTTTTTGCTCAACTTTCGCCTACTCAACAGTCACCTCCAGCAAGTTAACAAGTAATTCCACAGCCTCCTCCACATCCAAGACATCAAACGTCATGAAAGCACCCGTCACTGGTAAATGAAACAATGACGCGACGTCATCAAGCGTGATCATCATCTCTCCGATCGGCAAATGGAAACTACTGGTTTCCTTATGCCATCGCTCGACAAAGGCTGAGATTAAACCTCTGTCACCTGTCTCCAACGAACAATTAATCAATGGGCTTAACCCTGTGCCGGCCACCAACCCCTCAATCTCTTGTGCGGGCCTACCAAATTTATGCATCTTCCTTTGATGTGATGCCAATTTCAACTCAGGTCGTTCCTGCACGCACATGTTACATATCATGTACAAAGGGATTCACAACTACTTATAAAAGTCAAATGGAATTATATTTGAATACAATCATACCTCTCCCATCCAAATCTTAGCTGCGACATGATCAGCATAAAGAAACAAGACTGACGTGTCAGGGGGCCCACCAGGGAATCCGTCAACCGCAACATCCATGCTTCCCTCCACATCAGCTTCAATTCTTCCCTCATTAGCTTCAATTCTTCCCTCATCAGGGGAACCAATGTCACCAACGTCCATCATATCCTCAGCATCCACATCATCACCAAATTGAATACAGATTTCGCGTTGTCTTCTTGCGGATGCTGTCGGCTTCCTCTGTGTAGGGGGTTCTTCTTGAGTGGCTTCTCTGCCTTCTCTAGCCAAAGGACAGTGTAATCTTCTCATTTTAACCATAATCTGAAATTCAAAACAAATAGTTACATATAACTTCATATCAATTCATACTAATGAAAAAATTACATAACAAGTTGCAAGCATAGCCATGTGGATCAATATCAAGAACAGTTCCATAACATTTGACAATATGTTTTCAAATTACTCTTAACCTTACGCTAACATTCTTAGAAAATGTTAAATAACAACTTCAAAGCAAAGCCATCCTGATCAAAATCATTACGGGTTCAACAACATATGACAGGTTTCAAATTAAAATTGCATTGCACATCACTTCATTCATTAACTTTGATATTACTCTTAACCGCAGACAAGGCCTACCAAATCTTACATAACAAGTTCAAGTCATTGTCATCTACAACATCATCAGTAAGCCTACCATAACATTTAACAATATGATTTTAAAATACAATTGAATTTAACTCCACTTCATTCATTCATAAACTTTGAAATTAGTTTTTTACTTGCATTGAACCAATCACTTAATTCATAAACGGCATGATTGACAACTTAACTTTATCAACTACTTACTTATTGGCATCCTAAATATGAAACAAATCTACTATACCTCACTGGCAAAAAAATCACAGTTCACTTTATTCATCCAATTTCTAAAATTACATGACAATAAACCATACAGATTGACAATCCGTAATGTCCATATGGATTGGCAATCCGTATGGGGCATACGGATTGACAATCTGTAAGGTCCTTACGGATTGACAATCTGTATGCCCCATCATGGCCCATAAGGATTTCCAACACTTTGCTTCTTACGGATTGTGAATCCGTAGCCATCAACGCCCATTCATATTTCCAATCAACGTAAACGACATGGAAACCAAAAAAATTAAAGCCAGAACTCACGGATTCGACAATGGCGGCAGCAGAGACAACTTCTCAAGGTGTTAGCTTCCGGAATCCTTCGTCAATGGAAATCAATGGCGTAGCGTCTAGGGAGAAGATGAACAACACGACTGGGCAGAGGGTGCGGAGAAGACGAAGATGAGTGCTGGGTGTATAAGAAATTTTTCAAGCGTTCCTATAATTAACCATTTTAACATTGGCATTTCCGGTATTACACTATTGAGTGCTG
This sequence comes from Glycine tomentella, assembly GCA_007407185.1. Lineage (NCBI taxonomy): Eukaryota > Viridiplantae > Streptophyta > Magnoliopsida > Fabales > Fabaceae > Glycine > Glycine tomentella. The sequence goes on along the minus strand of PYAF01004021.1, from coordinate 1,214,965 downwards.
GATGTATAAGCAATTCTGCTGGTGTAGGAAGTTAAAGCCTATATAGGGGTGGGTATACGGATCAGTCCAGTTTGTCTAAGGCCCGACCCGTGAAGCCTGTATGTTTAGACAGGTTGGATAAGTCTAGTCTACAAAATAAATGAACTTTTTTTCATGATATGTGTCTGACCTGCAAAAGCCCATGGATAAATGGATTGGTTCATGGACCCAATATTGATTTTTAAAAATATTTTTTTAAAAGAAAAAATGTATAAAATTAAAAGAAACAAAATTGACTTTATTTTTTAAGCTAAAATCTATCATGCTAAAATATGTCAACATTTTAAACATAACAATAACAACCTAAATTAAAGATCAAAATCTTAACATAACAAATTAATAGTACTTGCACATTGGATTTAAGCGAGTTAAATGACTAGTCACGGGTAAAGCTTGTTAGGACCGTGGGCTTAACAAACCAGATTCAAAAACTAAATATAATTATACGAACTTTAAAAAAAGAGACTTGTTATCCATCCGATAAGCAGGCTTAACAGGCTAGTCTACAGTCTATATAACCACCCCTACCCATATATGATTACTTAAAAAACAAGCCAAAGATTGAACACCAAATCTTAGTTAAAGAGCCTAAGTGTCAAATCACTTGTGCCAACATCACTTTTTACAATATATTAACTTGAAAGTTATTTTTTATTAGTGAGTTAGAAGAGCTAAAGGCCCAAAGCCAAGACACAGAAAGTGACCTTAGCAAGGTCTTCTATCATGAGTTGGAACAACAATTTTTTTTATTCAAAACTTGCAACAACTAATTAATAGTTTGTTTGTACAATAAATAAAATTTGATGGGTAAATAGACATTTTCGTCCTTGAATGTGTAAAGAGCTGACAAATCCATTCTTGGAAGATGAAAATTCAATTTTTTGTCTCTGAAAGTGAAAAGTGTAACAAATCTATCTCTCCGTTAACTTTTGTCTGTTACCGTTAATATTCATGGACGACTTTGTCAGCGCATTATACATTCAGGGACGAATTTGTCAGCTCTCTACCCAAAATATAATTTAATCTTCATATTCTCTTTTTTAATCATTGCAAGCATAACATTACAATAAACACTTAAAAATTAGGAAAACAAGCATAAGTTAAAACAAACATAATAATAAGTATAATATTGATTAATAAAAACATAATTTGTTTATTATTATGAAATTTCTATTATGCTATTAATCAAAGTATAATATTGTTTGTTACAATGATATCTTTTTTTTTTTTTTGTAAGAATTAACTTAATGACTATGCATTTTTGTTTGGATCTTATATTTTGGGTAGGGTACTATCACATTAAAAATTTCAAAAGCAAAAATATGAGATAACACCTTACCCAAAATATGAGGCTCGAACAAATTAAAATGCATATTCATTAAATTAATCTTTACAAAAAAATGAGACCCAACTTTATTTTGTAATTATTTAATGTTGTTATACTATAAATTTTAGAGCAATATACAAATTATACTTATTAATCAATATTATACTTATTATTATATTTGTTTTAAATTATGCTTGCTTTCTTAATTTTTAAGTGTTTATTATATTTTATACTTTTTATAATTAGAAAAGGAGAATATGAAGATTAAATATTATTTTGGGTAGAGAGCTGGCAAATTCGTCCTTGAACGTGTAAAACACTGACAAATTCGTCCTTGAATACTAACGGTAACGGACGAAAGTTAACGGAGGGATAAATTGGTCACACTCTTTTCATTTTCAGGAACAAAAATTTGAATTTCCATCTTTCGGAAACAGATTTGTCAGTGCTGTATATATTCAAGGACGAAAATGACTATTTACCCAAATTTAATCCATTAAAGATGAATTTTAAATTACAAGGTACTTTTTAAGGTGGATATAAAGAAGGAAAAATGTTGTTTTTGTTGTGTTTCACACAAACAATCTATCTAACACAGAAAGAAGCAAATGCTTAAGAATAAGAAGTCCATCTTAAATATGTATATCCAAACCTGTACAAAGAGAATTTGCTAAAAAGTTTAGGTACCTATTTCCCTTACTTGTTGGGAACATACATCCCAGTCCTTACCCTAAAGCTCCCTAATCTGCACGACCATTTTGCATCCAGCGGGTGCCTGTGATAGACACGTTCATCCACTAGCTATGCAGCCTATACTTCCACCCACATTAACGGCAAGCCATGATTCCAACCATGACCTAGTGTCAAAATATGACTCAAAGCTCTGAAAGAAAGATCAAATAGGAGCCAATATTTTCAACAAAGCCAAACAATCAAGTTTTACATCACCCACCGGATCGTCCACCTTATAATTTGTCCATATAATATCATGGAACCACTCCTCTGAGTATCCTAGTATATGTTTACTGATG
>PYAF01004021.1:1190323-1204529 GCA_007407185.1 Glycine tomentella | reverse complement strand
TAATTAATGTCATATCAAATGTTATATAAAAATTAAAATTGTCATTTCTCAACGCATGAGATAAAAGTCAAAATAGGTCAATTAAGTTTTATAAGAGTTAAGTTTAATACACATTAATTTGATATAAGTTTATCATCATTAAAATAACTAGGTTAAAAAACCTATTTTGTATCAAGCCCTCTAAGTAAAACATAAATTTATCACTCAATAAACTTATATGTTTGACCCTTATTGTTGCCAACATTTGAAATATTTTTAAAAGGTAAACATATCTATGATTTTGTTACATCATAACAATTTTAATATAATAATAATACTAAAAATATGATTATAATTTACACTTACTCAAATAAGCTGGTCTATTACGCCTAAAAGACTTTTTAAATGGCCTAAAGTCTAACCTATTTAACCAAATATGCTTTTATAAAAGCCTATGCCTATCCTATTTTTGAAAAAGCTTGACCTAGCTTGGGCTTGATGTAGGCTAGGCCATAAGCCCCTATCGCGGGCCTGAGTCTATTCCCACCCTGAGGAGGGAGCAACAAATGTGAGTTTGTTTGATTTAAATGACAAAGAAATGTGCAATGACTCTACTCATAATCGATTTAGCATAATGACATAATTGATTTTACACTACATTGTGTACAAGAGGACACCCACCTGCATTATGCATCAATGGATGAATCCACAATCTGTGTGACTCTTGTTTCGACCAATCTCAGTCATTTTTTGAAAACAGACAGACCCACCGACCTCATTGATTGTCTTCTACATCACAAATCGTTGGACGAAGTCACGATATGTGTGTATCTTGTTTTGACCAAATCTCCATCGTTCCTTAATAACACAAATCCATTGATCTCATTAATTACCTTGCTATTCAAGAGAGTTCCATTCCTATTTCTTCTCTAAAAAAGTGAACCAAATACATCTAGATTTATTTTATTTTTCACTTATTTCCATGCTCAAATGGCGAAATGCACAATGCTCTACCTATAATCATTTTGTATGATGGCATAATTGATTTTGCACAATACCATGTACTAGTTGGAACCTACCAACCTTGTTAATTGTCTCTTACACCCCTTATCAATGAATGAACTCCTAATCCGTGTGCCTCTTGTTTCAACCTAATCTATATCATTCCTTGAAAACACATAAATCTACCAACCCTGTTTATTGTCTTCGGCATCCCTATCGTTGGATGAACCCTTAATTAATGTGTCTCTTTTTTCGACCAAATCTCCATTATTCCTTAAAAACACATAAATCTATTAACCGTATTAATTATCTTACAATTCGAGATTTCTTATGTATATTTCTTCTTTATATTTTCTTATAAATCAACCACATCTAAATTTACTATATTCCTCACTTATATTCATTAATCTATTTCTCTTCTATTTACCCTATTTTTCAACCATTTCTTTCCCTCGAACCAAATAGTGCTCAAAGAATTTCCCATTCACTCATTTCTTGTCCACTACTGGTACTACTAGTAAGCAGGCAGTCCATAGTGTCCTTAGTTCTCACTCCCTCTCTATTTTCCCCCAATAACCAAGAAGTGGCTAGAAGAATTAAAGAAAGAAAAAGAAAAAAGAAAAAAGAAAAAAGAAAACAGAGCAACACACCAACCGCATAGAGAGGGAAACACCGAAAAAACTAACTGAACCTCTCTCAGTCGAGATATGCGATTGCGGTGGCGTCGGCGGTGGCCCGGGTTGTTGAGTCCCCGATCGACAGCCAATGCAGCGGCTCGTTGCGGTGGCGTGCAGCGTCGTTGATGGCCCTGCAGATGACTTGGCAGCCGAGTCTCCTGAGTGAGAAACGCAAAACCGGAACCGGTCCTCCCTTAGGGCTCCGTAACCTAGGCAACTCGTGCTACCTTAACAGCGTCCTCCAGTGCCTCACCTACACTCCTCCTCTCGCCAATTTCTGCCTCCGTCTCCAACACTCTTCTCTCTGTAATATTCCATTTCTCCTCAATTTTAATTTTCTTATTTTTTCTTCAATTTCTGTGTTTTTTTGAACTAATTCGCTTCGATTCAGGTGATTCTTCTGCGTCCTCGTGTCCGTTCTGCATACTGGAGAAGCGGATTGCGCGTTCTCTGCAATTGGATCTCACGTACGACTCGCCGTCCAAGATCCAGAGCTGCATCCGGATCTTCGCGGAGAACTTCCGCTGCGGCCGCCAGGAGGACGCGCACGAGTTCCTCCGCTACGTCATCGACGCCTGCCACAACACCTGCCTCCGCCTCAAGAAGCTCCGCCGCAAAGGCGCCGAGGCTAATGGCGGCGGTGGCGGTGACACTGGCGGCGGTACGGTGGTGAAGGAAATTTTCGGTGGCGCCTTGCAGAGCCAGGTGAAATGTCTGTGTTGTGGATATGAGTCGAATAAGGTTGACGAGATAATGGATATTAGTCTTGATGTTTTCCATAGTAACTCGCTTAAAGACTCCATGCAAAAGTTCTTTCAGCCTGAGGTTTTAGATGGCAACAATAAGTACAAGTGTGATAGGTGAGTCACCGAATGAGTGTGTGTGCAAGTGTCTGTATGTGTTTCGATTGTTAAAGGTTGGTACAAAACTTAGATACAATTCCTTAGGTTAGGTGTTGTTTGGACTGTTCTCTGGTCAGAATTCGAGTTTCACCTTGCTAATATGCATAATCGTTTATTGCAAATCTTTATAATGCAAATTATTGTGGTGAAACTCCAATTCTGATTGGAGAACAGCACAAACAACACCTATTGAAATGTATCCAAGTTTCGTCCTATTTGGGTGTGTGCGTGTTTTAGTTATTGAAGGGATGGAACTGTTTGTGACTGTTGTTCAGTTGTAAGAAATTGGTGGCAGCTAAGAAGCAGATGTCCATACTTCAAGCACCTAACATCCTTGTGATACAACTAAAGGTTGGTTATATCAGTTTTTATTTATTTATTTGGTTTTTGGATTGGTCTTGGGACTTTTGAATGATGGTGTGTTGGTGAAATTTGGATTGTAGAGATTTGAGGGTATATTGGGTGGCAAGATTGACAAGGCTGTTGCATTTGAAGAGGTTTTGGTGCTTTCTAGCTTCATGTGTAAAGCAAGCCAGGTATGTTTGGTGTTTGTTTTGAACTAGTTACTACTGCAAAGGGGTGTGTTTTTTTTATTTTATTTTTTTTTCATGTGGAGGCACACACCCGCATGATTTAGTAAGTACAGGACTTCAAAATAGTAGCCATGTCTTTACGTATCTGCATCCTTGTTCGACACTTTAAATACTCCTAACTGTATTTTATAATCTTACACTAATGCGGACGGAAATATCACAATAATTAGGTATAAATAATAGCATTTGATTACGTCTGCAATGTCTCTTGCTCACCTTAAACCATTATTGTCCCCCTTGATTTAATTTTAGGTTTTATGCTGATTTTATACAAATTTTGTACACTGCTATTGCTATAGCATTTATAAGTTTTAAAATGCACAATATTTATAAAGAGCCATTGATAATTTCTTTTTAATACATAACTATATCAGTGAATGATGATTGCAATTTACAAAAGCAATGATTGTCATCATAGCCAAAAATATAGCTACATATCTTTCTCTTGGCCATATCAGAATGTATTTTTCCCTGTATAAACATGTCACAAAAATTATATATTTTTGCCAATCCATCACAATGTCACAAAAAGCATCGTAGTCAGTTATTCCTATTCAAAAGAAGTCTTTGTTCTATATTATTGACTACTTTTTGTATAACCTTTAAAGATACATGGGAAATATGAGGTCATTTAAATTTTAGTCCCTCTCTAAGTATTAGAGCCATATCCCCAAGTTTATCAGGAAATAAGATAAAAAAATTGGAAGATACTCCCTTGATAGTTGATATGTATCTAGGTGTATCATATACAATTATGCATATCATTTTTGGATATGGGTATGCCACCTATACTTTACCATTTTTGAAGTATTTGAGCTTCATAGGTTTTGAATGGAAATCCTACAATGATGACTTGGATTATTGTCAAAGTATGTTATTTGAAGAATAGTAGTAGATGGAAGATGAATCAGGTTTTATTATACCTATGTATACCTTAGTTTGGAGATCTTAAGTATTGTGTGAAGATTGTTGCTATTAAGCTTTGTGGCAGCCTGTGATATTTCTTACTTTTGGTTGAAGCAGAATGCTCAGGTTTGAGTAAGAAATCCCTGCCATTAGATCTATTGTGAAATAAGATTGCCATTATGACTTTTTGTTTGGCAGTCTTAGTCGTGCATTTGCAGTTATTGAAAAAGCATTATTACATGGGTGAACCTCTCAAGGTCTTAGCTATTAAGCTTTTAATATTCAGAAAATCCATGAGATATAAGGAAAGCATTATGATAGAGGTTCATGATCCATAAAAATTATGAATATTCTTTAAACTTAACTAAATTTGTTTTTCTTTGCTTAGTTCTAGTTCATATGGAAGTTATGGTATAAAAAGAAGGTGAAATTACTTGTGAGATAGAAAAGCCTTTGACCTCTTTTGTGACAGTATGGGAATTGAACCATCCAATATCCATTGAATATAAAACTCATACATTGTGGTAATATTTAATTGCAAAAGGGGTGGCTAGTTTAGGACCTTGAACAAAATGGTGAAACTTCAAAGAGGCTAAAAGTACTATTTATCAATGTGCCACTCGCAATAAAAAACATAAATTGCTTAGTGAAGGCCAATGAGGGCGAGCACTGGCATAGCGGTAAAATTGTATCTGTAAAATTGTGTTTTGGTAACTTGCTGGTCATGGGTTTGAATCCTGAAATAGCCTCTTTGCATATGTAAGGGTAAGGCTGCATACAATATCCCTCCCCTTACCTGCGCATAGCGTGGAGCCTCCGGGTAATGGGGTATGTAGTGTTTTTAGTTTAGCTTAGTGAAGGCCAATAAAGGTTCAATATTTTTCCAACCTATGCTGACATCTTGTAAGAATGGGGTAACGTGATCAATATTACCCAAGTCTTCCATTTTAATATTATTTTTTACTTTTTCTAAAAGTTATCTTTATGTAGGATCCCCAACCAGAATATAAGCTCTTTGGCACTATTGTGCATTCAGGCTACTCCCCAGAATCTGGTCACTACTACGCTTATATAAAGGTTTGTTAATTTATAGTTCATCTGTACCCAAATTATGTAGCTAACACATTGATTCCTAAATAAATTCTAATTGTGCTCAGAATCTAATTTCCTATTCTGTTCACAGGATGCAATGGGTCGGTGGTATTGCTGTGATGATTCTTGTGTAACTGTTGCAACCCTGCAGGAAGTTTTGTCAGAAAAGGTTTACATTCTTTTTTTCTCTCGAACTAACCAAAGGCCAGTGGCAAGTAGTAATTCTCTTGCTTCAAATGGTGTAAAGCCTCATTCCAATGGGAGCCAAACATCTGAATGCCCAAAGGTTGGTGTACAACCAAAAGCAGAAGCAGTGCACGTGAAATCGAATTCTGAGCTATCTCCTTGTAAAGATATGCCAAGTGTATCTAAGACTGCTAAAGCACCTTCCAGCTCAAGAGTGAAGTTTGAAATTAATGGAAGTTCTTCTAAAAGAAATCCTGCTCCTGTGAGTGTGAATGGGAAAGTTGATGTTTCTAGGAATCAGCCTTTAGTAATAAATGGGCATGTGAAAGATTCAGTTTCTTTGGAGAATGGTAAGAAAGATTCTTCATTACCCACCAGCAATGGCATTGACAAAAATAAAGTTGCTGTTGACAAATTGAAAAGAAAGGAGTCAACAGTTACAAATGGACACACTGGTAATCAGACAGTTGATATTCATTCTGTAAAGTCAGATCTCAAGGAAGATACTGATAGAAGTAGGGCAATAGCAGGTAGAGTGCCTGACAATTTTAAGCATGAAAGCAATGACCTCAACAACAAACCTACAATATTGGGGAATAAGAGAAAGCTACAGGATGACCCATGCATTTTACTTGCACATGATGATCAGTCTCGAGCACGAGTTCAAGAACTGAAGGACATGTAAAACATTACTGAAACTCAATCTCCTTTTTTTTACTTACAAATTATAGTTAAGCATTTATATATTTTTTGATGATGCCTTGCTATGCTTTATGTTTTCTGATATATATACATTGAAATGTTGCATCTTGTACTTTTGTTTGTGTTTCATAACCTGGATACAGACATTGATAGTTGTTTTAGAGTTTAGACTGTTGTAGTTAATACTTAAATTTTTTTGTTTATGAAATCTTTTAGTTCTACTGAGGCTTTGATATTTGTAGTTGTTATTGACTTATTGTTTGGATAACCTAATTGGTGAGGGAGGGAATACAAAAAATTGACTCATTTCTTTTGGTATCCAAATCACATAGCATTCCAATTTGAAAGAAACATTGTGCAATTAATAATGGATGTTCCACTATATTTTTTCTTCATTTGATAATTTATCTCCCTTTCCTTCTATCTTCAATATCTTAAATGCTAAAAATATGTTGATCTGGTTAAATTTTTTCAGCATACCAGTCTTCTTGATTTTTACTGTACTGAAATCTTCATGCTTGTTATCAGTCATTCCCAAAATTGTTTACTCACTAGTTAAGATTTATTTACCTATTTCTTTTGGCAATCAGTTATACAGCTTTACATTCTAAAATACTTTTTATGTCTGATTCCGATACTGTTTTGTTTCTAAAATATTCTTTATATGCTTGATTCTGATATTATGTTTTCAAAACATTACTCAGTCTTGGGAAAGAGGCAAAGTCAGTTTTGAGGTCATGTGGCTGGACAGATAGGGTCTATGAATTTATGCGTTCAAAGAAGTTATGTGCACAGGAGGCTGGAAATTTGACAAATGGAGATGAAATAAGGTAAGGTTGATCATATTCTACATTGCTTTATGCATAGCCATTGATATTACACACAAACATGGCTGTTGCACAATTTTGTGAATATTATTATATACCGTTTAACTATTACATGGCCTTTTAATTATGTAAGAGATTGATTTCCAACTGTGACTATAGATGCCAGCCAGGTGAAGGGATGTAGGGTTCTAAAATCAAGTTTATATTTATTATTATGAATCTTTAGTAAAGTGTGATGCTAGAGGAAACATGGCTTAGAATAATGTTGTTGGCATCTCTGATTAAGTGATTGGGAAGATTGGGATTTTTTAGCATTTGTTGGGACAAAAGGGATGGCGAGCCTTGGCACAACGATTAAGTTGTGGTTTGGTGATTGGTTGGTCATGGGTTCGAATTTGGAAACAACTTTTGCATATGCAAGGATAAGACTGCGTACGATAATCCTCCCTCATATCTTCGCATAGCGAGGAATCCTAGGGCACGGAGGTATGAGAATTTTTTTTTTTTGTTGGGACAAAAGGGTATCTTGCAAGGATGAAGAGGAATCAATGCAGATAGGAACAGTTAGGGAAGCTATTTACCGGAGGATCATTAGATAAAGGGGGCATTTAGGAAATTGTATTTTGTGAACTGAGCAAGTGCTCTGTTATAAAAGCGGACTCCCTTGGAAAGAGTTTCTCTCCTTGTTTTGTTGAATTTTAGTCAATAAATACAATCATCCTTTTCTTGATAGCAGCAACTTCTGTTTGTGAGAACACATTAAAATTATCCAATGCCATCATGATTATATATTATAATATCTTAGATTACATTATACAATTAGTTTTAACATTTCCTTATCTCTTTGTCTCTTTATATATAGTGGTTGTATAGGAGTGTGCTAAATTTTCTGTTTAGCTTGTTATGCCTTTCTCCATTTCAACCACACAATATGAATGTTGTGCATGACATCTCCGTTAATTGCCCATCTTTTTGTTCTATTGATTTCAAATACTTCAAAAGTTGTGGTACTCATTTTTACCTCCAAAGCATTTTTCTCTTGTTTCTTGATAAAATTATAATGTTTATGCTCTAACCTTGCTCTAACTCAAGTGAAATCCCTTTGATTCTAAATTCTAGTCTTCAACGCTCAAGTTAGAGTTAATCTCTCTTGATTCCTCAATTAGAATAATCTGTTAATAACATGCATTTAGAGATGGTCTTTGTATGTTATGTTGGGCACATCCAAGATTATATTAAACAAAGACTCTATGCTGAGTCTGATGTAAACTCATCCTTTTATGAAAGTCTTTAGTTTCTCTTTCTGGAGTTTTCTCATTAGTAGTTACTCCATTTATGTCTTGTATGGTCCAGATTTCTTTTCTGAAGCCTTTCACAATGCTTCTTTGTGCACTCAATCATGTTTTTTCCAAGTCAATAAAAACCATTTGTAAGTATTTTTATGTTTTTATTTTTTTTTGTTTCAGTATGTTTCCATCAGCCCTTGTGGAAGATAAATAGCTTCTATTGTAAACCCACTGGACATAAAACCAAGTTGATTATTTGCTACCACAGTCTCTACTTTTAAGCTATGCTCAATGCCTCAATTACCTTTTCCCTTAATTTCATAGTATAGTTCATTAGTTTTATCCCTTTATAGTTATAGTTTGCACAATACTAAATATCTCCCTTGTATATAGGAACCAAAATGTCCCTTCTCTAATCATCTTGCATTTTCTTATATTTCAAAATCTCATTAAATAGCTTATGAACCCAATGATACCTGGTTTTCTTACACATTTCCAAAGTTCAATAAAAATATATTAGGACCAACAACTTTATCATTATCCATCCTCTTAAGAATTTGTGTACATCCAAATTCTGCCTGGTTCCCCTACACACTGCATCTCAAGTCAACAGAATACTCGTTAAATATTTTTCAAAGTCTCTATTTAGTATAAAGCTGGGCCAAACAAAGCCTTAAAACCCTTAGTGTTTAGTATAAACAAGGTTAGCGTTTTTATTGTTGTGTCACATTGCAATACATCTATAACACTCAAGAAAATATTACTCAAACTATCTATTTTCTCAATTTCATCCTTCAATACCTAAAACCTATTATTTCAACACTGTAATATGTAGTGTACTGATATCATTCGATGGTAAGCCATTTTCTACACTTGACATTTTAGGCTGTTAGCTTTATAGGCTGTTTGCATGCTCATTCTATGTGCATGTTGCATGCCCATGTGCTTTGTTTATACTTGCAATTAAAAAATGTCAAATGCCTGAGCATAGTCTAACATTTTGTGTTTAGCTATAGTATGTAGTACCTATTGAGTGTATGAGAGTTTGTGATCTGTTTTCATTTCTTTTTTCAAGGGATTGCATGTTCATTCAAGGTTATCTTTTTGAGGTTGATGATATAAATAGTTCATGTGGCTTTGCCTTGACAACCATGTTTTTCTTCTTCCAATTTGCCTCAGTGAAGTACAGTCTCAATTCTTAAAATTGGAAAAAGGAAGAAAAACCAATGGTTGATGAAATCCTAGTTTTAGTTTTATAAATGATTTCTTAGAGTTATTTATTTATTTCTGTTGGCTACATAGTTTTATTTCTTTAATTATTTAAAAACTATGCACTGAAAGTTCCCTTTTCACATTTCTTAATATATGGACAATGGTGATTGTGATTTGACTCGCTGGTTATAATCCCTGGAGGTGCACTACGTGTGATGCAGGAAGTTGTTAATAGGAGATGCACAGGGAGCTTTCATATCCAAGATTCCCGAGTCATTGAAACAGGATATGATTGAACGACTCCAATCATTTAGCCAAGAAAAAATACAATTTTCAGGACCTTGATCCAAGCATGGTACGAGGTGATCTAGTATTTTATTCTACAGATTTTCCGTTCTATAAGCCTTTAATTCAGTTAGTGATTTGATACTGATAGTTTTTATTTCATTTTCAAAATGTTGCAGAATGTTGATCTGTCGTGCTAGCGAGGCGTGGTGTGAATACTCTGTATTACTAATATATGGATTTTTGTAGTGATGGTGGCACCCTTGCTGGGATGCTCAGTTTGGGTTTGTTACATACTAACTCTTTGAGCTAGTGCTGGCAATAGTAGCAGGAGAATGTGGAGAATTGTTATCATTGAAGCATGGCTTTGTTGTGCTTCTAGGTGCTTCATGCATATTTGAGATATAAGTTCAGATTTCATGTCTGGCCATAAGTTTTCTTTCTTCATGGAGGCTATTAAGTTCTATTGAATCTTGAGGAGAGCATGCCAGGAATTCTATTCATTCTGTACAATCTATATTTTAGCTATGTACTGGAGCAAAATCTTAATTTTCTATAAAATTGCTCAACAAATTTTGCAGCGAAGATGAGGCTGTGCATCCTATTAACAGTGTCTGTAGTTCTTAAAAATTCATTCGTTATATAAACGTTTTGCCCGAGAGGACAGGATCCTGAAATTTGTGGGATTTATGATTCAATTTTGATACACATCGGCAACTAAGTAACGTGGATAGAAAATAGCTTTCAAGATGGTTGAAAAATTTACAAAATTCTATATTGTTCGCAGAAGCTGCCAATAATTTGGTAGACAAAATGATAGTGACCATTGTAGTCCTAAAAGATTTAGGATCAGTCGCATTACTAACACTAATTTTGGTAGGATTTATTAAATTTGTCTCGAAAGAACATAATTTCAATAACTTAGCAACTTGATTTTTTAAGGAGTGAAAGGTGATTTTTTTATTTTAATGTGATAAAATTTAGAAGTAAAAAACGGTATTTCAAAAACAAATAGTTTTTTTTTGGCTAATGTCAAAAACAATTATTTGAAATACAGTCCCGAAGGGGTAATTAATGTGATCAATTTCAAATTTTAGAGTAGAAAAAGAACTCAATATTTTAAAAATCAAAGTAGGCCAAAGCTTTTACCATTGTACGATCTCACTGAAATGTTGACTAGTTGTCGTTGATGAAGTGAAAAAAATGTAACGTTAATAGAAGTATTATGTGCTTTTATAATGGATTTTCACTTGTTTGGTATACGGACTTGTGAGGAATGCTTTAATAGATGAGTTGTGTGTGTATTTTTTTTTATAAGAAAGTTGAGTTGTATGGTTAAAGAAGGTACCAACTCCCTCTAACTCTCTCGCTCCAAGTATTAAACTCGTACCCTATCGGTGGAGCATTCCTCCTCTATGGAAGACACCCACTCACCTCTACATACCAGACTCTATTCCTTTTTCACGTCAAGAAGTAGGGAAGTGCTTTTTCTACGATTCACTTGCCGGGCAAATCTCTTCTCTTTGCGAACGTAGCACAGTCTCGGCTTTATCGCCAGCTGCTTTTATAGACTCTCCTCCTCTTCTCGCTTATAGGTTCCTTCTAGCTCTTAGTGCTGCTTCTGGAGTGGAACCTGGGCAGGAAATCCCTTAATTTAATAGGAGATGTTAAGAGTTCCTATTTTCATGTTGATTGACTCTTTCCTGAGCTCCTGATTGGTTGATCTAAGGTATCTGAATTAACAGTAAGAAGGATAAGGAGAATTCGCTTAACCTACTAAAGCGGGAGGTTCATGATCAAGAAAGGAGCGAAGGAGATGACTAATATATTAACTTGCTTTTTACTTTATTAATACGATGTTCCAATCAATTGAGCTAATTGGTCAATTATGTGAAAAAATAATTAATATAGTTGTATATAATATTAAAATTTTTAATATATATTTAATACACATATAAGTTTACATAATAAATTTTATAACAATTAATTTTGATCTAATAACGTCACATCAATTTTAAATAAAAATTATAGGTTTAAATAAAAATAAGAGGTTTAATAAAAATTTACAGGTCTAATAAAAATTTATATATATAAAAAAATATATTATTAGATTAAAATTAATTGTTACAAAATTTATTATGTAAGTTTTTCTTTCTAAAACGTCTCATAATTTGAAACCGAGGGAGTAATGTAAAAGTATCTATTTATTGTAATCATCAAAATATTAGCATCGATGTCATATTCTTCAAATTTTGCAATTTGCTGCATTTGTGCAAGAATTTAGGATGCATTTGGTTGTGAAGAGAGTAAAGGAGGAATTGGAAGAGAATATGTGAGAATAGAAAAAAAGAAAATAGAGTAGAAATAGAATAGAAATATAGGTGATTTGGTTGAAGAGAAATAGATGAAAAATAAGATGGAAATATTTGAATTAAAGTTGTTATATAAGTAAAAGGAAAAAAAAAAATTTTATTTTTATTTTCATGGATGTGACATTATTTGGAGAGAGAGAGAGAGAATGTACTACTTACATAAAGGACCCTAACCTCTACCCTTTTCCACTTAAATCTCCTCAATTTGGTGAGAAAGATTTTAAGTGTGGGACCCATGACTTTTTTCAAAAATTTCTTCACATCTCTTCCCAACCAAACCACCACTTCATACACATTTTCCCTCTCTTCTTTGCCTTTGTTTCCTCACCTTAATTTGACCAAACCAAACCATCCCTTTAATGGGGGAAGTGGAATATTAATAGTAGCCTCAAAATTGCGAGCATTAGGAATTTGAAACAAAACTCATTGTTATATATATATATATATATATATATATATATATGTATGTATGTATGTATGTATGGTCATAGAAAAAGTTATTGGCATAAGTGATCCCTTAATCAAGGTAAGGGGTTCAATCTCCAACTCATGAAGTCGTAATTAGAGGTATCACTTTATCTCAAAATGGACTGATTCGCTGGGAAATGATTAGTTGGATACCAAATAATAAGTCTCAGATACCTCTAGTTAATTAATAAAAATGCATGGCCATCAAAGATCATACTACTCAATGTTCTATAACCAAGGCTTTGAATCAGGGGTGACAATGAACCGAACTAACTTGAAAATAGTTCGAAACTCGATTTGATAATCAACTCGTTGAACTTAGTTCATGAACCAAATGGGTTGAACTTGAGTTAAAAATTGAGCTCGTTAAATAAATGGGTCGAACTTGAGTTGAATATGATTTGACGTGTTTGGTTCATGAATTGACTTGATATATATATATATATATATATATATATATATATATTAATTGATTTGATTTTCTCTTATTTATATATACAGGGTGAGGTAATATTTATTTATGTAAACTTTGGTTGTAATTATATGTTTTTTTTATTGTCATACCTTGTCGCCCTATAAAACTAATAGAATATGTTCAATTTTGTCTTCTTAAAAAATAAAAAAAAATCATTTTAACTAAAATCTAATAAATCAAAAATTTGAAATATATAGGATTTAAAAATATTTGACTCTTGGTTCATGTGTGGTTTGAGATAATGAGTTGAAACTAAATTGTTCTTGAGCTTGAATCAAGTTCAAAAAAAATTTACATAAAATTAGATTCAAATTTCAAACTAAGTTAAATATTAATAAATCAAGTCGAGAGAGCTAAGCTCCACCTAACTCATTTTTGGTCTTACTTTGAAATGTCAAATTGAACATTTAACATATGAGAACAAACTGTACAAACTAGAGGAGAGGAAGATAATGCTTTGCAGCAAATACTTCCAACTGAATCTATTTTTCTTAATCCTAGCTTGGGTTAAAAACATACGTAACTCTATGGGAGTTTTACGCTTTGGGGGTATTTTTTTCGATTAATTACGCTTTGGGGTTGTTTTCAAATTATTTACGAAAAGGGGGTAAGTCGTAATAGTTGTTAAGACTTCTAAGATTGAAGTCATAACACTTTTTACGACTTTTAATTTTTTGAATTTTTTTAATTGAAATCATAATATTTTGTACAACTCCTTTTTAATTTTTAATTTTGAAAATATGACTTAGCAGTCATAAGATGAAGTCGTAAATATGTATATGACCTTATCTGTTTTCGTTTTATTTTTTGTACGACTGTAAAGTTGTATTTGTTTTTTTTTCTTATATGAAAGTCGTATTTACATTTACGACTTTCAATTTTTGTTTTTTTTTTTCTTGAAGTCGTTTCGGGTTGTACAACTTCAACTTTTTTCTTTTTTGAAATTTCTCTTTTTTACGTTTGTGGTTTGAAATTTTTTCAAAACTTGTTTTATTTTTTTTAATTGTTTGTTTCGTAAATGTTATTAAAAATATTATAATTTTTTATTTAAAAATTTACTAATTAATATATGTTTAAATTTTTTATTTAATATTTTGTATATAGTTTTTATATGTTTTTATTTAATATTAACATTAAAAGATAATATTGTTTTTAGTTTTTTAAGTTTATGTTTTGTATTTTTATTTTTATTTTTTTTCTTTATTTTAATTTTTGTTTCGTAATTTTTATTAAAAAAATTGT
>PYAF01004021.1:1153950-1187071 GCA_007407185.1 Glycine tomentella | reverse complement strand
TACAAATTTTTTGAAATGCAAATAATATTAAAATTAAGAGATGGAAAAAATGGATCCCTAACACACAAAATGGACCCCTAACATAGGTTTTGTTTTTATTTTATTTTTTTAATAAATTTTTTTTACTTAAACTACCACAGCAAAAATTTTTGGGCCCTGGGCGGACGCCCTGCTCGCCCTGCCCCAGGGCCGGGCCTGGTTGGTCAACCAGGTGTGGTTGACGGAGGTGCGCGGCTAGAAGCTTTTCGTGTTAAAGGAGAAACTTAAACTCCTTAAACTGAGCCTCAAAGAGTGGAGCAGTACTCGTTTTGGGGCTTTCAAAGCTGCTACAGATAGTCATGTGTTGGAGTTAGAGGCACTGGACGGAAGGATGTTGGAGGGTGATTCACAAGCTGCAGTGCAGAGACCGCAGCTGATGCATCAATACTGGGAATTACTAAGGTTCAAAGAAAGAAGCAATGCACAGAAGTCCAGAGGAAGATAGATAAAAGAGGGGGACCTAAACACACGATATTTTCACTCATGTTTGAAATATAGACAGCGCAAAAACCAGTTACTGGCGTTGCACTCAGATGACAGGTGGTTAGAATCAGTAGATGATATTAGAAATGCAGTAACTTCCCACTTTCAGAATCAGTTTAAAGAGATTGATTTTGTTAGACCAAGGCTAGACGACATCCCGTTCAAACAGTTGTCTCAAGAAGATCAATTGTTTCTAATTTCACCTTTGACAAGAGAGGAATTAAAAGCGGCGGTGTGGAGCTGTGATGGGGACAAAAGTCCTGGCCCCGATGGCTTTTCTTTTGAATTTTTCAAGTCCTGTTGGGAAATTATAGAAGTGGACTTGTTTGATGTTGTTCAAGAGTTTTTCTCTAAAGCAAAGCTACCCAGGGTAGTGGCTGCATCTTTTCTGGCGTTGATACCGAAGAAAACCAATCCACAGTCTCTCAAAGAATTCAGACCCATCTCCTTAATTGGATCGATCCAAAAGATCATCACAAACAGGTCCTCGGGTCATTCATCTCCCCCTGGCAATATGCTTTTCTCCCGGGCAAGTATATGCTGGATAATGTTTTGTTGACAAGTGAACTGGTTGATTGGCTTAAGAGCTAGATTAGCTTCCTGGAAAGGTAGGAACCTTTCAATGGGGGGTCGCATATATTACACTTATAAATTCTGTTATTGGCAGCCTGTCCCTCTTGATCTTCTTCTCCTTCTTCAAAAACCCGAAGAAGGTGCTGAATATACTGAAAGGAATTCAGCATAGATTTCTATGGAGTGGCGGAAGAAATGCTGGATTAAATGGGACTTGGTTTGTAAATCCAAGAATGATGGCGGCTTAGGTGTTAAAGAACTGGAGATGTTCAATGATAGTCGTCTTTTATCCAAGTGGAGGTGGAGATTAATTGCTTCAAGATAAAGAGCCAATGTGGAGCAGATTTTTATCCTTCAAATATATATGGAAATGTTCACACGCTTCCATTAAAGCTACAAAATAGATCTACCAGTTCAATTTGGTGGCATGATTTAGTTGCATAGATGAGGCCAACTTGTTTTCTGTTTAGAGAGATGGTCTTTTCTATGATATATAATACTATTTAACTTAAAAAAAAAAAAAAAATACTTCCCACTGACTCTTTGATTGATTTGTGCTGTCCTATGAAAGAGTTTTACTACACGTAGAGCTAATGTGTATAAATTATTATAAAGTACTCCAAGGAGAAGAAAATAAAGTGATATGAATATTTTTTTAATAAATTAAAATTAATTTATGTATTTAATTTTGTAAAAGCTTATGTAACTCTTTCACAAGTTAAAGCAAACAATTTTTTTATTTATAAAGATAACTTAATTCATTTGATCTATTTGTTTTATATTTATAAGCAATTATTAAGAAGTTTATTAATATTAATTCATAATTTTTTTAAAGATTTCTATTCTATTTACAATATCATATTTCGTTTAATATTTCACTTTCTTCTTCCCAATTCTAGGTAATTTTATTCATTTTTTTTTGTAAGAAGGAGTTAGGTAATTTAATTTATTCATGATTTTTGATTTGTATAGAAAGTTGAAACCATATAATGATCTATTTTCCAATTTGTTAATTCAATTTGAGAGAGTGATCCACATAATATAGATAATGAATTTAAACTAGATATTTGATGAGTTTTATTCACGAGTAAAGACATTGTTTTTTATTAATAAAAATTACAATAGAAATGTATTGGTATATAATATTACATTGTATTTTCCTGTAAACTTTTTTACCTTCAATTTTCAAAGATTAATGCTTATAAGCTGATTATCATTTTTCATTTGATATGTATGCTAATCTTGCGTGCTGAACTGCTGATCCTTTTTTCTAGAAATAAACAAATAAATAAACTATTTTTGTTTTTTCTAAGTACTGGTGACCTTTGGAAAATCCTGAAGGTACACTCCAAAAAGGAGGCATGCGGGTGGAAAAAACAAAGATATATGTATAAAAAAATAAAATAAAGGAAGAGGTATGTAGAAAGTAAAAAATGTGATCAAAATTAAAGAGAAAAATAGAAAAAAAAAGATAATCAGTGCCTTTTGTGAACAGTAGCATATTTATTTATTATCACATTTAAAACTTTTAGTGATACAACTACTTTTAATCATCATAACCATTAGAGGACACAACACCAAATTAAGTTATATAAAGCAAAGCACAGAATAAAGTAAACCCCACCTCAACAACAAAACACATTGGAACATATAAATTAACTTCACAGCACTGATTTTCTCCAAGTAGATAGAACAACAACTTGGGGCGTGGTTACTGAGCCCAATTAAGCCTTTGGCTTGCGAAGAAGAACAACTGAGTTGATCACATCATTTGTGGGGTGAAAGATGGTAAGAACCTCGAAATTCACCATGTCACGTTCCTCAACTATAGGGTACAAAAAAGCCCTTGCCCCTTTTGCACTTCTCACAAGCAAGACCCCTCCTACCTTCATATACTTCCTTATGTGTCCCAAAATCTTCACTTTTGCTTCCCTACTCATCCCCACAAGCGCTGCCAAAAAGATGCAATCATATTGCCCTAACCTCTCCCTCACTTCCATGACATCTTGTGTTTCAAACTTCATCCTCTTCTCAAGTGCCGCTTCCGAAGCCACGATCTTTCGAGCCACCTCGTTTGCCTTTTCGTCGATGTCAAAGTTGTCAAAGTGTGTGGATTCCATGTGATGTGTGGCCATTACGATGGAGGTGAGTGGCATTGGCCCGGACCCTACAAAGGCCACTTTCTTAGGGTTTACCACTCCGTTTTCTTTGAGGATTTTGCTCTCCATGTTTGCTAGCTTGACATAGTTCCCGTAGTAAGGGAATAGGGTTACGTTTTTCATCGGCTCGGGTGTGAGGCTTATGAAGGTCGAGAATTCGAGCTCTAGGAGCCCCTCGGCGCGGCCACTTAGGTTGATGAGGCTCTCACGCATGTCTTGCACCTCTTGGGGCAAGGATTCAATGTCAATGGAGGAAGGGAGGGTGCAAAGCTTCACTAGGTGAGTGAAGAGACTATTGACTTGCTTGCATGGCCTTAGGGTTTCAAGCTTGGAGATGCTTGCATGGAGTTGCATGATTTGAGTTATGAGGAGCTCTGGTGGAATTTGGGTTTCAATGTTGTTGTTGATGCCTTGGAAAGAAGCCATTATTGGGTTGAAAATTGAAATGATTTGAAGTATAAGGTTGAGAGATGAACTTAACTAGACTAGAACACTAGTGTTTTTTTTCTATTTGCCTTGGGGGAAAAGTAGTGAAGGCTTCAACTATTTATAGTTGCATGGGCATGGATTGAAATGTCATTACTGTTATTGTTGGACATTATTTAATTAATGTTGTTGGAATTCTGAAATCCATGTCTGGTCAACTACAAAGGGGTGTTTCATGCCTTCAAGATTGTAATCACCCGGATACATGATGGTGATAGATAGGTGTTATCTATCTAATCATCATCTGAATATTAATTGGAATTCTACAAAATATACACATAACAACTAACGGTGGAAGACAGAAAATAAGTCTAAGTTTGCTTTCAGGCCTAAGCTAACTAGCAACTTAGGCCTATTTACTAATTAGTTCAGGTTAATTCTTTTTTAAAAGTCTATTTAATTTAAAATATCAGGTTAACTTGGGCTCTAGAACTGTTTTCGTTCCCCCGTCTGTAGTAGCATGGTTTTATAGTTAGGATTCTAAAGGTACGTATTAAGAAATTAATATATTTAGAGTTTTTATTAGAAATTATGCTAGCTATCCATACATTGGAAATTCTGGTAGGAATAATATATTTAATAAAAAGTTTCATTTTTTATTCTTTAATGGTGAGATGCTAATTATGATTTGCCTTATATGAGTAAATAATACATACAATGCACACTAATGGTATAATAATTCTTATACTGATATTCAATTATAAATTATTATATAAGATAAATTTATTAATTTTTATAATAATTACTTTAAAAGTTATACTAATAATTTTTACTAAGTGACTGTATATAAATCTTTTATACTACATGCTTATTAAACATCCATTATTATTATTATTATTATTATTATTATTATTATTGATTTTTCCTAAAATATTTTGATATTAAATAATTATTGGTCTATTTGAAAGCCGCTAAGTAATTTTTTGTTCTATTTAAAAGGTTTTACGTTTTTTGTGTGTAAAAAAGGGTTTTAATTTTTTATTTTATTTTAATTTTTACTATATCAAATAAATAGATTAGACTCGTACCTTATGTTTAAGTAATAGGTTTGGTTCAAATCTTATAAAGTTTTAAGTAATAAGTTTGGTTATCAACATGGAGACAAAGTTATTTTTTCGAATACTTAATTTAACACAATTGTGTGTCTAAACCTTAGTTTAATTCAGTCTATATTTCCAATCCTAATCGTGATAAAGCATTGACTAAAAAATTGTCTATTTGGGGTAGTGGACCTTCAAGCGTGTGGATGTTGCAAGTCTCTCACTATTAAATTCACGGAAATGAATGAACAGATCGGTATCTTAAGTTTATTTGGTTCTTTTCACACCTTCTGTAGAATATTGAGAAGGTGGAAGCATATCTGTGTTCACACTAACTCACTAATACGAGAAGGTGAATGTTACTTAGGCTTGCAGTCCTGCTGCGGCATGGAGCATGCAAGTCAACAGTTGAAGATCTTTGGAAAAAAGCATTTTAATAGAAAAACAAAGGACAGTAACATAAAATAATCAGACAAGAGTATAATGATTGTTCTTTTTTTTTAATCACATGCTATTCTATTCATCAATACGTTTAGGGGTGTCTCTATCACCACGTGTAGGTATACTACTGAAACTAAATTCATCTATAGATGAACTTAAACAGAGTCCCAAAAAATATTTAACGTGTGTTTTAAATTTTTTTTTTTTGAAAATGATTATTGGACATTCTTTCACTTTTGAGTATCTATATCTTGAGAGAGACATGAAGAGAAAAGAAAAATGATTGATATAATTATTAATATAATATGTTAAGAAGAGAAACATAAAAAAAGAGAGATATTAATAAAATATTTATAATTTGTGGGTATGTGTTCAAACTTCAAACATCAACACTCAAGTTATTTTTTTTTTAAAGGAGTATTAGGAGCATGCTCATTTAAATATATATATTGTTTTAATTTTAAGTGGTTAAAAGCTATTAAAAACTATAAAAAAAGAAGAAAAAATCATATTATTAAATATGACGTGAGAGTTAATTTTTTTTGTTAATTCAAACAAAATTGAAATAACAAAAAAGAATGTGTTTAAAAGAAGGTGTTTCTAGTATTTTTTTGATAAGTTGTAAATATTTGCTAATCAGTATTGTTATAAGATTTTTCAGCAACTCATCATCTGAGTAAATTGGTATTAATTCCTGAACACAACATTAATTATTATATTTCCTTAAGAAAATGAAGTTAATTTCTAAAATGCTTTCCTTTAAAAGAGAAAAATATTATACATTGATAATGTAAAATATTTTACACCGTTATTCAATTCCAATTGATCATTATAATAAATTTGATGACTTTTATGCTAATTATTTTAAAAGTCATACTTGTAATTGGACAACATACACTCTTAGTGTAGTTATAAAAGCTAATAAAATAAATTTAGTTGAAAAGTTAACATAAATGCTATGTATTGTCAAGGTACCTTTTTTTTACACTAACAAGTAATTAAAATGATTTATTTTGACATATAAAACAATATTATTATATTTAAATTAAAAATAATTATGAAAACTAAAAAAAAATTGTACCCTATTTGCACTGGTTATTCTATCTTCAGCAGAACAAAGCATACCTTCATGGCTTCATCACACTACACCATGAAATCCTGCCTAGCTTGATGCATCATCATCCATAATATATACTTACCTTTTCAGCACGCATCATCCATGATTTTAAATTCTAGTTGGTTGCAGTAAGTAAAAAAATTCAAACTTTTATGTTGCAGGTATCTGTAGAAAAATATAACTGATACGATTACAATTACGATCATAATGATTAAAAAAACTTTTATGTTAATACAATGGTGATTGTGGATCACAATTTTAAAAAATTATATATTAAAAATGAATTGAGATTAAACTCTATTTTTAGATTTAATATTTAATTCAAGGATTATAGTGTAGACTCTAGATATTAAAGTGATGTATATTTTATCTTCGCTAATCTTCAAGGCCGGCGTTTGGCCTATATCAAAGGAGTGACGATTTAAGATCCAAAATAATTTTATACATTTTTAAAATAATTAATCAATTATTTATTTGGCCATTTATTTTCTTGACTTCTCAATTGGAATACAGTAGAGGTTTACAAAACTTAATTCTTTTAAACTCTCAATTTTGTAGTATTTTTAATTTTTCATTTTGCTAATCATTCAATTGTAGTGAGTCACATAATTATTTTTTAATATTCTTTATATAGTAAAAGTTTGATGATTGTTCATTGTTATTATAAGAACCCATTGATTATACTGTTGTATTTCGATATTTTAAAGGAAAAAAGAGTATAAAGAAAAGATAATAGAAAATATAGTTTATGCTGAAAAAAAGTAAGTATCCCTTCTATGTCCTAATGTTGATGCATGTTATCATTAATGATTTTTCATGACAAAATGTTTGAAAGAAACCACTTTTTCATGATAGTTTATATATTTTGTTTTGCAAGTTATAAATGACGGTCTTAAGAATAGAAAATACAATTTATTGATGATAGACAATAGAATTAGAGTAAATTAGAATGTGAAAAATATGATACATCTTTTGTAAAATGTGTTAAAACTATGTCAACTAAATATCTCAGTTAAATATCTCATTGTTTTATGTTGAAGTAAAAGAAATATGTCATTTATAAGTCATTATACTGCTAATAGTAGTATATCTATTCAAATATATACTATTAAACATAAATTTATACAATTTGATAATTATATTTATTAGGGACAACCAAAGGTTGGTTTGGTTTGATTTTAGATTCTTTTTCAATTCAAACCAATCAATTTTGTTCAATTTGGTTTGATTAATTTTGTTTAGTTTTATTTATATCATAACCTGAAATAAATCAACTCGACATGGTTCGATTTGGTTTAAATTGGGTTTTAGATTTAATAATATTAAAAAATCAGATTGTTAATTTTTTTTTTTTATAAAAACACTCATGTACAAGCAACTTTATTATTAAGTTTTCCAGAAAAAAAATATAATAATAGCTATCTAATAGTAGTAGCCAACAACAAGCACTAGCAACAACTAAAATATATTATCTAATATGTTTTCCAAAACACATTTATAGCCTTCAATTATCTAACAAGTAACAACTAACAAAACGAAATAAGAATTGTATTACAAATTATAAAATAAAAATAAGAATTATATAATAATGTGACAAAAAAACAAAAACAAAAATTTAAAAAATAAAATGTTGTGTATTGATCGGATCAATTGGTGTAAAGTCAAAAGACATTTATGTATTAAGATAAATTAGGACCATTAATTATTTTGATTAAATGCAAATGAATACAAAGGTTAAAATCTGTGTCTTATGCGATATCAAACCATGTCCCATACATCTTGTCTGTGTTAACAGGCAATAAAAGAAACATGTTGTAAAGATAAATATCACAAGAAAGGGAGGAGTCAAATTTTGATTTATCATAAAAAGATAAATTCTTTTTGAAAATATAGGGTTTTTTCATATGTATAGATAAATTTGTAAGACACAACCTTTATCACAAAAATATTTCAAACAATGAGAAAAATGAATTTTTAAAAATGCAGTTTATCTCATAATTTTGAAACATTCAAACACAACGTCAATTCATCAAACATAAAGGAAGAGCTAATAAACAAACACAAAGATTTATACTAGTTCGTCTCTACCAATGAGACTACGTCTAGTTCTTGGTAAACCACCAAGTTTCACTAACTTTTCATGAGTTACAAGTATTATGTTACGACCACTTTTGCCTCTTACAAATCAAACTCTACCCCAAGTTTGATCAACACCCAATATTCTTTCTTCTACGAAGCCATTATGGTTCTAAGAAAATCAGACAAGATTTGTGATGAAAGATGCCTCAGAGACTAACACAAAATCGTCTTATAGACGCTTAAATAATCAGAGCACTTAGTCTTTTTCTCTCGAGATGTTCAAGATGTTTTGAGATATTTTTGAATCTTACAAGAAAATATTCAGAAAATCTTGTTGAAGAAGAAGAGTATTAAAAATTATGCATAGAAGATAAAGTGTATTGGTCTTCAAAAATTTTTATTTATTTATATAAGCCCTCCGACTAAGATATCTGTTGTCTCATAACAGGTAGATCTTGTTTTGATCTTCGTCTGATAGAAAGAGGTCATTGGGTGCAATTAACACACGTCCTTTCTTCATGCATAAAGCTCTTCCTTTAAGGCTTGCGTGTACGAAAGATTATAGTAGGAGGTCACATCTTTGTGTTAGAGCAGGTCCTGCATAATAGAGCTTGTCTTTCAAATCTTGACTTCATTTATTCTTCATAAGATTCGACAGATCCTAGGAGAATGTTTTTGCAAACAAAACCTCAGATACAGAGTGATAAATGAAGTATTAAAATATCATACCATATGCAATGTCAGATCATGATTTTATCCGTTTATCTTTTGAAAAACATCAAACACGGATATTATATAGATATGAAACACAAATTACGCAACATATTCTCTTTGTATTTGTTTGCATCTAATCAAAACAGTTAAGGATCTTGATCATTCTTTCAGACATAAACGTCCTTTGACTCAACATATGTTATGATCTGATACAACATTAATCGATGGTATTTGAAAATTCATTTATTGTTGTGAGTTTGATATTTATTTTGAAGAGATATTCTCCTAGGATTTGTCGAATACTATGAAGAATAAATGAAGTTAAAGATCTAGAAGTTGCCAAACACCATCAAAGACACACACTGCTAATGACAGACTTGCTCTGACTTAAAGCAAGTGGTTTTCTATTAAAGCGATCAACATGAAAGCTCAAAGAGTGGTTTTCCAACATGAAGGAGTAAGTGTATTAAATGCAAGCATTAAATGCCCCATCGACCATAATCTTTAGACGCGAGCTCAAGTGAAGAAATCTATTCGTTTAGACTACAAACACTTTTTGAAGAAGGCTTATAACTACAAGAAGCTTTGAAGACATGGACATGAAATTTCATGTTCTCATTTTAATTCTTTTTTGTAAAAAGCTTTTTGTATATTTCTATATAGTTCTAAAAAGCTCTCAAAACACCTTGAGAGAAAAGACTATGTGCTGAGATTGTATATATGTCTATAAGACAATTAAAAGTTAGTCATTATGCAAATAATCAACAAATTTGTTTGATTTGTATAAAGCCAGTAGTGGCTTGGTATGACAAAGAATATTGGGTTATAACAAGCTTGGTGTAAAGCTTGTGTTGTAGAACCAGAAGTAACAATGATTAATACTTGTAACTTGTTGAAGTTAGTGAGACTTGGTGGTTTTCCAAAAAATGGATATAGTCTAAATGGTAGAGATGAACTAGTATAAATCTTTGTGTCTTATATGCTTTCATTATTCTTATGCTTTAAACTGACCTAGGGTTTGAATTTTATTTAGTTTTTGAAAACTCTGTCTATTTTGAAAAATATGTTTCCATCGTTTGAAAGTGTTTCAATGAAAATTTGTTATTTGTCTTACAAGTTTCTCTTCAGACGTGACTTTGTTTTCTTAGAAAAAGGCTTAAAAATTTATAAAATCACAATTCAATAC
The DNA here is from genome assembly GCA_007407185.1 of Glycine tomentella. Lineage (NCBI taxonomy): Eukaryota > Viridiplantae > Streptophyta > Magnoliopsida > Fabales > Fabaceae > Glycine > Glycine tomentella. The sequence continues at coordinate 1,176,754 of PYAF01004021.1, read as the reverse complement.
TCCTTCTTGTGATATTTTTCCTTACAATTTGGTATCAAAGCTCAACCTCTAAAGGTTAAGCACCTAACAATGTCTAGAGGAAAAAGATCACGATGGCAAATAACAACAGCAACAACAATTAGTTCATTGCTGAAGGAGCATCCCTCATGAGTCCACTAGTCTTCACAGGAGAAGACTATCCCTATTGAAAGGAAATATTGGAGATGTACATCAAGTCCACTCAGTATAGACTCTGGTTGATAGTCACAAATGAAGATATACCCATTCCAGACTTGAAGTAGAATGGATAGGCATATACCTTGCTATAATAGAGGTAAACACAAAAGCTCATTATACTTTGACATGCACGTTATCTAGGAATGAGTATAAAAAGATCTATAGACTAAAGACAACCAAAGAGATATGGGATTCGTTGAACATCAATTATGAAAAAACCTCCAAGAAAGAAGGAGAATTTGTGGATAACATGTTTGAAAAACTTCAAGTGCTTCAAAATGGACTTGGAGTTCTGTGTATGAAAAAAAGGACAATTCCAACATTTCTCCATCAGAAAGGACGCAATATTCAAGAAGAAATACAAGGAGGAAAGCAATGAGATCATCTGTTTTGAATGTTGAGAACCTGGACATATGAAAGCTGAGTTTCCCCAACTGAAGAAGAAAATATATTTTGGTGACAAGAAGAGAAAAAGATAATGGTCACCTGAGATGACTCAGATAGTGAGAAGAGTAGCAATTTAGACAATGAGCAAGCCAACATTTGTCTGATAATAGATATAGACGAAAAGTTGAGGTAAAAACTTGTTTTGAATCTGATACATCTTTTAATGCTTCATCAAATGATGAAGAAGAAATACCCTGTGATGTTCGTCTTCAGAATTGTCATATGGTTTCTCTTCAGTACAAAAAGTATAAAGAAAAATATAAAACATACATGGTTGAAAATGTTGAGTTGAAGAGATCAAATGATATTCTGGAAAAGAGAATCTAGACTTGAGAAGAGAGTTTGATCTAGACTAATAAGACAGACGAATCCTCTATAGTTGAAAAAATAAGAGGAAGTATCTTGTCTTACAAAAGACTTTGGGAAGTTTTTGGAAAGCTAAAACATCTTAACCATGCTTTTAAAATTCCATCAACATCTCCATGATAAGTCTAGTCTAGGTTTAAAAAAAGGGCATCATCTTCCAAGTCACAGTCCGATTTAGACAAATGTGACTTCTATGGTAAGTCTGGACACTCTAAGTTCGGATGCATCCATAAGAAGAAGCAAATGTCTAAGGGTACTAATGCTGCTAGACCAAAAAGGATTTGGGTACCAAAGTCTCATATTGTTCCTATTGCAAATATCCTTGGTAAGAAAAGGCTAGGGTTTAAGCTGGTACCTAGATAGTGGCTACTCATGACACATGACGAGAGAAAGGTCTATGTTCCTCGACCTAAAGACAATTAAAGGAGGAACGATTGGCTTTGGAGGAATGGGCAAAGGGAAGATCACTAGTATAGGTAAATTTGGTATTCCTTCGCTAGTTGATAAACGTCAAATTTATTGGATTTTCATATGCATTTTGTGACATTTATTTGGCATTTTAGTTAACTTTATGCCTTGTTTTGAATCAAATTAGTTATAAATTCAATTTTTACTTTGTATTAGGTAGAATTTTTTGTTTTAGCTATTTTTAATGATTTTTTTGATAGTTTTTCACCAACAGCATGTCATTCTGGCAAGTGCTCCAAAGGCCCAAAATCAGCAGAAAGTTTTGGTAGGAGAAATTGCGGAAATTGAAGATAAAGGCTTGGAAAATCAAGAGCAAGATATTTTTCAATGATAAATCAGCTGAAGAAGAAGATAATTACTTGAATTAATTAAAGGTATTATTTTTTGTAATTTCTTGTGATTATCTCCTTAATTAAACCTAACAACAACTCTATAAATAGGAGACTGTACATTCATTGTAACAATGTAGAAGTCCGGAGCAGTTCTTTGAATTATATTTTAAACTTCCACTTACTAGACGCCTCCATTATTCCATTAGACACTCTAGGTTTCATTGTATTATTTTTATGAGTGTAATTCCTTCTACCTAAGAAAGGAAAGGATGAGCCTTGTTTCTCTTTAATTCTATCAATTCAATACTTCATGTTGAGTTCGTTATTTGTTTATGTACTTAATGCTTTTATTTGATTGACCATCTTATAGATGAATTCCAGAATTGACTTGCGCTTTGGCGAGCCTTGTTGAAACCCGAATATGAATCAAGTACTTAATTGAGATTATCTCTAGGGATAGAATAATCTTGATTAAGTCTCGCTAATTCCTGACCATTAATGCTTATTTCTTGTGTCGGTATGTCCAAGGGATTGAGTATCGGGTAAGTAATTTAGAATCTGCGACTATGCAGGAGCTGGGGTAGAATACATTAATGAATTGGGGATGGGCAAGAGATATAAGTAGAGAATTATGAAGTTATAGTGGATTGAGCGAATTCCAAGGCCAAACCTAGACATTCATTCATCAAGATTGACGTCACCATCCAAGTCTAATATTTCTATCTTTACTTAATTATTTTATTATCATTTAATTGCAATTTATTTTATGTTATTTATTTCGTGACAATCACAAAATAAAATACAAAAACCTAGTTCTTAGTTAAATAATTACATGAAATCCCTCCTTTATTTCTTTGGGCGACAACCAGGGCGATAGTTCAGTTATCACATCATGATTGTGTTACACTTGACCTATAAGTTGAATCTAACGTGAAATAAAATCCTAACACTAGCTTTCATAGAGAATGTCTTATATGTTGAAGGACTAAAATATAATTTGCTAAGCATAAGTCAATTTTACGACAATGGCCATATTGTGTCTTTCAACAAAGACCAATGTATAGTCAAGATAGATGATGACAAGTGCTTTTTTACTAACAGACGACATAATAATCTATATGAGATTGATATGATAGGTTTTAGCAAACAAAACGTAATGTGCCTTCTATCCAGAGAAGATGAAAGATGAATTTGGCATAAAAAACTTGGGCATGTCAATTTGAAACATATTGCAAAACTATCCAAAAAGGATTTGGTAAAAGGATTGCCTAAGATTTGTTGGAAAATCCAACTTTTTTGTGAAGCATGTTAACAAGGGCAATAAATAAAAAACCACTTTTAAATCTAAAGATGATGTTTTCACTTATAGACCATTACAACTGTTGCATATGGATCTATTTGGACAACTAGAATGTTAAGTTCAAGAGGAAATAAATATGACTTTGTCATAGTTGATGATTATTCAAGATATACATGGGTATAATTCCTGTTGGTGATTGGACGATGAGCGATAGAGATAGGGTGAACGACGATAGTCATTTGGTTCAATACTCTTGTCTTATGTATTGGTCATTCAATCATCTGTAATCTAGTGGAACATCCAGTCACGTAGAAGGAAGTGTCTAGTCTGGTAGTTTATTAACATAGGTTATGTTGTAATTGTAATTGTTTTTTTATGTTTTTGTTATAATTGTTTTTGGGTAGACAATTAGTTGTCTTCTCCTTTATAAGGAGACATGTATTCTAGGTTCATAGAGCTTTGATAGTTCTTTGAACCCTTTCATTGTAAATTATGTTGTTTAGAGTAAACTTAATATTTTTGCACAATATACTTCTTGTCCTTCTATCATCTGTGCTTCCATATCAAAATAGAATTTCTTGAATCTTCCCAATACTTGCACATAAACACGAGTCTTACAAGGTCTCTGAAATATTCAGTAAGAGAGTTCAAAATGAAAAAGGTTTTTGCATTTCTTTTTATCAAAAGTGACCATGGAACTGAGTTTGAAAATGTTGAGTTTAAATCATTATGTGAAAGAAATGGTATTTTCCACAATTTTTCTTCATCGAGAACACCTCAACAAAATATGATAGTTGAAAGGAAAATAGAATTCAACAAGAAATGACTAGGACCTCGCTTTGTGAAAACTCATTTCCTAAACACTTATGGTTAGAAGAAATGAACACAACTTCCTATGTTCAGAACAAAATATTGATAAGACCATTGATAAAAAAAGACTACTTATGAAATATAGAGAGGAAGAAGACCCAATATCCCATACTTTCATCATTCCTGGTGTTTTATCCTAAACACCAAAGATCAACTTGCAAAATTTGATTCAAAGGTGGATAAAGGAATCTTCCTAGGGTATTCTAACACATCTAAAGCTTACAGAGTGTTCAACTCAAGAACTTTAGTTGTAGAGGAATCCATCCATGTAAAGTTTAATGATGGTCTAACAATTGATAAGAAGCTATTAGATCTTGCTGATGATTTTGCAAATATGCAGATTGGTTCATCTATTGCATCCAAGGTAGATGAAGTTAAACGGTTTGATGAAATCCTTCCCCAGACTAGAGAGTCATTCAACCAACAATCTCAGACAAAGGACTTTAAATTTTTTAACTAACATCATCAGGATCAAATCATTGCAGACTAGATTGAAGGAGTTAGAATTAGTTGATCATAAAGGTCTTGCATCTTACACTCTCGTGACTGAAATAAAACTTAAGATGATAGATGAAGCAGTGACAGATGATGACTGGATTATTGCAATGGAAGGAGAACTCCACTAGTTCACTAGAAATGATGTCTGGACACTTGTTCCCAAGCCTGAGAACAAAAACATCATTGGAACAAGACGAGTTTTTAGAAACAAGCTGAATGAACAAGGTAAGGTGATAAGAAAAAAAGCTAGTTTAATAGCTCAAGGCTATAACCAATAAGAAGGTATAGATTTCATAGAAACCTTTGCTCTTGTAGCTAGACTTGAAGCTATAAGAATAATGTTTGCCTTTGTTGCTCATAAAAACATAAAGCTTTTTCAAATGGATGTTAAAAGTGTTTTCCGACACGACTTTGTTGAAGAGAAAGTCTATGTCAAACAACCTCATTGTTTTGAGGATAATACTCTCCCTGACCATGTTTTTAAAATTATAAAGATTTTGTATGGTCTGAAATATGCACCTTGTGCTTAGTGTGATAGACTAAGTTTTTTTCATTTAGAAAATGGTTTTATGAGAGGCAAAATGGATACAACTATTTTCATAACAGAAATTGGCAAAGATTTCATTATAGTTCAAATATATATAGATGATATTATCTTTGGAGCTACCAATGAATCTCTGTGCAAGGATTTATCTGATATGATGAAAAGTAGGTTAAATGAGTATAATGGGAGACTTCAATTCTTTTTTAGGCTTCAGATCAAGCAAGACAACCAAGGTATATATATATATATCCATCAATAGAAATACAGTAAAAAACTTTTGAAGAAATTAAAAATGAAAGGTTTCAAACTAATGAAAACACCTATGCATACTTCTAATCCTCTAAGCAAAGATGAATTAGGTAAACCAGTAGATCAGATGATCTACAGAAGTGTGATTGGCTCATTTCTGTATCTGACTGCTAATAGACCTGATATTATGAATAATGTATGTATGTTTGCTAGATTCTAGTCCGATCCTCGAGACTCATATATCAAAGTCGTTTTGAGGATCTTATGCTAGCTAGTAGGCATTACTAACCAAAGTTTGTTCTATAAGAAATATTAGGATTTCATGTTGGTAGGATATTGTGATGCTGACTATGCAAGAGACCAAGATGAACAAAAAAGCACAAGTGGTGGATGCCACTATATTGGACCTTGTTTGATATCTTGGGCAAGTAAGAAGCAGAACTCCATCGCTCTGTCTACAGGAGAAGTTGAATATTTGTTTGCTGCAAGTTGTTGCTCACAACTGCTATGGGTAAAGTATCGATTAGAAGATTACTCTAGTTTTGAGAACCATATACCAATGTATTATGACAACACTCGTGCAATGAATCTATCCAAGAATCCCATACAACATTCAAAGGCTAAGCACAATGAGGTAAGATATCATTTTATTCATGATTATGTGCAAAAAGGTGTTTTTGATATAAAGTTTGTAGACACAAATCACCAATGGGCTGACATCTTCACTAAGCCTTTGTCTAAAGATCGCTTCATTTGTATTAGGGATCATCTTAATATGGTTGGTTTATCAAATTAATGATACATCTCTTTTATTCTTAGATAATTATATCGTCTTATATATCTTCATTAACTTGTTTGGACTAATGTGTGCTCCAGAGTACAGATGGAAGATAAAACATGTTCTCAAAGATTGTAATTGAAAGGTTTTTATTAAAAGACATGCGCTGCCCTTTTCACCATGATTGAAAAAATATTTTCGACAAGTTTTAATGGGATTTGAACAATTAATGTTCATTTCTCTTTGTGTTTTCAAAACATATAAAAGGAAAAGGAGGGTATTGGAGATACTTTTTGAAACTTTGAACTCTTAGAACTCTTTGTGCATTTTTGCTTGCATCTGAGAAGGCAAAATTCAAAAATCTCATTTTTCTCTTCAAAAAGTTTCAATCTTTGTGAACAATGCACCCAAGACGAATGGAACTATTGTGATTCCAGGTATTAAGAATGAAGAAAATGTCGAACACACTTTCCTAGCAGAGTCATTCATCCCTGGACGATGGGTGAACTTTCAAGGTTTAGAAGAAGAAGGCTTTTCCGTTAGAGAGCTCTTTGATCATGTTGGATGGAAAAATTTTCTTGAAAAGTTAAGCTCTTAGCATTATGGTCCCTATGCCGTGTTTTAAGGAACTGCATGACCAGGCAGAGTCACCATCAGAGGCATCATTGAAGGAAATAAGGTTATCATCTCTCCTACCACCATAGTTGTTGCATTTGGGTGTGAAAAAAAGGCTTGGTGTTTAATAAAGACTAAGAGAAAGAGATTTCTCAAAAAACTATAGATATCATGCTTTATAGTGGTTCACACCCAGTAATAGATGATAGAGCAATGATGATCAGATTTCTGGGGACTGTAAACCTAACCTATATGCGCAGGCTTATTCACAGCTTTCTGTTCAACATAGTGATGCCCAAACTTGGGTTGTGAGATTATGTTAGTGACATGGATAGATTCTGCATGTATAAGGTTATGGTGGGAAAGAAGGTGAATATGCCTTAAGTCATCTTCTATTACTAGATGCAGGGCTTCAAAGACAGATTCAACCTCAAAGTGAATAAGAACCCCATTCCTTTTGGGATGTTATTTTTGAGAAATGCTGGAGTGGATGTGTCTATTATAGAACCATTTGTTAAAGCCTTGCATCCTAAAGGGGTAACCTTCGTGAAGAAGGGAATTGCTAATGATTCCCTAGAATATGCTCAGAAGCACATAAGAAAAAGTTCAAGAAAGGGCCCAGGGAGGAACCACAGTATGTGGTTGGTTAGACGATGGGAACTCAAGATCAACCTATTGATCTTGAGTTTGGATTTGCATCTTAACAGAGGTAGGGAGAGTAAGCCTAACCTAAACCCAGCCAACCTAAACTCAAACTACCCACAAAAAGAAAGACCCCCTACCTTCATTTGGACTTAAACCTTCAAACTAAGCCTTAGCCAAAGAAACAAGCACCCTTAAACCCGAAGCTATTAGATCCTAGAACAACCAAAAAGTGGAAAGCTTCAGAATCTAAGTCTAAACCTGAATCTCGAGCAACAACCAAACGGTCAACCATCAAAATCAAACACCCTCAACCTCAACCTACATCTTTTTCACCACCCAAACTGTAAGAATTTGTATCTTAGATTCATGTATCTCATAAACCTCAACCAGACTCACCCCTAAATGATCAGGAATTTGATATTGAGATTCTTGAGACTCCTATACCTCAACCCCTCACCCTTTCTAGCACTTCCACCTCAGTCACCTCCTCCTCTACCCCCTCATACCTAACCTAAACTTGCACTTTCTCCCATTAGTAAAAAGGAAGTTCCAGTTTTCTCTAAGGCAAAAAGAAGTCTTTAGTCGAAACATGCAAAAAGGTCAAGTTGGATGAGACCCTGGAAAGGAATGAGGCTTTGGAGCTGGAAGAAGGCATTCTTACATCTTTGAAAGCTCTGTCAGTTGAAGAGAATAAGAAGATGGTTGACGATGAAAGACTTGTTGCCTTGGTAGGGAAGACATCTAAAGAAATTCAAAATGAAGTTGTTTTGGAATCTCTAAAGACACTATTTATTGAAGAAGTTCAAAGGCATAGTGCTGAGAAGGCCACCATGATGGACATAAATGGTGAGTCAGAGCCTGAAATTGTAATAATTGAGTTTATTCAAGCACATTTTGAATAAAAGCTGAAGATAGTGGAGATGGATGAATTGAAAAGAGTTCAATTAGCAATAGAACATGCAGTTGAAATCCTGTCTATGGATGCTACTCTAAGATAGATAGAGATAAAAGTTGTTATTGTTCCTGAAGATATGGATCTTACAGAAAAGGAAGCTCTTGAGGAGGCCATGCTCCAATCTGTCAATGAAGCATCCTTATAGGAAGCTAAGTATGACATTGTTGAAATAGACCCTAGAACTATAATTGTTTGACTAAGGCCAGTGTCAAATGTTGATGAGCAGGTCATTGATTCTATACAATTTGCTCCAATGGATGAAAACATACTCAGATGCATGAAGGTAGTACATGGAGCTAAAGAGTTTGTACCTATAAAAGTCATGTTTGCAAGATTTGAAAGCAAGGAAGACCATAATGGTTATTGAAGAGACTATTAAACTAACATAACTCTTCAATAGGCTTGACAGAAGGTTGATGAGGCCAAATGAACAAAAGCAACAGAGTGGATCCTACCTTCAAGACCACCTGTTCAAATGCAACCTAATGTAACAATTCGTCTCAATCTCAATACCAGACTATATCATGGATTTAGATGATACAGAGTTTTGGAGTGGCAGACTTGTAACAGGTGGAGCTTGATAAACTTAGTTTGATGGACCTATGGAAAGAAGGCTTCCCTGGGATAGATCCTTTCAATTATCCCTACATCTATATTAAGGAAGTGCATCCTGATGAAGAAGTATATGCTTTAGGATGTTATGGGACAAGGGAACCTATTTTTTTAAGAGTTCCTCATCAGACAAACTATTACTCCGAATCCCAACAATCTTATATTTGAGCATAGGACAACAACATGAAAGGTATATCCTTTTGGTGCTACCGTCTAGAAAAATAAGGAAGTTGAACCATTTAAGATGTCCTACTCTACTCCTTGGATCTTCAACAATTGATGGGTTTCATTTGTGATCTCAATGTTGTTCTTCCTTGGGATCACACCACTTTTGGAGAGACTTTTTAGACTGAGGACATCAATTTGGAGCACTTGAGGAAAGTTTAAACTTCAAAGACTAGGAGCAGACAAACTATGGCCTTGAGCACAAAATGAATTTGTCTACTTACAATGAAGAAATCATATCAAGACAAGCTTCATTTAGAAGGATCCAAAGGCTTAACACTCGTATTCCCTTCATGCTTGGATCAAAATTCTCTTGCCTAACTACTTCTGCCACTAGGTTTCAGATAGCAATTGACAAGCCTGATTTGTATCAGAAGGCCAACAACTACAACAGAAGGAGTTGCTTCTTGAAGATGATGAAGATATTGCACTAACCAGATATGTCAATAATCATCCTACAAGACTTTTTAAACATGAGCTTGAAGCTCTAAAGTAGAAGATTAAGCTTACAAGTCTGGATTGGTATGTCGTGAAGAGGTTCTACAGACTTAAGGCTCATTGTTTTGGTTTGGAAATTGATGAGAAGCCCTCTATATGTACAATTCATCATGAGATCAAGTGTTGTTATCAGACCTTGAGTCATGCATGCTTTTCTTAAGAAACTCCTTTCAACATGGTTTGCCATAAACACGAGAGTTTTCAACTATGTTTGATCACACCTTCTCTTTTCTGGTGTTGTTGCCCTACTTCAAATTCACTTTCTCTCATCATGTACAACCTATTATTGAAGAAGTGGATTCTGATGTTGACGCAGAAGCTGATCTTGATGCCATGGATGTTGAAGTATATGATCCTCCACCCTCAAGGGAGTATGTCAAATTAGCAAAGGCTGAGCTACTAAAGATGATGAAAGCGCTTGCTCAAGCTCTTGAAGATCGTGATTATACTGAGAAAGAAGCTAGGGGATGATTTCTTATTGGGGATTACATTTACAAGAAAATCATTGGATGGGAACCTCTAAGAAATCTTATGCCTCTAGGAAGTCTTATTTTTCCTACTCCTTTTGATCTCATCAAATTATGATTCTTCTAATGATGAGTTTTTGAGAAAACTTGATGAAGAATCTACCAAACAAAAAGAGGAGAAATAGTAAAAGTTGAAAGTTGAGTGCATCATATGAAGGGGAGATTTATGCTTCTATGTTTTTATTATTTTTCCTCGATACATTTTATTCTATATATAAAATACATCTTCTTGATGTGAAAATTATTTATGAATAAAAAGATATGTTTTCAATATTTCTAATCAGATTTATATCAAAGTTTAATGATGCATGTATTATATTTGTCATATTTTTATTCTGCATCTAATAAGACTTACTAACTCCTATTGATATATCTTATAAGTCAACCTTAAACTCTTAAATTAGTATTTGTTTGGCATCATCAAAATGGGAGAAATTGTTAAGTCAAAAGACATTTATGTCTTAAGATGAATCAAGACCATTAATTATTTTGATTAGATACAAATAAATACAAAGGTTAAAAGTTGCATCTTATGTGATATAAGACCATGCCTCACACATCTATGTCTATGCTATCAAACGATAGGAAAGACATTCCATGATATGATACAACATTAAATCGATGGCATTTAAGAATTCGGTTATTGCTCTATGTCTGAGATTTGTTTGCAAAGACATTCTCAAAGGATCTGTTGAATCCTCTGAAGAATAAATGAAATTCAAGATCTGGAAGTTGTAAAACACCTTTAAGAGATGTGCATTGTTGGTGATAGACATGCTCTGACTTAAACCAAGTAGTTTTCTACTAAAGTGATCAACACGAAAGCTCAGCAAAGTATTTTTCCATCATGAAGCACATGTATTTAATGTAAGCATTAAATGCTCTAATGACCACAATTTTCAAAGACGAGTTCAAGTGAAGAAATTTATCCATTTAGAGACAACAGACACTTGTTGAGGAAGACCTATAAATACAGAAGCTTTGGAGACATGGACACGAACTTAAGTGCTCTCATTCAAATTCTTTTTGTAAAAAGATTTTTGTATATTTCTGTATAGTTCTAAAAAGCTCTCATAACACCTTGAACACCTTAAGAGAAAAGACTAAGTGTTGAGATTATATATACATTTGTAAGAAGATTAAGAGTTAGTCATTGTGTAAATAACCAACAAATCTATTTGATTTGTATAGAGTCATCAGTGGCTTGGTAGGACAAAATATTAATATATCGAGTTGTAACAAGCTGGGTGTAGAGCTTGTATTGTAGATCCAGAAGTGGAAGTAATTAATACTTAACTTGTTGAAGTTAGTAAAACTTGGTTGTTTGCCAAGAATTAAATGTAGTATTAGTGGTAGAGACGAATCAGTATAAATCTTTATGTCTTATATGCTTTCATTATTATTCTACTTTAAACTAACCTAGGATTTGAATTTGTTTTTGTTTTGAAAACTCTGTCTATTTTGAGAAATTTGTTTCCATTGTCAAAAAGTGTTTCAGTAAAAAAAAAAATTATTCATCTTCCTAAGTTTCTCTTTAGATGATAATTTTGTTTTCTTAGAAAAAAGCTTAAAAAATTTATAAAATCACAATTCAACCTCCCTTATTGTGATATTTATCTTAAAATAGGTTTGGTCTAGTTTCATCGGGTTTCAAATTCTCCACTCTGAGAACCACACCAAACTATTTGAGTTTTAGAAAATCAAATCCAAACCAATAAACCGAATCATGCCGATTTTTGGATTGGTTTAGTTCGGATTGGCCAGATTTGCAAAATGGACTAGATTCATGACCACCTATTTGTGTACCTTTACTAAAATGGTTAAAAAAAACATCTTTAAGTGTGTATATATATATATATATATATTATAAATAAGTATAAGTTGTCATAATTTTACAAATAATATAAAAAATAAAAAAGTAAACATATGATTAATTTATAAATAAGAATATATATTTATGCATTGGTTCAAATATGAAATCCGATCAAATCTAAAAAAATGAGATTAATGATGAGGCACTAATATTGTAAAGTAGTTTCATACTATCAACTAAATACAAGTTATCGTTCGTACAACTTTGAATATAATTATTCTAAAAGCCGATAAACCTATCATACATGATAGTTTATGAGTGAATGATAATATATAAAATTATTTAACCCTGTCAATACATAGTCTATTTGCTCATAAAAAAGTTATTTTTGATTTTCAATTTTTTAATTGATTTTTTCAATTTTTATTGATTTTGATAGATATCTCTAAATATGTATTTTCATTTTAAAATATTTGTATATAAGAAGGCATTATCTATGACTTCACCTCGTACCCATAAATTGTTAGCATCGAACATGCAACTCTTGTTCTTTTGAAAATACTTATAGGGTTAATGAATAAATTAGTACAATGTTATCTTGATTATGTTAATTTGATTTTTTTATTCATTATTTTTTATACAAATTATATAATAAAAACAAAAAATATGTTAATTAGTATAATAAAGGTGATCAATTAAACTTTTCTACTGAGATTAATTATCCATAAATCTATCAATACTTCGTATGAATAAAATATATTTTAAAAAAGGCTAAAATATGTGTATGATTCCTAATGAATATTTGAATTTTGTATTTGTTCCTTATTAATTTTTTTCTTTGTTTTTGTTTCATAATAAAATAATTTTTTATTTTTTATCATTGACATATTTTTTTAATCCATGATAATTAGCAAATTTTGTATTTTTTATGATAATTTTTTCATTTGTTATTAGTCCATTTGAAAAATACAAATAATAAATAAAAAAAATTATCATTGAATAAATATAAAATTTGTTAATTTATCATAGGTTAAAAATGTAGAGGATCAAAAGTAAAATTATTATTTTATTAAAAACTCGATAAAAAAATTATAAAAGAATAAACACAATTTTAAAATTTATTAGTAATCTACAACATATTTTAACTTATAAAATCATATAAAAAGAATAAAAAGTAAAGTACACTGAATGAAAATAAATCATGGTTAAATAAGTTGTCCACTAATCAGCAAATTGACATTGCAGAATAATATTAAAGACCCTTTATTAATAAGACCTTTACTCCATGTCCATGGCTATATACACACGAAGTAATTCACATCATCATTGTGGATACATATCCTTGGGATTCATCTGTGCCTACTGCTGTTATATAAAAGCCACAAACAATTACAAGATCGAGCAGCTACATAAGAAGGGGAAATCACAAGCCAAATGCTGGATGAAAAACCCCAATGAACACTACTCGAGCAAAATAAATGAAAGAATTCTTAAAGACAAAAAGAAAAACAGCACATTGTCATCATAACTAAGTGGTGTTCATCCCCTTATAGAAACAGCACGTTAATGTCATAACCCAAGTGGTGTTCATTCTCCTGCCATTTTATTTGATTGATCAGCCGGTGAGCACTGGCAATATAAAACCAAACCATATGCTTCTTTTATTCTTCTCAAAACCACACATAGAAAAATTAAAAAGAAATTATTATATGACAACAGACCATTAGGCATCCATGATCCAGGTCAATTTCTACTTAACATGTAGTCAAATTTTTTAATTTATAAAAAAGAGTTAAGAAAACTTGACTACCTATCAGGTTAAAATTGACTGAAACATAAATATGTGGTGATTGCAAACCATACAATAATTTCTGCGTATATAATAGTTTGTGGAACAGCTAGCTAGCTAGCTAGAAGTTCTTCAACAAAACTGGCCTCTCTATAAGGCTTAGAGAGGAAGAGCCACAAGATGGTGAAGAGAAGCGTTTGTCAGCAGCTAAGTCATTCTCTTCCTCCTTAATGGTGTCCAGCATTTTCTTCACCCGGCACCGGGTCACCGACACAAACCTTGGTGGAGCAACCTCCATGGTGAGCCTTGAACTTCCCAACTTGGCCATGTCACAATGAAATGTTATAGTGAAATGAAGTGAAGAAAGTGTCTGTTTTGTGATAAGAGAGAAGAGAGAGGTAGGTGAAGGTGGTGGTGAAAATGAAGAGATGAGCACCATTTATAAGGTTGAGTAATTGCTGTGGCGCATCGTATGGATTGGGATTATTTTGCGCTGTAATAGCTACGGCTTTCAAAGGTCGGTTACATTGTGTGGCTAAGCCTATGGGTAGATTCGGTAGAATCAATTGCATTGCAGCCCTTTCATTTTCATTACGTACGTAATGCAAAGCCCGAGGGCACATGCTGTACGTAAGTATGGCAAATTGGCAATAGCTTTTGTGGCAAGAATGCCCCATCTTTTGGGGTAGCCCAAAATTTCTTCACTGCACACTGTATTGGACTCCATAGGTCTTACATGTGACATTGATATATAACCAACATATATGGAAACTGGATTCTTAATTTAAAGATCTTTCCATAGTGTTCTGAATTTTTTTCTCTCCCCTAATAAGCCATATTGTGTTGACTAACTACATATATACGGCAGTAACAGCTTCATCATTCATTCCAGAAAGAAATAGACGAGTTGGAATTGAGAGGCTTATCATTGTTAGAACACATATCACACCAAAGTTAGGACAAACTTTCAGGCAGAAGTATTTTCATATTATTTACCAACAAAATCCTCACATCAATTTTTTTTTTATCAAGAAATATTAATTTGTTAAATTATTAATTTTGTTAGCAGAAGAGATCAAACTTGCGACCTTTCCTTCTTCCATTCTCCTTTAACCATTCAACTAATCTTATAATGTATTTCCCCACATCAAGTTACATCCTTGAGATAATAAGAAGTATCCTTACCAATTGAACCAAAGTAACTTAATTGATGCATATGTATTTGATGCATGTGTTCATCTTATCATGGGACAACCCTAACATACCTATCTTAATAATAAAATCACCCAAATCAATGTCACCTATATACAATTGCATAAGGTTGACCGCTCACGTGGGAATTTCAAACAATGTCTTTATAAAGGGACCCCATCCCATCCTCTATTTCCCTCGATCAAATTAACTACCTTAATTAATTAAGTTGTACGTAAGACATAAATTGTAAGTTTGCATGTTTGATCTTCTGTGATTTGCTTGTAAAACCTACTGAGTCTCCTCTTAGACTAACAAAATGTATCAAGTCATCGTCTACGTACATGATCTTTAAACGATTGATTCTATTTTAATTTTCGTACAAGATTTGCAGTATCCTTAATATTCTGAGTAGAATTTTTAACAAGATCATTTTTTTTCTTATATACAAGTTTAGAGGGAGCACTCCTGATATTCAAGTAAATAATAATCTTATTAGAATGATCAAATATAATAAATATGTACTTTTCATAGTGATGTCTCAATAATTATTAAGGTGTTAGGAAAAAATCCTTAACCCATGGCTTAAGGTCCCTTGTCATCAATTATTCGCTACTTTAGTGTATACACATATTATTATGTTTGGTAAATTATATTGGAGTTTTCTAATTAGTACTTGTTAATAATGTATTTTTGTAATACTCACACTCACCTTTGAACTTAAAAAAGATATGATGCATATTGAGCTTAAGCCCAGCCCGTTACAATATTAATGATAAAAATTAAATATATTTTTTGGTATCGATTATATGTATTTATTTTTCATTAGAGATAATTTTGTATGAATCAGGTAAGATTATTATGAGCAATAAAACTCTTTATGAGGATGTTTAACGCAACTCATATCTAGTACTTGAGTCCAAATTAAATCTCTGGAATAACCCTATGTAAATTGATTCACAATGCTTGTTGATAACTTAAATATATTTTAACAAGCATGTAGATGTAGTATACGTTTGACACTTTTCATACTCTAGAAAGTTTTAGTTTGAACATGCTAATTAATTAATTGAAAGGAACCTGATATGTAGTAAGCTGTTAGTTAGAAACTATTGCCTATTTGAGTAGGACTTGAATGTAAGATTTATCATTGTGGCTCATTTAAATAAATGTTATTTGATTTAATGAATAAAGGACATAAGGGTAATTGGTTACAAAATGGAAGTTATTAAAAGGATAATTATTGATAGATGTAGTTATATTAAAAGGATATCTGTTGATAGATGCAATTATATATATTAAAAGGATAATGTTGATAGATGCAATTATATTAAAAAATGATTGTTCATAGGTACAGTTATATTAAATTAAACGTAGTGGTTCGGTTTTCTTATAAATAGGGATTTAGAAAACTGAATACATTTATTGTCTGTCCATGAGAGTTGTATCTCATCCCTATCGAAGAAGATACAAGAATTAAAAAAGTCAAGACTCCAAGAAAATATTCTACCATTAGAGATCTTACGTAATTATGAACAAAAATATATTTATGTGAAACTCATGAATTCTCACAATCATTTTCATATTTTTTATATGATTGTTATTGAACATGAAATTATAAATTAATACATACATTGAATTGAGGCCCAAATATGGAATTTCCATGGTGCAAGAGTTGTGATATGCTATTTGTGAAACGGCATATTCACATGCTTCACCAATAGGTTATTTTGGCTGTTCTGCTAGGTACGGTAGCAATGTGATTGGTAGTGGAAGAGGCTTAGTATTAATAGCAATTTTTGTCTTAAAGCTCTGCGCATTGATTACAAAAAGTGGGTGTCTGCAACATTATATTGATTTTTAGCATGGGTGGAGGGACCATGGAGTGTGGTTTGAAACCTTAACCTCATCAACACGGCTTTAGTGGTGAATTGAAGTGAAAGATTGTTTGTTTCCCTCATAATGAAAGCATAGTTTCACATGGGGTACGTAGCTCATCTTTATCACTATCCAAATCTCATCCAAGAATGAGTGTGATAAGTTGTGATGAGAATCAGGTTGCCAGATCAAGTTACATAATGAGAATTTGCATGTGCATGCAGCAGCATTAATTCTTCGATGTTCTTGAATTAATCACTAATTAATCAGCGTGCAGCTTCAATTAATAGGGGAACTTAACTGAGAAGCACGGTCTACATGTTCCAGAATCAATTGGGTTTGTTAGATACATGCATGTATTGAATATTGATGATATACGTTAGGACGTTATCTCATGCAAGATATATTCACAAAAGTACTTGTACAATTAATAAAGAAAACTGTTGAACCGAACCTAGTACATATGGAGAGTATTTGAAAGGAGTTTAGTGTTAGCATACATGTCTTTCATTTCACTACTATCCTATTTTTTTTCTTAGGGCTGGCTAAGCCTCCAAAACCCTTATTAGTTTAAGATCCTAAAAAATATATTTAGTATTTGCATTTATTCAAGGCTTAAATGCATATTTGGTTCCTATTTTTGCAAAATCGTTACCTTGAATCCTAGTTTCTAATTTGGATATTTGGTTCCCTTGTTTCAAAAATTTAGAAATTTGGCGTGACCGTTGACAAACAAATCCGTGCATGTAAGTACCATCTTGTCCCCGTTTAGACTTTTACGAGTAAATCTTGTTTTGCTGGACATATGTACAAGTAATATCCAACTTTTTAAAACAATAATGAAAACAGGTATGAGCATGTATCTTTCCTTACACATACGCAATACATATAATTATTATAATATTCTTACTTTATTCAATTTAAAAAAAAATAATTTTAGTTTTGTTGAATTTTTTAAAATTATTTTTTAAACTTGACTGTTTAATAAATAATATATTTAGTTTTATTTATTTTTAAAAATTTTATTTTTTTATTATTTTTTTTAAAAATTATAAGGCAAATACAGGTATATCATACCCAAACGAGAACAGAAATGGAAAAATAAATTCTATATCCATCAAGAATGAAGATGTACGGGAATCATTTTAAGAAAACAAGGGGCCATGCCTTGACCGTTTACTTAGACACGTTGATAGTCAATTGAATTGTTTTGATTTTTGACTAAATTGTAGCTTTTGTTTTTAAAATTAATATATTTATTAGTAGGGCATTTAATTTTAAAAAATAAAAAATTACCAAAACACTGTGACTTTGTGAACTATAAGAAAAATTAAATAATCTAATCATGCTTATACACAATCAACATAAGCAATTAGATTAAGTGCGGAAAAATTAAGATCATAAATACCTTCTATCATTGCTATTCTTGTTTGCTCCGAAGATGATTTGCAGTTATCCGTGATCCAAGTAATGTAAACAATTTGAGTCTCCAAACTAATCTGACTTTTGCCTTAAGGATCTTCTATACTTTTACTATCATTCACTGATGGTGTATTAAGATTTTTAAATAACAAGCACAGAGATCTTGGCTATGATGCACATTTTCTTTTATAACTTCTTCCCATCAAAGAGATTGTTTTTTGATATGCATAAAACGTGGGCTTAGTTGCTAAAAATAGGGGATAAGATTATCAACAACTTATTCCTAAGAAGATAAGTGATAAGATTAGCAACAACTTATTCTTAAGAAGATAAGGTGAGTGGACCACCTTATGTGGTTTTGACTTCATGTATTACATTGCATTATATTTCTCAAGCCCTTACAACTTAATGAATAAACCCAATATTTATTCTAGGTCCAAACTTAATTGATGTTTCTCAAAATAAATAACTGTAGATGACATAAACTGAATGAAAAACATCACAATAGAATTTCTTATTAATATCATTCTTACAATGAAAATCACATATGGGAACCAAGTCTCATCCTTTCCACATGATCCTTAAATTTAAATGGTGACATGCCCTTAGTTAAAGGATCGACAATCATTAATTCAGTGCTAATGTACTCAATAACCACTATATTATCTTTAGCACATTTTCTTATGGCTAAATACTTAATGTCGATGTCCTTGCTTCGACTACAACTTTTTGTTATTCTTAGCCATAAAAACAACATATGAATTATCACAGTATATCTTCAATGGCTTAGAAATGGAATTTATAACTCTAAGCCCAAAAATGAAACTCTTTATCCATACACCATGTAAGGTAGCCTCAAAACAAGAAATGAACTCAACCTCTATAGTGGAAGTAGCTGTCAATTAAGGTCCGTCTGATACTTCTTCAAGACACAGCTCCACTGGCTATCATAAAAATATATCTCAAAGTCGATTTTCTCGAATCAACGCAGCCAGTGTAGTCTGAATCTGAGTAGTCAATCACTTCCAAGTTGTCAAACCGTCTGTACATAAGCATATACTCCTAGTTTCCTAAAGGTATCTTATCATTTTCTTTGCAACTTTCCAGTGGTCAAAAAACCTAGGTTACTTTGATATCTCCTTAACACTCCAATCTCAAAACAATATCAGGTCTTGTGTAGACCTGAGTATACATAAGGCTTCCAACAGGTGAAGCATAAGGAATGTTCTTCATTTGTTCCCGCTCAAGATCATTTTTCGGGCACTGGTTTAAATTGAACATGTCACCCTTCACAATGGGAGCTACACTTGTTGAACAATCACTCATTCTAAATCTTTCCAAAATTTTGTTAATATAGGTCTCTTGAGACAAACCAAGAACACATCTCACTTTGTCTCTATGTATCTTGATACTGATAATGTAAGAGGCATTACCCATATCCTTCATATCAAAGTTCTTAGAGAGAAATTGTTTCATCTCATATAGCAAACTCTTATCATTGGTTGCAAGTAAAATATCATCCGCATATAAAATAAGGAAACAAATTTTGCTCCCACTGACCTTGTGGTATATACAATGATTCATGACATTTTCTACAAAACCAAATGAAGAAATAACGTCATGAAATTTTAAGTACCACTGACAGGAGGCTTGTTTCATATATAGATTTCTTAAGCTTGCATACCAATTGCTCATCCTCAATAGAGGAGAATCCTTCAGGTTGTTTCATATAAACCTCTTCCTTTATGTCTCCATTGAGAAAAGTCATTTTCACATCCATTTATTGCAACTCAAAGTCAAAATGTGCAACCAGTGCCAAAATGATGCGAAGAGAATCTTAAATACATAAGAGAATGTCTCCTTGTAGTTGATTCCTTCCTTTTGATTAAATCCCTTGGCTACAAGTCTTGCTTTATATCTCTCAATGTTGCCTAAACGAGTCTTTCTTAGAAAGACTCATTTACATCCAATGGTTTTTACTCCATCAAGCAACTGAACAAGATCCCAGACTCCATTCGATGCCATAGAATTCATCTCATCTTTCATAGGATCATACCACAAGTTTGATTCTTTAGAACTTATGACTTGTGAAAACGTTTCAGGATCATTTTCAGCTCCAATAGTATAGTCAGATTCCTGTAGATACACAACAAAGTCACTCGATATCGTTGATTTCTTTATTCTGGTAGATCTCCTTAATGTTGTTTGATTATCTTCTTGAGGAACTTGTTGTTAAATTGGTTGATCAACAATTTCTTCTTGCTCCTCATGAACAACTTGATCTACTAGATTATCAGTAGGTTGTGGATCTTGAATGATAGGTTGCACAACACCTGATTGAGCTGGAAGGATATTGTTAATAACAACCAATCTAAAATTTGAAGTGGATGGTTGACTAACTGAATGATCTTTCTTAGAAACAAAATTTCTGAATTGATTGCTCACACTAATCAAGTCATTCTCAAAAAATTTAACATTTCTTGATTCCACAATCCTAGTGCTATGAAATGGACAGTAAAAAATTGTATCCCTTAGACCTTTCAACATATCTAATGAAGTATCCACTAATGGTCCTTGGGTCAAGCTTCTTTTCTTGTGGGTTATATATTCTCATTTCAGGCGGGCATCCCTAAACGTGTACATGTTACAAACTCGGTTTCCAACTCCTAAATTACATAAATAGTGTCTTTGGGACATCCTTAGTCAGAATTCGATTCAATATGTACACTGCCGTCTTCAGTGCTTCAGTCCACAATGACTTAGGAAGCTTGGAATTACTAAGCATACTCCGCACCATGTCCATTAAGGTTCGGTTTCTTCCTTTTTGCCACACCATTCTGATCCAGAGAACCAAACATAGTGTACTGGGCAACAATCCCATGCTCTTGAAGAAACTTCGCAAATAGACTAGGTGCTTGTCCATTCTTCGTGTATCTACCATAGTATTCATCACCTCTATCGGATTTCACGATCTTAATTTGCTTTCGTCATTGTTTATGTACTTCGGCCTTAAAAACTTTAAAGGCATCTAAAGCTTCATCTTTAGAACGAAGTAAGCAGAGACACATATATCGTGAAGAATCGTATATGAAAGTGATATCGTATTTCAGACTACTTGCGTCCATGTTTGGACAACAAATATCTGTATGTATGATTTCTAATAGATTTGAGATCCTCTTTGCAACCTTCTTAGACTTGTTAGTTTGCTTACCCTTAATGCAATTTATACAAATATCAAAATCAATAAAATCCAAAGCACTAAGTACCCATTCATTTACCAATCTCTTAATTATCTCGGTAGAGATGTGTCACAATCTTAGGTGTCATAACATAGAGGAATCCTCATTCATAACGCATCGTTTTGTGCCAACATTAACATGCACAACATCATAAGTGGTATCCTTTTGCAAATTAATATAGAAAAGACCATATTGCAAATCAATCCACCATGTGTTATGATTAATCATATTAGATTCATAACAAACGAAAAAGGTAGGCATACCTTTCTTTTCCAAACCATAGCTTGAACTTAGGACAATCTTTCTTCATGTGTCCTTCCTTTCAGTCGTCATAAGAGAACTCTCTCCTTGTTCCAATTGCAACCTCCCGTCTTCTTAAACACACATGGTCATGAGTTCATTAATAGAGCATTTGTCTTTGTGTGTGTTGTGGATATTTTAAGGGACCATATGGTGCTGGAATAATATTCAGAATAAAATGCACCAGAAAAGAGTCAGACATGTTCACCTTTAAAGTTTTTAGTTGAGCTGCAATGTCCCTCATATGCATGATGTGCTCATGCACACCCCTTAGAGTATTGAGTTTCACGGAAGAAAATTTCATTATTAAGGTATTGGCCAATACCTTCCTTGAAGTCTCAAATTGTTCATCAATGTACTTCCAGAGCACTTTCACATTGTTATACTGTTTAACTAAGCCCTTAATATCAGCCTATATTTTAGTCTTAATGAACATCACACAGAGTCAGTTGGATCTTTCCCATTTCTCATACAGATCCATCTCATCTGGTTCACTGTTCTTTGTAATTGATGGTGACTCAACTTTCAAGATAGCATAATCAATGTTCATATACCCTAACGTCAGCAAAATCTTTTCCTTCCCGATTGAAAAATAATCTCCTCTCAATTCCGGGACAACAATTGTATTAATAGGTTGTATAGTTGCAAAATAATTCAACATATATGCTTATCATTAAAATTTGAGACAAAAATAATGTATCATGCTTTACCAATGTAAGTCATGCTTATAAAATTATGAATTTAGACACATAAAATTTACTTGTGGGCTAAAATTTTAATTCAATTAAACTCACATAAACATTATGATAAAACTATTAAGTTATATTTCTTGATCCCTGTGGGCAAATAAAAAAATATAATTTAATATTTTATCCTAATTAATCATACAAAATATAATAGAAATTCCTCTGGGATAATATCTACTATATTATATTATGATTAATTACAACCAATATTATTTACCTTATGTGATCTAGAGGCTCTTAATATATAATTTAAATAATTAAAGTTGTTGTGGCTAGGCTTT
>PYAF01004021.1:1131013-1153850 GCA_007407185.1 Glycine tomentella | reverse complement strand
ACAAAATAACAACAAATTATGTGAACATATATCACAAAATAGTAACTTGAAAAGTGTAACAACTAATTACAATATTATGCCTAATTCCTTATATGATCTTTAAACAACTTAATATATAATTTTAATAAAATTATAGATATTGTGACTAATCCATAATTAATTAAAATTATAAAGATCACTTAGCCATAAAACTTAATCATATGAGAATAAATCATATTATGCACTTCAAGATTAAGATATAATATATGATGAATAAAATTCTCACATACAATTGCATAATTGAAACATAATATTATGCATTTGATTTAATATATATATATATATATATATATATATATGCATAGAATAAACTTTTCCATAATATATTCATGCATAAAACAAATCAAAACTCTACAAATTCTAAAATTAAACAGGAACGCATAAAATGTATAACATGCAAAAAAATCGAATAAATATTAGATAAGTTGCATAAAATTCTCATGTACATGTGAATTTTTCTAAAAATGCTGGAGGATGTAGGTTCGAAACCCAGCCAATGCAAAATGTCTGACGGACCAGAATTAAAAATCGAATGATTTTTCAGCCTTTTTCAACACCGAAACCCATGTTTTAATTTACATAAAGCTTAGAAACTCAATTTCCATATGATTCCAAAGCTTCTTAATAATTAAAACGTTCAAATAAAATACTCATATTTCAATAAAACAATATTTCAAATTGTTATGGATGTTTGGAATGGGCCCAGTCATAAGAGGCCCAGCAAGACTTAGTCAGACTATTCTGTTGAACAATTCTAGTAACGAGAAGGTGGTGGTAACTGTCCAAAACCATGATCACCAATCTTCCGGGATTCTCGGTACGCTTCATGGGTAATCTCTTCTAACTGATTTCTAGGTGAGTGACTATAAATATGAGCACTTCCAAGGGAGTAAGGTACACACACATTCTGATTCTCTCTTTTCCTTACACACAGTACACACACCCCATGTCCAATTGTGGTGTTTCCTCTTGTGAGCATTGTGATCCTCTTTCCTGAGGTGTTTTACTACCATAGACATCCTCAGAGAGAGAGAAAGTTTGATCCTATATCAATCGCCCAACGTTATTGTTGGACATCTGTTCATAGCCGATAGAACATTGGCGCCGTCTGTGGGGACGTTAAATTTCGATTCCCACCATTCACGATGGTAAACACGAGAAGTCACCAGAATGAAGAACCACCCGTGGGCAGAACACCGCATGCGGTCCAGGTGGAAGATGCAGTTTCAGATACTGCTTCATCTCCAGCACAACCGAGAACGGTTATGCCAAATGATCCGCTACCTACGCCGACTGAGATGGAGCAAGAATCGGTTCAGCGCTTCATCAATAATGCGCTTGAATCTATTCTATCTCGAATTGAACGACTAGAAAGGCGACATGCCCTCCAACGCCAGGAGGATATGCACAACATGATCACAAAGTTAGATGAGCACTGTGCGAAATGGAGACATGACAGAGAGCATCGCTTGCAGCATATGGAGCGACACATCGGACACATGGAAAACCCGGCCCAAGAGCAGCCATCTCGTCCCAGGCCGGTTGAAACACGTCATCAGACTAATCATCAGTAGCAGGCATACAATGCCAAAGTCAGTACACCGGGGTAGAATATTCATTTTGAGCTCGGAGCACCTTCTCATCGGTAGGCACGAGAAACTAATCCAGAGCAACATGATATGCGAACTGAGGCCCCACGCCGGACCATCGAAGCAAGAATAAGCCTGACAAAGTCAATTCAGAGTCTAGTACATCAACCCAGAGTCGGGGGTGAGGTGTATCGAAGGAAATATCGACGCAGCCAACACAATAACAGTCCATTTGTGGACGAGACTGTTAATGCCCAGTTCATAGACGATTTCGACGGATCTTTTTTGTCAAAATACGAAAGAAGTCAGGATCCGCAAGTGCATATTGACGAGTTCGATATGCAAATGTGTGTCCGAGGGATTGATGAGCTAATAATCTCTCGGATTTTTGTTACTACTTTGTCGGGCGCGGCACAGACATGGTTCCACACACTTCCACCCCAGTCAATCTGCAATTTTGAGGATTTCAGTCAAAAGTTCTTACTTAATTTTGCAACGAGTAAGAAATAGCCTAAGTCTGAATTTGCATTGGGGAAGATTCGTCAACAACCTGGGGAGACACTGAAGAGCTACTTGGATTGTTTTAAAGAGGCTGCTCTACAAGTACAAGGCTTGGAGGAAAAAGTGCACGTGCACCTGCTATCAGCTGGGCTCAGTGGATCTTCGCGGCTAGCAAAATCTATTTACAAGGACCCGGTCAAGACCTTGCTGGAGTTTAGGGTTCGGTCAAAGAAGTACCTGGAGTTGGAACAGATGGAGATCGCTAACACTGTTCCCAAAAGGAAAAATTCTCCTTCGAGACATCGCCAGCACCCCGGGAATACCCATCCCAACAGAAATAACGATGTAGGCCCTAGATCGGGAAGATACGACACCAAGTATAATAAATACACCCCGTTAAACACTTCCCGAGCGCAAGTATGGAGAGAGGTAGCTCTTACAGAGATAAAGAAGGTAGATTGACCTCGGCCTGTATTTAAACAGGCTGGTCTTGATTATTCTCGTTTTTGCGAGTTCCACAACGGTCTAGGTCATACTACTGACCAGTGTTGGGATCTGCGAGATGCTATAAAGAAGTTCATCCAAGAAGGCAAGCTGCGGCAGTACGTGATGGCCAGAAAGGCAGCCAGAATGATGGCCAGAAAGGCCAAGATGATAAAAAAGGCAAGTTTGATGACGAGTTCCCGGAACCAGAGTTCGAGTGTAACGTTATTTCTGGAGGCATAGGAGGAGGAGGAGACACGACCAATCAAAGAAGAAAGCATTTGAAAGAGGTCCTGTTAGTTCAAGAACAGCCCAGGTTTAAAGAAAGTCGTCACAAGCCTGATCCTCCCCTACTTTATTTCACGGAGGAAGACATGCGAGATGTGGTGCCCGGCCATGAAGATGGCCTAGTCATATCGGGACATTGGTCAATTGCTGGGTGAAAAGAATATTCGTGGAAAACGGCAGTTCAGCAGATATCATCTCGTGGACCCCCTTCAAGAAGATGAACTTAGACGAAGAAGATCTGAAGCCATGTAAAACCATGCTAATAGGTTTTAATGGCGAGAATACATGGTTGAAGGGATCCATCGAACTACGACTCACATTGGGTACCAGAGAAACCGTCAAGTCAGAAAGGGAAACATTTGTTGTCGCCGACTTCACCTCCCCATACAATATCATCCTCGGAAGACCGACCATACATAAATGGGACATGCTAATGTCCACTAAACACCAAAAGTTGAAGATGATAGGGCATAACGGCAAGGTAATAACCATCTGTGGAGACCAAAGAGAATTTCGTCAGTGTTTTATTACAATGCTGTAAAAAAAAGTGAAAGTGGCCCATCTTCTCCACCCCGGATACGTAAAAGATACTGGGTGGAACGAAGACTGAAGGAAGAACAGTCGAAGAAGTCGAAAAATCTAGTGGAACTCGGTGTGAGAGAAGACGTGGAGGAATGGAGGTCAGAACCGGCGGACGAACTCGAGGAAGTTCAGATAGGATCTCAGACTTCCCAAGTCACCAGGATAGGAAACATAGTTGACCCGGTTGCCTATGCAGAGTTGACAAAATGTCTCAGAGACAACCAAGATATTTTCGAATGGACAGCCTAAGAGATTCCAGGGATAAGGCCGACCTTCTGCTGCCACAAGTTATCGATGTACCCCGGTTCGAAACCAGTGGCCCAAAAGCAAGCGTTGAAGAAGCATATCAAGGAGCTATTAGAGGCCGGTTTCATACGAGAGATCCAATACACCACGTGGCTATCCAATGTGGTGATAGTCAAGAAATCCAATGGCAAATGGAGGGTCTGCGTTGATTACACTGATGTCAACAAGGTATGCCTCAAAGGTTCTTATCCGATGTCGAGCATAGATCAGCTAGTTGACAGTTCTTCCGGATTCAAGCTGTTATCGTTTATGGATGCTTATTCCGGATATAATCAGATCCCCATGTATCCGGAGGACCGAGAAAAGACGACATTCAGAGGAGGTGAGGCAAATTACTGTTACGTGATGCCCTTCGGCTTGAAAAATGCTGGCGCCACTTACCAGCGTATGATGAACAGGGTTTTCGCCCAACAGCTAAGTCAAAATATCGAAGTATACATAGACAACATGATCGTCAAAATGGATTCAAACGAGAACCATGTCCGAGACCTGAAGGAAACTTTCCGCAGACTGAGAGAACACAATATTCGGCTAAACCCACTCAAATGTGCGTTCGGGGTGACTGCAGGAAAATTCTTAGGGTTCATGTTAACCCACAGGGGAATAGAAGTCAACCCAGTCAAATGCCAGGCGGTGCTAAATATACAGTTCCCAACCACTAAAAGAGAAGTTCAACAGTTAACCGGCAGATTAGCTGCATTGACGCGGTTTCTCCCGAAATCGGCGGAAAAGGCACTCCCCTTCTTCAAGCTGCTGAAGAAGGAAGCCAACGTCGAATGGAGCTCGGAATGTGAAGCTACCTTCCAGAAGATCAAGAGATGTCTCGCCTCTCCTCCTGTGTTATCTAAGCCAAAACCTGGTGAGACACTAATCTTGTACCTGCCAATGGGAGATGAGGTGGTAAGCGTTGTGCTAGTCAGAGAAAACGGCAAGTCTCAATTGCCAGTGTACTTTATAAGCCGAGCTCTCAAAAATTTAGAGCTGCGATACCAGAAATTAGAGAAGATGGCATTCGCGCTCTTGGTGGCCGCCAAACGACTCCGTCCATACTTCCAAGGCCATACCATCGTGGTTCGTACCAACCAACCGATCTAGCAAATCCTGCATAAGCCGAATTTGGCAGGATGAATGATGAGTTGGGCAATCCAGCTTTTTGAATTCGTCTTGAAATATAAAGCCCGACACGCTATCAAATCTCGGGCTTTGGCCGATTTTATAGTCGAACTCACTCCAACGACGTCGGGAGACAAGGAGGCTTGGACGCTATATGTGGATGGATCGTCCAACGCAAAGGGGAGTGGAGCCGGGATCATAATTGAGAGCCCCCAAGGGGTGTCAGTTGAACAATCACTACAGCTCAATTTCCCGACGTCCAACGACCAGGCCGAGTATGAAGCGTTAATAGCCGGATTGGCTCTAGCCAGAGAACAAGGATCCCAAAAGCTGAATGTGTTCACGGATTCTTAACTCGTCGCGGCCCAGATCGAAGGGAGATACCAGGCCAAAGGACCCCTGCTGATCAAATATCTAGCCAAAGTCAAAGAAATGATTGCCGAGTTCAATGAAGTCGTCATCGCCCATATTCCCAGGGAAGAAAATACAAGGGTCGACATACTGTCCAAACTAGCAAGTACCAAGGGCACGGGTAATCACAGGACGGTTATTCAGCAGGAGCTTTCCCATCCCACCTGCATCATGATGATCTCGGCAACTACGGACTGGAGACAACCAATAATCAACTATTTGGAGCAAGGAACAACACTAGATGACACCATAGAAGCTAGGAGGCTGGTCCGAGATGCAGCCATGTACACCATACAAGAAGGTGAGTTGTATCATAAAGGCTCACAAACCCCTATGTTGCTGTGTCTGGGGCCTGATCAGACGAAGTATGTGATGATCGAGATACATAAAGGCATCAACGACCAGCATATGGGAGCGAAAGCCTTAGCGATGAAAGCTCTTCGGGCGGGATACTACTGGCCAACCTAGAAGACAGATGCTCAGGATCACATAAAGAGATGCAAAAGCTGCCAGAAGCATGCCAGATTAATATGGTCCTCCCCCTCCGAGTTGACAACTATCACATCCCCCTAGCCCTTTTACAAGTGGGGGATGTATTTGCTTGGACCATTTAAGGCAACCGAGGGGCAAATGAAATGGCTAATTGTAGCCGTTAACTATTTCACCAAATGGATAGAAGTTGAACCATTAGCTACCATCACCTCGGCCCGTGTCCAAAAGTTCTTCGAGAGAAGCATAATATCTAGATTCGGGATCCCAACAGAAATCGTCACGGATAACGGAACTCAATTCATCGATAAGCGGTTCGGGGAAATGATGTCCGGCTTCCATATCAAGCATCACTTTTCATCAGTGGAGCACCCGTAATCTAACGGACAGGCCGAGGCTGCTAATAAAGTCATTTGGAGGGGCTCAAGAAACGAATGCACGAGGCTGGGACCAATTGGGTAGAACAACTGTATTACGTCCTGTGGGCACACAGAACCACGGTTCAGACATCTACTCAGGAAACCCCGTTCAGAATGACCTACGAATGCGAGGCCATGATACCCGTGGAAGTTGGACAACCCTCTTGGAGAAGAAAATTCACACTCCGGGAAGGAGAAGACACCAACAACGAAGCATTGGCTAACGAGCTAGACTTGATAGAGGAAGTCAGGGCTAAAGCGCATCTCTGGGACATAGAGGCAAAATAGCTCATTGCTAAGAGGTTTAATAGGAAGGTCAGGTCAAGAAGCTTCAAGAACGGGGATCTAGTCCTACTAAGGGCCGACATCGGGAATAAGAATGTCCGGGATGGAAAATTAGCATCCAACTGGGAAGGACCATTCCGAGTCCCACAGAACCTCGGATAAGGGGCATACACATTGGAAACTCTCGACAAAAACGCAATTAAGCGCATATGGAATGCCGACAAGCTGAAAACATACTACAGTTAAAGATTCAAAGTCACGAGCCTCACTCCGTGCCAGATATAAGCTTAGTTTTTATTCAAGTGTTATCTTGCTCATCATTCATGTGTTTCCCGTTAATTGAGAGGAGGGGTGGGGGCTGAGTGTTTCGACACCTCCACTTCATATCATTCTCTTTCATCGGGATCATGAATTCGAATGATTTCAATATTTATGAATAAACTTCAATATTTATTTTCTTCTACGAAAATATTCTCCACGCGTACATAACATATATCGTCCCGAGTGATTTCGAGGTGTAGTCAAACCCTGATCAGGTTGGCACGATCCCTAGCGGCTGTGTTGCACCAAGTCTCACCTGGATATGAATCCGAGAACCGAATACCGACGTGTAATTCGAAAATATTATACTTGGCCGTTGGAGCCAAACGAATATATAACGCGCATACAAAACATAGTTCTAAATAAGAACACAATATTATAAAGGCAAATTGTAATGTTAAGATTGTACGAAAATGTAAACAAGGCCAGGAGAAACCCAGCCCATCAAATAAAAAGAAAAACAATTACAAGTTAAACTGGCATCCCGGTCCTTCAAACCTCGTCGATGCCTCCAGGAGCCGAGACCTGTTCAACACCGACCTCAGGAGCGTTTTCAACCTTCACAATGAAATCTTCTTGTTCGCCGTTGGGAGCAACCACACCATCACGTACATAGGATTGGAAATGTGCTCCTTCGATGTTCAAGGTGATTCCGGCATTAAGGCATTGGACTTGTGCCAAGGCATTGTTGAAAGATTCCTCAGCCACGAACGCCAAAAGCTTGGACTCGGCTTCCTTAGCCTCCGCTTGGGCTCCCTCGAACAAGGTTTTAACCTCATTCAAGTTTGCCGTCATGAGGGCGGCCTTTGCCAAAGCCTGTTCGAGCTTAGCTTGGGTCCCCTGGATGTTGTGCTTGAGCGTCTCGGACTTCTCCAGAGCAAGCCGAAACTCCTCACCGACCTTTTGAGACTCGACCCGGGCGGTAACTAGCTCTTCTTTCCTCTTGATATATCTAGTCTTTAGAGTAACTAGACTATCATCGAGAGAAGCGCTCCAGTGGGCATAAAGTTGCATCCGACCGAGCTCACTCATCAACTCCTCGGAGATAGGGGTTGAGTCGGACAGATGCTTCGGAGCCCAGACAAAGGGGAAAAGGTCTTCAGTACCCTTCTCCCAAAGATACCCCAGCGTCAACTTAAGGGCTTTAGAAAGCACTGCCGGATGACCTTCATCGACCGAGGTGTTGGCGGTGGGTGCACTAGGAGAAAGAGGGGTGCCGAGGACTAGAGTAGAAGGGCCGACACGAGGTCAGTCGGGGCCACCGTTTTGGCAGGTGCCTCTAGAAGAAGCATAGAGACCTTCCTTCTCTTGATCTTGGAAAGGAAGCGAGGAGGCTAACTAGCGCCAGCTGCTGGTTTAGAGGGGCTGGAAGTCTTGCGGGACCGAGGTATCAGGTCTCCGATCTGGTCTTCCATTACAATAGCTACAACAAAGTGAAAGAAACAGTCAGTTATCACAAGAAATAAAGATCAAAATATACCGCGTTCGTAGCTTTGGACTAACGTTGGTGCGTAATGGGGGCAACATCACAAAGACCCTGAGCCTCTCGGAAGGCATCGATTCGGATCACCGAGGAGGCATCCGTGTTCGACAAACCCATCTCCTCACATAGGTAAAAGGCGGGGGGGAAGTTATGGTGGGTGCAGGTCCAGTAAAGTGGGAATATCCACTTTACCTCAGCAAACACTTTAAAATAATTATTCTTGAATTTCTTGAAGGAATCAGTAAAAATCAGAAAAAGCTTGCGGTTGGGACGACTCCTCAAAGAAGTCCATCCCTTCCTGCTGGGGGGCTCTCGGCTGGTTCGGCTATATGGACAAAAAAGTAATACAGAAAAATGAGGACGGTACAGGGGATTCCTAAATTTATGCACAGGTCTTCAAAAGATTTAATAAAAGCCCAGCTGTTGGGATGAAGTTGTGAAGGGGCCAGGCTTAGGTGCTTTAGAAGTCTTATTTCGAAGTCGGACAATGGAAAGCGGACACCCAAGCGGGTGACCACATCCTTGCAGAAAAAGAAGAAATTTGGTTCACCTTGCCCGGCACATGAACAGATGGGCTCGTAAGGGCCAGGATGACGAATTTAGAATCCTTCCTGATTCCCAATAGGGAGTGTCGCAACACTCTTCGGGCTCATGATAGAAGAGGTGTTAAGAACCTCATAGGTTGTCCAAGGGAATTTGGTGATTAAGAGAGGAGAAGGGTTGTTGATCTGGGATCCGGTCGACTTAGACTCTTCGACTATTTCCACCTACGGGACATCCATAATGACCTACGACAAAATAAAAAGGCAATCAGTAAAAGTACCTGGAGAAACGGCAGCAAGATTTGACGAAGTATTAACCGACACTGGGGCAGTGATGCACAAGGGCGGCATCTCGGTCCCAGGTCCCTGTTCAGGGGACGATATTGACGCCCCGGTCCTTACAGGTGTGGGATGGGGAACGACAACCGGATTATGCTGACACACGTCCAGGGTTTCATCGACCTGTTTGTCGAACCTCGAGCTGGCCAAATACAGAAATCTATCCAGACACCTCAGACACGGCTCAAACTGAATCCCCGAGGGAGGCTCCACAAGACGTGACCCTAGGGGCGGAGGAAATTTTGCGACCGATGGACCTAAAGGAAGGCCTAAAGGGATCACAGAAGGACCCGTAGACTTAGAAACGAAACTTACAACCTTTGAGGATGAAGAAGTTTTGGTTGGAGGCTTCTTGGAGGGATTGGAGCCTCCAGAAGGGATACGCAGTAGCCTTTTAGATTTCTCCTCTTCTGGAAGAGGGAGACCAAAAAACCAAAATGCAAAACTAGGGGGAACTGTTTTACGAATATGCGCCTCCTCCTCAGGAGTGAATCCCATCTTAAGGAACTAAGATGGAACTTAACGTGAACAATGGGTGAACAAGGAAAGCAAGGACAGAAGAGCGAAGAACAAGGACAAATAAAAGAAGATGAAAACCAGATATGAATTAAAGAAGATGAAACCCAGGGGAAGGTTAAAGAAAGAAAATCGTAAAGAAACCAAAACAAATTGCAAACAGAGCAACTACAATGGAAAGCAGAAATGCGAAGATCCTAAAGCACAAAAATGAAGGAAGTGGAAGATACCTAGAGTAGAAGGAACCTGGGGGAAATTGGATCACCAAAAATGAAGAGCAAAAACGAATGCCAAAAGCGAGAGTAAACAGGGAAGGAGAAATGCGCTGTGTGAATTTTTAGGAGCAAATGGGGAGAAAGAGAAAAGTAAGGCCTATAAAACTAGTGAGAAAGGTAACCGTCAAAATACGAAGCGCCTGGAGTAAGTAACTGACGGATGCGACTCGTCACGGAGGGGTAAAAATGACCATCTCACCAAAAAGTGGGGGCAAAATTGAAATTAATTCAAAATGCTCATGATTAGGGCGTGTAAAGAAATGGTAGAGCATTAAATGATCGAGAGGCACGTCGTTTCACATGTCCGAATGATAATGAGGACGTTTCATTACCCCGAGAGGTCATAAATTAAAAAAATAGGTCGACTACCTCAAAGAGAGTGCATGCAAACCCGGTGGTGGCTATGCCAGGACAGCAAAGCAAGCCCGAGATCGATAGCATGTTCTAGAATTTAGTACCTCGGCCAATTAAACTTCCAAAGCCGAGATCTTCATCTCGGTCACAACCTAGCAAATACTACCATCCCGGGTACCCCTCATATAAAAATGATGATAAAAAAATAAAATATAATATAAAAAAGAATAAAAAAATAAAATAATAAGTAGTAGATAAAAAAAAAAAAGCAAATAAGAAAATGAAAAACAAGGTAGCAAATAGCAAAAAGAAAGGAAAATGGGCCATAAGGCCCATTAGGTTAAGGAAAGCACAAATAAAAGCAAAAGGCAACGTAGGAGAAAGGGATTGGCACAAAAGGGGCGAGAAGAGAATTAATGGCAAAAAGAGAAGGCTGAAAAAGGGAAGGGAGGCACGGATCCCGGAGAGTAAGGGAGGGCCAATCCGGCGGTGCCATTTGGCAAGTAACCTTCATTCTTTTTTTTCCTCTCCCTTCTTTCTTCTCCTTCCCTTCCTTCTTTCTTTTTATTTTTTTTCCTTCATATCACCACCACCACCGTGCAACTCCACCTCCGACAACCACGTGACCACCGCCACCGCGCACCACCGTGACACCACCACCACACCACACACGCACCACCATCATCACCATGCTTGTAATTATTTCTTCTTTCTTTTCTTTTATTTTCTTTGTGCCTTGAGTTTAGGGGTTGTTTCCTGCAACCATCGTGGCCCACCACCGCACCACCTCGCTGCCGCCGTGCTCAGGGCACACCACGATGGCCACCACACCACCAGCCCTCATGGTGGTGGCCTTAGGAAGCCATCAAACCCCTTTCAAATCCTATTTTCGCAAAGCTGCAGTGGCTGCTCTCTGCCCAGCACAGAAATATGGGTAGGACCGGGTCGCCCTGACCCGGCTCCAACCCTAAAAAAATGAAAATTACTTTTTGCACCCATACATTTAATAAGTTCACCCCTGTATTTTTTTATTTTTTGGGCCTAGCCCAACTGGCTAAAAAAGCATAACAAATAAAGATTAAAAGAATTATTTACTTTATGCACCCCCCATATTTATTATGCACACCCTTTAGTAGTTGGGTCTGGACCACTTGGATACATCACGGTAATGCTTTTCACACATCCATTTCCATATATGCACCCATTACCTTGTTGGGCCTAACCCATCTTGTAATTAAATAATTTAAGCTGTTTGCACCTTCCATTTTCATATATGCACCATAATCTTTTGGGCCTGACCCATTTTGTAATTAAATAATTTATGTTGTTTCCACCTTCCTTTTTCATATATGCACCCATAATTTGTTGGATCTGACCCATTTTGTAATTAAATAATTTCTGCTGATTGCACCTCCAATTTTCATATATGCACCCATAATCTGTTGGGCCTGGCCCATTTTGTAATTAAATAATTTCTGCTGATTGCACCCCTATCCTTACTGTATGCACCCCCACTTCTATTCTATCCCTTTTCTATTTACGTTTGATTTATTTGATTACGTAATGTTATTTAGTACGCGCTTATGCTTCGTGCACTCCATGCTGGGTCTCCGACTTGCTTGGTAGTGTTTCAATAACACGTGGATAAATTTGTGAATATCATGCTGGGTCTCCGACTTGCTTGATTTCATAAGAGTTTACCCCAAATTCAAAATCTTTTCTAAAATAGATAAAAATACTCAAATAGTGATCACTCAATTCTCCTTTTTCTCAAAAATTACATTTTTACTTGAGATCGCTTCAAGGTCCAATGCCTTAAGCGATTCTCTCCGCTCCCCTTCAAAATTCAACGTCGCTTCAAGGTCCAATGCCTTAAGCGATTCTCACCGCTTTTTCTTCAAATTTAATGTCGTTTCAAGGTCCAACGCCTTAACAACTCTTTTTCACGCAATTAAAATAAATCTTTCAAAAAAGATAAAATCAATCCAATCAAGCTCTTTTCAAACAAAGAACTACGTAAGTCTGATTTCCTCATTGCACCTGGGGATACGTAGAAGCAAGGGCAAACCCCTTGTCGACCTAAAAAACAAAAAAAAAATATAAAATCTTATTTTTCTAAAATTAAAAAATATATTTCTTTTTTCAAATAAATAAAAATAACAAACATAATTTATGTTCTTTAGGGAAGATAAATAATTTAAAAAGTCACTTTATTTAACACACACTCGATTAAAGGCTGTCGTCTTCGTGACGGACGCATGGGGTGCTAACACCTTCCCCGTGTGTAAACGACTCCCAAATCTTTTTTTCTTTAAAATCGTAGACCATGCTTTATCTTTTTTGGTTTTTCCGACGTTTTCCTTAAATAAACGTTGGTGGTGACTCCCCTCTAGTTTCCCATTTTTTGTAGGAACCTTTTTAATCTTTTCTTTTTCATCGTTGTTCCCGTCGTGGCCGGATAGGTTGCGACAAATGGCGACTCCACTGGGGACTGGTTAGAGAGTTAAGCCATTTAATCGTTTGTGCAATTTTATTGTGACTTTTTCGTTAATTATTTTTCCTTTTTCTTCTTTTCGTTGTGCTCCTATTTGTTATCATTTCACTCCGCTATTGTTCTTTTCGTCTTTTTTTTTTTTATTCTGTCTTGCTCATGCTTGTATATATATCCTTTGCTATGTTGTTACGCTTTTGTAGTTAGAAATAAATTACATGATGGAATTCTAGGGTAGACGACATGTGCTATACTTGTTGTATCTGCTTGGGAATTTTCTAATTGTTTTGTAGGTGGGTTGGGTAATTCTTAGGTTGCTCCGTTCACACACAACACATACACTTTTTGCACACACTTTGAGATATTGGGCCCTATACCCGGGTCTGTGTGAGCCACAGGGAGTGGAGGTCGATCTGTGGTCATGTTGGGTCTCCGACTCGCTTGATGACAATGAAGCCTCATCTAGAGTTTTCCTCTTTTTGTGGTGCATTGCTGCTGGTAGTCCCTATCGCTGCATTGTCATTACATAAGAGGACGATATCTCTAGAAGTCGGTGAGGTTACATGAAGCTACCCCTGGAACTTGTCACTGAATAGTGGACTTTTACACCCTTTCTGCTAGGTTCCTAAATTAAGGGCACGGAGCAGACTCACCCCATCTTGTTTCCTTGGTCACATCATGCGTCTCTTCATAGCATCGCGATGGACATCTTTCTGCAATCATCATTTATCATATTCATTCACCGCATAAGTCATTGCATTTTCATACATATTCATATAGCATGTTGCTTGTCCCAGCAATTTCATATATTTTGTTGTCATCATTTGCATCCCATGTTCATTCATGCATGATTCAAACTTATATTTGTTCATGTCTTGCATTCTCCTATGTGTTGCCAAAAGTTGCAATGGAGCGCGAAAGCTTACACCGTATTCTTGGTTACATGTGTTGAGTACCATGGTCATGTCCATAAACAACCTATGTCGGAGTTATACACTCCTTTTTCTTGAAAGTGATTGAAGACCACATGAGCATGGTACCCAACGCGTTTGACAAAAAGAAATGGTGGTTTTTTGAGCGTCTCGCGCAGATCTCATAAATGCATCTGCCATGCATAGCATAAGTACGTCATGCTCATTCATCATATCTTCTTTATGATAGGTTGTTGAAGTATTGACAATCAAAACTTTCATTCCCGGAACATGGGGTCGAATCAAGCGCAGTCTTTTAAGAAAAGGTTATATCAAGTCAAGGTAAAATGTCTGGAAGTAGATAGCTTGCGAAAGCTGGGGCAATGGATGGATTATGTTTTCATAGCCTTTTTGACTACTGCCAACACATGACTAAGCTAATGACTTAAATAATTGAGAATCACTGATGTGTCTGTGTTTTATTTCCAATTGTACTTTGACTCTAATAAAATGTAATGAATAATCTTGTTTTCATGAAAAACAGAGTTTATTTGACCCTATGTTCTATTGAGCGTTATGTGTAAAAGTTGCAATACTTCAGCAAGTTATCATTTGCATGCATCCATGTTTATTTGTTTTGCCGCATTGTTATGCATCGCTCATTACATTCTTTCCTTGAAAAATCAGAAAAAGGTAACCATTGTGCTAAGAAATAAAGATTGTGCTTTACGGCACCCATACCAGACGCATGCCAAGACTACAATAATGAGTGACATAGAACAAGTACAAGAGCAAATGAAGGCTGATATGGAGGCCAGGAAAAAGCAAATGACAACAATGATGGAAGTGATAATGAGCATGAGGAAGATGATGGAGGTCAATGATGCCACCACTATTGCTGCTAGCACAGCTACTGAAAGGGAACCAATTCATCCACCCAATTTTAATCAAAAGAGTAGTCTAGTCTTGGGTGTAGTACTTCAAGGAGGTGAGGCAGCAGCAAATGTATATGGGCCTCATTATGTCCCAGTACAAAGCAAGACCCCTTTTCCACCATATGGTTTACCTCCCAATTATACACCACCTTTTGCTGCATGCGCTCCTGGTGATAATATCAGTAATTCTGCACTCGCACTCACAGAGAATCAACAACCTCTAGTCATGGGAGAAACACAGGCAGCTCCCCAAGACCACACTTTGCCTGATTTCGGGGTTTATCCGAGATATACTAGTGAAGGGCATGCATTTTCTGGTGTCCCCATGCCACATGCTCCGGGGGCCCCTCAGCATCAACCACCATCACAACCCCTACATTTTGTGATGGGAGAAGAGCCTTTTGCTATAGCCAAGAAGGAAAAATTTGATCATATAGAGGAGAGGTTGAGGGCCATTGAAGGAGGAGAAATTATGGCTTTGTTGACATGTCAGAATTGTGTTTAGTACCTGATGTGGTCATTCCTCTGAAGTTCAAGTTGCCAGACTTTGATAAATACAAGGGTACCACTTGCCCAAAGAACCACCTGAAGATGTACTATAGGAAGATGAGGGCATATGCGAAGGATGAAAAGTTGCTGATGCATTTCTTTCAGGAAAGTTTGACCGGGGCAGCTATTATTTGGTATACTAACCTAAAACCCTCTCGGATCCGCTCCTGGAAGGATCTAATGGATGTCTTCATTAGGCAGTATGAATACAATTCTTACATGGCTCCAGATAGAGTGCAACTACAAAACATGTGCAAAAAAGACAATGAATCATTCAAAGCATACGCTCAAAGGTGGAGAGACTCTACAGCTCAAGTGGTACCCCCTATGGCGGATAGGGAGATGATAACCATGATAATGGACACATTGCCAGTGTTCTATTATGAGAAAATGGTAGGATACATGCCTTCAAATTTTGCAGATTTAGTATTTGTTGGTGAAAAAATTGAAGTAGGTTGGAGGAAAGGAAAACTTAATCATGTTGCTTCTGCGAACGTTAACAATAGAGGACCCGAGATGAGTGGCGAGAGGAATTATGAGGAAGAAGCTCATGCTGTAACTGTTGTTCCCACATGGCCAAACTTTCCACAAGCCCTTTATAATCCCAGGTACCAATACCCTCCCCAACAATATCACTACTCAGCCAATATTAGTCCTGTCCACTACCCACCACCCTATCAACCAAAAACACCCAATCAACCACAAAGGCCACCCCTAAACCGACCACAAAATCCACCTGTTGCACTACCAAGACCTAATGCCAACCAAAACACCAACGAAGGAAGAAATTTCCCGAAAAGGAAGCCAATACAATTCACTCCAATCCCGATGTCATATGCTGACTTACTTCCATATTTGCTCAACAATGCAATGGTAGCAATAAACCCAGCAAAGATTCCTCAACCTCCATTCCCTCGAGGGTACAACCCGAATGTGACATGTGCTTATCATGGTGGAGTCCCGGGGCATTCCACTGAGCACTGTATGTCTCTGAAACATAAGGTGCAAAGTTTGATAGATGCAGGTTGGCTGAAATTTAAGATAATCCCAATGTGCAAGCTAACCCACTCACAAACCATGGGAGTTCTTCTGTGAGTGCTATAGAGGATCAAAAGACATAGGAATTGAAGAGAAGGGAAGGACTTTTGTGGTGAAGAAGACTTTCTCAGCTGGAGCACTGATGTTGATAACTTGGATGGTGAAGAGTTGTCTTTGCCTGTGCATCCTAATGTAGTCAAGCGATACGATCTGTGATGCTTGAGGCAGTTTTGAAGTTGTTCTTTTGGACATTCCCACAGACTCATTAGGATTTTCATCTTTATGCTATTATTGTAAATAATAATCACAACGTTAATAGTATGGATGAATTTGATGACATCATCTCTCATTTTCCTCACGATTATATCTTTGCATTTATTCATCTTTCACTGGAATATGAATATATGTCGCTGGTTTGCTTGCTCATGTGACTTGTGCTCCAAATTGACCTCCAAGTCTGCCCAATCAGAAATTTGCGTGTTCTACACGTTTGGTGGGGGTGCCGTAAGCAATGAGTAAAGTTGAATAAACATTGATTGACTGTGTTTCAGATCAAATAATAGATACATGCATGCATGCGACCTCATCTTGTCTTTCTTAAAAGTTTTGTGGTGGGAGTCATTTGACTTAATCTATCAATTGAAAATCTTTAAAATGTTTCTCACCCTTGAAATTTCTCTTTTGAGAACCTACACAGCTTCTTTCATTTCTTCTTTTCATTCATTTCTTCCTTTCTATTCATTTCTCCTTGCTACAAAGGCATGACAGACAACAACAACAGATAGCTCCAAACCCTACACTGGAGCAATGACAGATACCACGCACGAGCTCCAAGCGAACCTAGGGGCAAATAATAACTTCTTACCCTGTAGGTTGAAAACCCGAAAGGGTAGCCTAGGCAAAACTTAGGGTATGTAAAAAAAAAAAGACAAATGAAAATGAATAATAAAAGAAAACAAATCACAAGCGTCTATTTATCAGAGGTTTTATCCCAAAATCCAAACTGTAAAAGTCTTAGTCAAGATTTGAAATGACACATGGCCATGTTTCTTCATCCCAAACACTAATTTATCCTTTGCTATCCACTTCGAGCCAAAAGTATAATTGTTTTCTAAAAAAAAAAGAGAGAAACCCTAGAGTATAAACCATTGTCAAACTGGCAAGAAAGAGCAATGCAAGAAACATATGCTTGAGGTTTACTAAACTCAAGGTTGGGCCCCAAAATGATGTTAAAGAAAGCAAATCTGCCAAAGCCTAGCAAAGCAAAAAAAGACAAAAATTTATCCAAATTTCACAAGGAAGGCACAAAAGTACAATAATCGTCAATGCATAAGACAAATGGAGCAAAGCCCAACCCAAAAAGCTTAAATGAATCGAGGTTCTTACTCTATGTAACCCTTAAACACTCTTTGAGCCTCTCTGACCTTTCTTTCATAGCCCTCTTAACCCATGGCCACGTTACAAGCCCAATAAATCCCATGTGGATCAAGGAAGGACTAATTTCGCTTTTCATTTTGGATTCTGGAATGAAACATGTACACGCTTTTGATTGTTAGGATAAAAATAAAAACCAAGGTTCACACTTGAACATTTGAGAAGAAAGCTCAGCCAAGAAGGAGCTTGTGGAAGATACCCAAAGGCAATTGGAGTTCATTCAACGTCAGTCGCTCACGTAGAGTTCCTATGGTTCCTTTCGAATCAAGGGGTAGCCTTTGTTGCATAAATCCTTTCGGGATTAGCCCATACCATCAAGCTTCAATGGGATCGATGGACTCATGGCATCCTTCTATGATCTTAAATTAGGAAAGTTTCACTTGGTCATATACCAAAGTGTAAATATCCATTGCCATCCTTCAATGGTCCATGTAGTCAATCCCAAAGCTTGATATTTCCTTGTTGTACAGAGCAATCAAAATTAAAAAGAAAAAAGAAAGAGGATGAACTCTGGAATCAGAATTTCAATTGATTGATTAAATGTCAAATGACTTCACTGCGATCTTCCAAAATTGTCAAGCAATTAGATCAAACAAAACATACACTCTGAGGGATTCTCCGAAGAGATCTGCAAAAGACAGGATGAGTTTGCATGAATCATCACATCTTTCAGAAGGAAACAGTCAATCTATGTTTTTCAACAAGAAAAAGGAAAAATACTAGCAAAACATATTGAGAGAGAAAGAATGTAATGAGCATTGCACAATTCAAATCTCATATCATCCCAGAATGTTGAAGTTTGACATATCTCATTTTCATAACTCACAAACAGTCGCATTACATTTCTGGATACAAAGCCCACATTCACTGCATTTCAAGGCAAAGCTCTCATGTTTCTTTTCATTCACCAATTTCCATTCCAAAACTCATATGCTTTAAGATCCAGTTTGGAATAAATGACCCTTTCAGAGAGTCAACTTCTCACTTTCTCACAGGTTTAAGCCTTTGGGTACCACTACCTGTTGGCTTTTTACATTTCATAGGACTCAATGTCCTCAGTCATTTACATTTCCAAGGATTCAACGTCCTCAGTCATTTACATTTCATAGGACTCAAGGTTTTCAGTCATTTACATTTCAAAGGACTCAATGTCCTCAGTCATTTACATTTCATAGGACTCAATGTCCTCAGTCATTTACATTTCATATGACTCAATGTCCTCAGTCATTTACATTTCAAAGGACTCAATGTTCTCAGTCATTTACATTTCCAAGGACTCAATGTCCTCAGGCATTTACATTTCATAGGACTCAAGGTCCTCAGTCATTTACATTTCAAAGGACTCAATGTCCTCGGTCATTTACATTTCATAAGACTCAATGTCCTCAGTCATTTACATTTCATAGGACTCAATGTCCTCAGTCATTTACATTTCAAAGGACTCAATGTCCTCAGTCATTTACATTTCATAGGACTCAATGTCCTCAGCTTTTTACATTTCATAGGACTCAATGTCCTCAGTCTTGTTACATTTCATAGGACTCAACGTCCTCAGCTTTTTACATTTCATAAGACTCAAGGTCCTCAGCTTTTTACATTTCATAGGACTCAATGTCCTCAGTCTTTTTACATTTCATAGGACTCAATGTCCTCGGTCATTTACATTTCATAAGACTCAATGTCCTCAGTCATTTACATTTCATAGGACTCAATGTCCTCAGTCATTTACATTTTATAGGACTCAACGTCCTCAGTCATTTACATTTGATAGGGCTCAGTGCTCTCCTCTTTTGTTTTGATAGGGTCAGTGCCCTCCTCTTTTGTTTTGATAGGGCTCAGTGCCCTCCTCTTTTGTTTTGATAGGGCTCTGCCCTCTTTTTTTGTTTTGACAGGGCTTAGTGCCCTCCTCTTTTGCTTTTGATAGGGCTCAGTGCCCTCCTATTTTGCTTTTGATAGGACTCAGTGTCCTCCGCTTTCATATTCCATAAAACTTAATGTCTTGTGCATTTTGTTTCACGAGATTCATTTCCATGCTTTGTCACGTTGTACTCAAGGTTCTTTATTGATACACAGATCTTCTTTTTCTAAAGTTTCTTCATTCTCATGTCGTGATCTTTCAAAGGATCACCCGAACAAAATTAGTGTCTTTGTCTTTACTTAACTTTTATTTACAATAAAAGATAAGTAAAGAGGGGCAGCTGTCATACCCTAATTTTGTCCGGGTACCCCTCATATAAAAAAGATGATAAAAAAATAAAATATAATAAAAAAAGAATAAAATAATAAAATAATAAGTAGTAGATAAAAAAAACGCAGATAACAAAATGAAAAACAAGGTAGCAAATAGCAAAAAGAAAGGAAAATGGGCCATAAGGCCCATTAGGTTAAGGAAAGCACAAATAAAAGCAAAAGGCAACGTAGGAGAAAGGGATTGGCACAAAAGGGGGGAGAAGAGAATTAATGGCAGAGAGAGAAGGCTAAAAAAGGGAAGGGAGGCACAGATCCCGGAGAGCAAGGGAGGGCCAATCCAGCGGCGCCATTTGGCAGGTAACCTTCATTCTTTTTTTCCTCTCCCTTCTTTCTTCTCTCTTTTTATTTATATTTTCCTTCATATTACCACCACCACCATGCAACTCCACCTCCGGCCACCACGTGACCACTGCCATCGCGCACCACCGTGACACCACCACCACACCACACACGCACCACCATCATCACCATGCTTGTAATTGTTTCTTCTTTCTTTTCCTTTATTTTCTTTGTGCCTTGAGTTTAGGGGTTGTTTCCGGCAACCACCGCGGCCCACCACCGCACCACCTCGCTGCCGCCGTGCTCAGGGCACACCACGGTGGCCACCACACCACCAGCCCTCATGGTGGTGGCCTTAGGAAGCCATCAAACCCCTTTCAAATCCTATTTTCGCAAAGCTGCAGTGGCTGCTCTCTGCCCAGCACAAAAATATGGGTAGGGCCGGGTCGCCCTGACCCGGCTCCAACCCTAAAAAAAATGAAAATTACTTTTTGCACCCACACATTTAATAAGTTCACCCCTGTGTTTCTTTGGGCCTAGCCCAACTGGCTAAAAAAAATAAAAAATAAAGATTAAAAGAAAATTAATTTAGTTTATGCACCCCCATATTTATTATGCACACCCTTCAGTAGTTGGGCCTAGCCCACTTCGATAAATCACGTGTAATGCTTTTCACACACCTATTTCCATATATGCACCCATCACCTGTTGGGCCTAACCCATCTTGTAATTAAATAATTTATGCTGTTTGCACCTCCCATTTTCATATATGCACCCATAATCTTTTGGGCCTAACCCATTTGTAATTAAATAATTTTTGCTGATTGCACCACCTATTTTCATATATGCACCCATAATCTGTTGGGCCTGGCCCATTTTGTAATTAAATAACTTTTGCTGATTGCATCCATGTCCTTACTGTATGCACCCCTAATTACTAAGTGTACCCCTACTTCTATTCTATCCCTTTTCTATTTCTGTTTGATTTATTTGATTATGTAATGTTATTTAGTACGCGCTTATGCTTCGTGCACTCCATGCTGGGTCTCCGACTTGCTTGGTAGTGTTTCAATAACATGTGGATAGATAGCAAGCACTGATGATGTATTGAAATTTTTAGATAGCAAGCAGAGAGACCTTGGTCATGATGCACATCTTCTTTTATAACTTCTTCTTATCAAAGAAATTGTTTTTTGATATGCAAAAAAGTGGGCTTAGTTGCTAAAAATAAGGGATAAGATTATCAATAACTAATTCCTAATACAATAAGGGATAAGAAAATAAGGGATAAAATTAGCAACAACTTATTCTTAAGAAGACAAGGTGAGTGGACTATCTTATATGATTTTGACTTAGTCAAGTAATAGAAAAGAAACCAACATGATAATCATGATTCATCTTTCCCTGAACTCCATGCTCCCCTAAGCTCTCAAATTAATCCCAAATCATCATTTCTCTCAAAACCCTTCAAATTAATCCTAAATCTTCATCAACCAACCTGAATCGGCAACCTCTGCCTAAAAACCCTCCCAATCTCATCCTCCACCTCCTCCTCTTCCGCTGGCCCCTCGCCGCACTCCAACTCCACCAACCCTCCGATCAACATCCAGCCAAAGAAGATCTTCGACACCGTCGTGCTCACTGTTCTCTCCCGAAGCTACTTCTCTCTCTTTCTCCCTTCGTGAACATGTCGACTTTTTTCAACCAATTTTAATCCTTTCTCTCTGAAGAATCTATGAATCGCACCACACTCTCTACAATTTGAGAGCGAGAAGAAGCCAATTCGCCCTCGTGCAAACGACGCATCATTTTT
This sequence comes from Glycine tomentella, assembly GCA_007407185.1. Lineage (NCBI taxonomy): Eukaryota > Viridiplantae > Streptophyta > Magnoliopsida > Fabales > Fabaceae > Glycine > Glycine tomentella. Next base: position 1,131,815 of record PYAF01004021.1, on the reverse strand, counting down.
GTTTTTCACCGTCACGAAGACCTTCAACCTGGATGGGTTGATGAAGATGAAGATTTTGCGAGGAAATCGTTGTGACAGTGCTCGAGTCAAGATGTGAGATTGGTAGTTAATTTCTTCTTTGTTGATTTTTGGTTTGATTTTGGAATTGGTTGTTAATTAGGGTTTAAATTTTGTTCAATTTGAGTACCACGGTATTGTCCGATTCGGTTTGACTCACCGCGTTGTTCATCAACATGTGCAACACTTTTTATTTTCATATGTTAATTATTTTTTTATGTGGATTGATTGAGGATGATTTGATTTGAATGGGTTGCAGTCAATGGCGGACCTAGGAATTTTAGTTTATGTCCGCACACTTCGTAGTAGGTGCCCCCGAAAAAATTTTTGTAAAGAAAATTTAAATCGACGCTTTTGACAGTGCATGCTCCTTCCATCAACAACCAATATTACCTTGGGATCAATTAAATACCACAAAGTTGCCATTAGCACCATATCATAGCTTTTAACAGTACTATACCAACTATCCACAGCTAGCAGCAAAGGAGGGACATTCCCATCCTTTTCCTCTCCAGCTTCATGCAAATTAATCACTCTCTCTCTCTTCCACCATATATATACATCACACCACAACCAATACCATCAACACTTCATTTCTTACATTTAAAACCTTAGCATCATTTCATATATACAAATAACATGGCTTCTACCTTCTCTCCCAGGCAGAAAAGCAATTAGAGAAAAGACATTCCATCTAAAGCATTGCTTAGACCCTATTAGCAGTTTATTCAAAAAGACATTCCAA
>PYAF01004021.1:1117657-1130913 GCA_007407185.1 Glycine tomentella | reverse complement strand
ATACCATCAACACTTCATTTCTTACATTTAAAACCTTAGCATCATTTCATATATACAAATAACATGGCTTCTACCTTCTCTCCCAGGCAGAAAAGCAATTAGAGAAAAGACATTCCATCTAAAGCATTGCTTAGACCCTATTAGCAGTTTATTCAAAAAGACATTCCAATTCCATCAAATAATTTATTCAAGCTCACTACACATCCTTATTAACAATTTAAATAAATTAGTGTGGGTTTGAAGTTTTGAACTTGAAGACATTATTACTCTATTCTTTAGTAAACAAGTAGAGTTCTTAAATTTTGTATCTAGTCACAAATCATTTACAATTTATTTAGTAGTCATATCTAGTGCATATAACAGACACAAACAACACCACAATCCTTGAAATTTATCAAGTTATTTTGCCACTTCATTATGTGCATTATTTGGACAAATTCACATGAAATTCTGCAGGTTCATCAAAATAAAATAAAAAAAAGATGTGACCTCATTGATCATTTGCTGCTTTCACGCGTTTTGTAGAATCTTATTCACCCAAATGTGAGTACAAAACCAGCTGAATTCTAAACTGACTAGCATCACCCACGCTGTCCAATTCTGAATTCTAAGCTGAATTCAACAAACCCACAAATAACCTATAAAATTGACCCCAAATAGGGGATAATCTTAATCATTGATGAACCTAACCCACTAATTTCTTCAGTGAAATAATGCAATTTACTTCAAACTTTGGACAATCTCTTAACAGTATGTAGCGCTCTACAATTCCTCACAAATTCTTTTTTTAAAATAAAAAACGCATATTTGGATAATTCGATTCACTCATCAAGGTTTCAACCTTCAGACTTGGATAAAAAAATGCAAACCTTCGAGGCTTCAAGCTTGGACGGCGGCAGCGCGGCAAAGGTTGAAGACGAAGCCTCCCTGGACGGTGGCGGCGCGACGCAGGTTGAAGACGAAGCCTTCCTGGATGACGCAACGCGCAACACGCGAACAAGGTCGAAGACGACCCTTCGAAGGAGTGACGGCTTGAACGGAGGTCACGGGGCTTCAATGGACGGCGGCACGGCGCGATGCAGACGAGGTCACGAGGTGTGTGGCCTGCCGCTGCTGTGCTGCAGATGTAGAAGACCTAAAGGGCCAGGACCGGTCCTGAAAATTTTTTGGCCCGGGACGAAGTGGAAAAAATGGGTCTCTATCACACATTTTTTTTTTGAAATACAAATAATATTAAAACTAAGGGATGGAAAAAACGGGCCCTTAACACACAATTTTTTTGAAATACAAATAATATTAAAATTAAGAGATGAAAAAAATGGGTCCTTAACACACAAATTTTTTGAAATACAAATAATATTAAAACTAGGGATGAAAAAAAGAGCCTCTAACACAAAAAAAAATGGATCCCTAACATACAAATTTTTTGAAATACAAATAATATTAAAATTAACGGATGAAAAAAATGAGTCCCTGACACATAAATTTTTGAAATACAAATAATATTAAAACTAAGGGATGAAAAAATGGACCTCTAATACACAAATTTTTTGAAATACAAATAATATTAAAATTAAGAGATGGAAAAAATGGATCCCTAACACACAAAATGGGCCCCTAACACACAAAATGGACCCCTAACATAGGTTTTATTTTTATTTTATTTTTTTAATAAAAAAATTTACTTAAACTACCGGCCCAAAAATTTTTGGGCCCTGGGCGGAGGCCCTGTTGGCCCTGCCCCAGGGCTGGGCCTGTAAAGGGCCAAAATGAAACAACGTTGTTTTATTAAAAAAAAAGCCACATTTTAATGTCCACACGTGCGGACATTGGCTACCCCCTGGGTCCACCCCTAATTCCTCAAAGAAATTTAAAAATGAAATAAAAAATGCATATTTGGATAATTCGATTCACTCATCACGGTTTCAGCCTTCAGGCTTGGATAAAAAAATGCAAACCTTCGAGGCTTCAGGCTTGGACAGTGGCGGTGCGACGAAGGTTGAAGACGAAGCCTTCCTGGACGGCGGCGGTGCGACGCAGGTTGAAGACGAAGCCTTCCTGGATGACGCAACGCGCGACACATGAACAAGGTCGAAGACGACCCTTCGAAGGAGTGACGACTTGAACTGAGGTCGCGGGGCTTCAATGGACGGCGGCACGGCGCGATGAAGACGAGGTCGCAAGATGTGTGGTCTGCCGCTGCCGCGCTGTAGATGAAGAAGACCTAAAGGGCCAAAACTAAACGATGCCGTTTTATTAAAAAAAATCACATTTTAATGTCCGCACGTACGGACATTGGCTACCCCCTGGGTCCGCCCCAGGTTGCAGTGGCTAGAGACGATGGGTTGAATGAGTTGCAAGGGAAGAGGACGACAGGTGGAGAGAAAGGGCAAACAGGTTGGGGATGACGCATTTAGGAGAAAAAGACTTTAGGAAAATTTAATTATTTTTTAATTAATTTAAAAAAGTAACTGATCAAGATTATTTGTTACCCAATACGTATTAAACGTGCCAACATCAACAATTAGTGAGTCAACGCATTACTCCTGATGGTCAACGTTAGATTTAACGGCATCATAAAAAAATCCAAATTTTTCAAACAAGAGAGATCAAATGCCTCAATTAGAAATCATGAGAACCAAAATTACAATTTTTTTAAAAATAAGATACCAAATTTACAGTTTAACCTTTATTCAATTTCACTATTAGCTAGTTTAGTATAATGGTTCCTCTAAAAAAAAGTTTAGTATAATAATAACTAAGGTGTATTTTTCCTTGGTAAATGGAATTCAAACTCCATTATGAAAAAAAGAGTTTGTGGTTTGACAGCTTTTGCGACAAGTTCAATGGCCTTAGCAGTAACAACCAACAACTTGAGGAGCAACCATAGGCTCCTTTGGTGCATCAACAAGCACTACACTATCATTCATCTCTCGGATTGCTCCTTGCCTTCCTTTGCAAGCGGAGGCAGTGAGTCGTGCTCGCTCTGCTCTGAATGCACACCTTGGGCATTAGTGTCATCAGGTGCTTAGTGATGTGTACTCTTGCCAACTCTACGACCATCAATTATTATATGTGGCAAACTTAAAAGTTCAACCATATGTAATTAGGTTCAATATCAAAGACACTGGAAATATATTTTCATTACATTGAAAACATGAACAAAAGGGCGAGTTGGAGCTCACTTGGGACGAAGGAAGACATTCAAATGGGTGCAGCTTTTGATATAGTGGTCACACAACAATGATGGCATTGACGATGTACATATGTGGTTGATGAAGATAGGGTGAGAGGGAAAGACAAAAGCGGAGTTGGGGAGGAAGGCATGAGAGAGGTAGGTGTGAGAGGGATTTTTTTTTAGGGGGTGGCGAGAGGGAAAGGGTTGAGTATTTTTGACATTCAATTTCTTTTAATGAGAAGGCTGAACTTAGAATAAAAGAGGTTGGGAATAGCAATGCCCAACAAAAGTCAATCATCAATATGACAATAATGGACCCGGCCGCTTTTAGGCCCAAGTTTCTATTTTTCATTTTATTTTTAAAACAGATTTGATCAAGTTCACGAGTCCATAAGTAGTTGATTGGTTGAAAGTTGAATTAAATTAATTTTAAATTCAAATTAACTTAAGTCGCACATTCATATTAAAGTAACTATTTTTCATTAAAAAGAATCGAAATTAATTTTGTATCTTCAAAATATACAGAAACTAAAAAATGAAAAAATAAATGTTAGTTACAGAATTACAGAATATAGTTCGTCCGTTTGTCTATTTTCTTTGAACAGGAAAGAAATGAAGACTTTCGTTTCGTAGACCATGACGTGCCGATATTTCAGCAATTCAACATATACATACTAACATCTTAATTCCCAAAAAAAAAAAAAAATCTTGGATACATTTTTTAATAAATACTTATAGAATATTAAAATAAGAAAATAAAATAAATCAAACATCTCTCATAAATTAAGATTAGCTTATGTTTAAATTAATTTATTAAAGAAGAGTGCTAGCAACAAATTTTTTAACACATTCCTTTATATAGATTCTCTTTTATTAGTTAAAATATTTAAATAATACAAAATTAAGAGAAAGAATCGTTAAATAAGATGTGTAATTCACTGAATTTTATGATTTTTAATAAATGTTAATCAATAAAAGTGGATATATTTAAAAGAATTTGTCAGAATGTTATCTTAACATTTCTCTTTATTGAAAACCCTTTCATTTAGCCATTTTCCAAAGTTAGTTTTATGTTCTAAGAAAAAGTTAATTTATTTTACCTCATTTTCTTCTCTTATAAATCTTATCATGGCCTGAATAAAAATACCATGTCACACTAAATTCTTGAATAATCTTAATTAAATTTCCCTGTAATGAAGGTATGTGTTGCTAACGCCTAATAATGTGCCTACTTTTAATCTTGTAAGCGACCAACTCAAAAGTTAACAAGAAAAAGAAAGGAGCAGAGTTGCTTATCAAAAAGACGAGAGTTTCAGATATATGAAATTTGTTTTACTTTATGTACACCAATGTGTCCCCTTATGTATTTTATAAGAGAAACTTTTGCTAATATTATTGTTTGGAAGGTATTGATTGTGATTATATTTTTCTATTAAAGTCTAATATTGTTGTTTGGAAGGTATACATAACCTTATCAAGTGGTAATTGATTTTTCTATTTAGCAAAAAGAAAGAGGATAGATCAAAAGGAAAGACGAGGATAGACATCTCAACTATATTACTACTCTAACTATTAACCTCTCAAAAAGATCCTTCTCCAAATATATTCTTAGAAGTGAAATTACAAAATACTCTGAAGGGTCGAGCCATACCCAAGGGATGAAACTAAGGAAATTTGTAAAATGAGAGTCTTGTCTCTACCTAAGGAGCTTATGAGAATCAAAGCATGGTAGAGAATCCCACCAAATATATCCAAAAGAATGGACACCAAAAGAGGTAAGTCTATTTGCACACAAGTTATTTTCACGGTAAATGCGAAAGATTCTGAAGTTAAAATTTTCAGTGAGCTGTGAGAAGGCAGTTGATTGTATTTGTCTGGTTTTCTTCTTAATATCAATCACCAATTTTATGAAATTTGATAAGTACCCCATCTTTTTTTAAGATTTACAGTATAATTTCAGTATAGTGTAATGTTTTTTTTTTAACAATTAAAGAGGATTAATATAATCTATAAGGAGATAAAAACCAGAAAATATTATATAATTTCACAAAAACTTCAAAAATAGTTTTACCATGAGTTTAACCACAGATGCCGTGTTGATCCGGCTAAGGTTTTTCAACCACAAACTAATTGAGTAATTGACCCTTCATCTATGCCAAAGACCCAAGACCAAATTTGAAAGGCACTCACTTTTTGTAATGAATGAGGAGCCATAGAACAAAAAAGAAGTTATGCATGCAGTACCTTGTGGCTGATTAAGGGCCTCTGTTGAAGTTATAGTAATGAAGAAATCATGCTTAATAATATCGCATATTAATCCATACAATTAAAGCAGAATTGAAACATAATTATAACACTCCTCTCAAACTCAATTAAGCAGTATCACCGATCGAGTGCTTGTTCTGGCTTAACTAATGGTATGGAGTTCGTGTCTTGTGTTAAATTGTAATGGTTTTATTATTATGTTTCAATTCCGCTTAATTGAGTTTGAGAGGGGTGCTATACCACTAGAGTTGCCACGCAGAGAAAATCCAACAATCACATCTAAACATGAGCTTTGAATACCACGTGCTCGTGTAGAAAGCCAAGTAGGAAAAATAGTACCAGAGAAAATCCTAGAACACGCAATAACTTATATGGTAGAATAGTATCTCAAGTAAACCAAAAAAAGTGGTAGATGGTTTGATTATGTCAAGCGGTGGAAATTATAGTGACTCATAAAAGTGACACTGATAATACAAAGTCCAAAAATCACTATAAATTAGTATGCCTTAGCCTTCTATGGCACTACAAATTAAATCAGTTTTCTTCTTGAAACTTGTTCATCCTTCTTTGTTCTCCTTGAACTTGAATATTCACTATGCACTACAAGGAAAATGACCTATGCCTACAGACAAAAACTGTCACTAGAAATTAAAAATGCGTAGGTAAATGTATTATATACTTTGTCCTACGGACATTTTTTCCGTCAACTTTGAGGGGGCGTACAATGACGGATAATTGTCTGTCACTATAGGTTTTACCTACAATTTACAATGTGTGTAGGTAGAAGATATGAACTTATTCCTACAGCCTTCAACTGTAGGTAGAAGCTATGAACTTATTCCTACAACCTTCAACTATAGGTAAAAGCTATGAACTTATTCCTACAACCTTCAACTGTAGGTAAAAGCTATATAGTAATAAATTAGACACAGGCACTGGTGCTGAAGACATTGCTTCATCCCCCTCAACATCAACCTTTTGTGAATCTTGTGCACCAAATTAGGCACATTGACATTAAGGTTACAATCATTAATCATATCCAAAGCTCTGCTAAGCAATATTTAATCCCAGCTAAGACAAAGAAGCTTAGTGCTTTAAAATAAACATCATACCTTGCCTCATTTAGCACTGCCAACACTCACTTCTGAAGTGTTAGTACTTCACCTGCTGCTCTTTTACCAGTTTCCACACCTAAACAATTATCATTGTTCAGGCTTCAGATGTCGATGAATGGTCAAACAGGCTAACATAATACAAGTTCCACATGTAAATTTCAGTATCCTTGCCTTAAATTTGATAACACCATAATACATGTGATATAGCAGCAAGAAAGATCCATTGTAGTAGGAAAAATAAGATCTATTGTTAACAATGTCTGGTCAAGTTAATCATGTCAGATTTGATGCAAGTGGGCTCCACGTGAAAGCATGACAATGTATACAAGACAACAACACAAATCAAGGATTAAAAATGACAGACCATAGAGTTCCTTAGGCTACTTCCTGGTGCAGGCACAACTGTAAACTTGATGTACAAAAATGTTATTTAGATTTGATGTTTAAATAAGAATAAGACTTACCCGATTACCATCCAAGTCAAACTCCTTGCCTAGAGATTCCATGACCAGCCGCTGCAAGTATCTACTGAATAATAACAGGCTGTCCTTGTATGGAAGAATAACCATATCCTACAGAATAAGAAGGACAAGAAAAAAATGAGAAATAGTCAAATAAAACAGAAGACAGATGCTAACCGATCATAAATTCTTACCTTGGATCCTACACCATCTGTAGCCCAATACCAACATAAAGTCAGCAGAGTTGCAAGGTTATTCCTTAACTGCACAAATGTATATATTACCAGAGAAGTAATTAGTTTCACGCCTATTTCCATAGACTTCAAACCCAAGCACCATATACATGTATTTGTCACATGAAGCATCGATAGTACTTAACATAGGTTTGTGCATTACAGCAGACCCTCACAGTTGAGGCTGCTTCAGTGTTGAACCACTCTCTGGGGTTGGCCCGATGGAGGGGCCATGCACAATTCACTCCTCTGGGTGTGGCTGCCACTTTGCTAAGCCTTAGAGGCAGTTCCTTGAGAAGGACTTGCCTCAAGTCTCAACCTCACCAAACTTCTAATCACCCTCTTCAATGCAGGGCCCTTGAGTTATGCTTCAATGTTGCCCTCAACAGGCTCCCAACAACACCAATTAAAATAATGTGATTTATGCTTCAAATGTGAGAGCTTAAAGGAAAAACCAATTTCGGTCGAAAGCAACCAAACATTGAAATTTCCATGCACGCCCAAAAATTCACTAAAGGATATTTTTGTTCTCACTCCCTCAATTGTTATTCTCACCCCACGTTTTAAAAAACCTTTTTCATTAAAAAATAATCCTTTTGACCAAAATATGATTCATTAGGGGTGGAAAAAAATGTGTAGCAAAAATATGATTTTTTTCACCTCTTTTTATTACAATAGAAATATGATTATGTTGCACATTATTAAATAAAATTTAAATTTAGTTAGGAAACTAATGTCGGTCATGAAAGAGTATGTACAAACCACACTTGATGGATGCTGAATGAGATCATGAATGCATCAAGCAGTTAGTTTCTTAATATTAATGATTAAAAAAAATTACAGTCTAATCCAAATATCCAATTACAAACTAATTCAAATATCCAATTACATCAAATCTGAAAGTAGTAGGAAGGAAGTTACAGATAAGTAAGTAGAAATCCAATACTTATTACTTAAACACAACAAGAGAACAACTCTAGAAACTCAATTTTTACCAAGTTCAAGGTATGGCACAAAAAAAACTAAAAAAAAGAGATAGAATGTAGTAAATACGAAGACTAACTCACAAGTGTATCAATTTGAATCACTATATTTGCATAATGCAAAGAAAGGCCTGCAGGGCCCAATCTGTAGCAATTGCTCACGTGTTCAATTAATGGTTTGTGGTCACCTTGAAATGCCCATCAATAAACAACACTACAAGAATGTAGAATATATATTTCATTTTGAAGTGATTTCAACAGTAACTTGATGAGAATATACAGACATAGTGCCCATGTAAGTAGACAAGCAGTGCTAATTCTGGTATTAAGGAAAGCACATAAGAATTGAACAACATAAAGAAGTTATAACAACATTAATCATCACAATTCCTGAAAGCATAAAGAGGGCAGAGAATAAGCTGTCTGTTACCATGTCTAGCACAACCCCAAAGGTTGACACTGAATCAAGAAAATAACAATACAAAATAAAAGAGTCAGCATGAAATATCAATCTAATTAGCTAGTATAAAATAACAATTAGTAATTTGGGCCAATTAGTATAAAATAATAATTAGTAATAACAATTAGTATAAAATAATAATTGTATTGCTCCAAAGGTTTTTTAATGAGTTGATAGATAATCGAAAATAGAAAATGTTTAAAGATAGCAACCATGTCAAGCAAAGAAAAAGAGTGCAGTCACATCAGCTTTAGGAAGCAAAGTTATTTGTGCATATACTTCATCTGTTTCAGGTTCAACTTACATGACCAAGATGAATTTAACAAATTAATGTACACCCATAAAGATTGAATGCTGGACCCATCCCAGAAGAAACCTAGATAAATATTTATCCAAATGTTCATATATACTACCAAAGGTTACAAATACAAAATAAGAAAGCAATCTACCTTGATCATCATAGGGAAACCAATCTCATTTGCCAGCTTAATAGCTTCTTTTGTGCTCTGTTACAATAATTCAATTAATCAAAATGATATCATATTGGCCTCCAACCTTTACATTGAAGCTACTTGTACACTTGAGTCTAATATAATACCTGTAAAAGGCCATCACTTCCCGGAACTGTGGGAACACCACCTTTCTTCATTGTCTCTCTGGCAGTTGCTTTCTCACCCATAACCCGAATATTGTCCGGCTGAAAGTTTTGATCATGGTGTATATAATATATATGCTTTAAAATGATCATTTTTCTTTATAAACTATTGCTTATTTTTAAAATTCTTTTTAAGAAAAAATAATAAAAGCAAGTAACTATTAAAAAAAAGACTAAAAACCAATAATAATAATTTTCTCACTTTAATTTTTTCAATTATAAAGAAAAAACTATATAATGTTAAACATTGAGGACATATGGTGAGCATAAAGAAAGGTAGTGATTAGTGAAGGAATAGGTTTGGTGCGTGAAACTAAGTTGTTTCCATAATTTAAAATCCAGTTTTATACTTAATTTTTATAGAAAAAGAAACTCGCTCATTTAACATCTCTAAGAGCTGAAGTACACAGTAAGGCATAAATAAAACCACTGTATCATTTTTTTAATTAGTCACTCTCAATTAGTCACTCTCAAGAACTAGCGTCAGTGCTATTGCATTAGGATCAAATGCCCCACCATTAGGATCAAAGGTCCCAAATCATAAAGCTATATATGATAAGTATATTAAATTTAATTTACAGTAGCAGCTAGAAAAAAGAGAGTAAAAGCAACAAGTCGTGAAGAGCAATTTGTTATAACTAGTTTGTTATAACTAGTTTTTGGTTTGTTATAACGTTCAAATTGACAAGATAGGAGATTAAGAATGCAGTTTGTTATAACTAGTTTTTAGTTTGTGCATTATATAAAATAAATTTATATAATTTAAAAATATTTTTAATATATAAACTTTTTTACAATTAAAAATTATAATAAATAAAGATTTTGAACATAAAATTATATTTTAAGTTTCTGATACGTGGTTTAGATAAGGATTTGCAATACAAGATTATTTTATTATTATTAATAATTTATTTTAAAAATTAGGGATAAACTTCAACTAAAAAATAAAATTAAAAATAGTAGATTGAAAGATATAAACGGTTAATAAAATCGAATATAAGATCCAGTATAAGTTAAGCATAGAAGAATAATGATTTGTGATGGTTGAGAAATAGTTTTATTTTTTTGGACTAGTATTAAACAAAATTAATTTTTATTATTGTATGTTAAAAAAAATGATTTTGACTTCAAATCTTCATCGTTGAAGCTATAGAAAAAATAATAACCTGTGTGTTTAAAAAAGCATATGGTGCTTGACAAGCAAAGTGTCCCAATACATTTTTTATCAATAAGCAAAATTGGTTGCCTATAACAAAAAGATAATCATGAAAATTTCTTAAGTGGTATTTAGTTATGTGGGTTACGATTGCCTCTAACATTAAATATTTTTGTTGTTAGCTGAGAAGACACAAATTCTATAAGATAAGGCCATATTAAAAGTTTGAAACACCATTTTTAATGTAACAGCAGAGGTGGTTCATGTTGTAGCTAGGATAGAGCCAAATGCACGTGATCACTTAAAACATTAACAAATTTACTTACTGTCTTGTCTTTGCCGGCGATATAGCTGGGGACATAGCCAAGTGTCTTTGCCAAGTCTCACAAGTCAAAGCTATGATACCATCTTTATTCACCAAACTCAAATTAGCAATTATAATACTTTACACGAATCAATTTCTTCTTCTAATTAAAATAGAAACAAATAGCACTGATGATTAAATCAGAGACATCTGCTTACATAGAGGATAAGCACTTAAAAGAGGTATTTTTCTTGCACTAAGCAATAGTAGCTTCTAGACATGATATAATTCCTTCTCTAAAATCTCTATGAATCTTTAGCAGTAACCAGCAGAAAATGCATAGCAAGTATCAAAATCAAAATGCTCATAAAATTACCTCTAAAGTCAACTTTGGATGCCCAGAATCCAATAAACAAGTGGAGCCAATTTTCTACAGTTTTATTAATAAACCTGAATTTTGAAATAATTTTACAAACAGTAACAAAGATGAAAATAAAATTGAATTTTGAATATATCATTGGTTTAAAGTTATCCATCAATAACTATTAAAAAAAACAATAGACATAATTTGAATCTCGATCCTGCCGTGAAGACTGAAAATATGAATAATGCTTTCATGTGAAACAGATACAGAACAGTTAAAGTTCATAAGCACATACAGAAATCCAACAAGAATGGAAGCACCAACAAGTACATCCCGACTCGTAGATATTATGACAGGATCAACCACAAGAGTTGCCTTCAGCAAAGACGAAGAGAGCATAGAAGTCACTCCAATTGCAATTAAATACTAGATAGGGAATTGATTTTTGTACAAGTGAATACCTTTGATGGGAAATTTCCTAAGGGTCTGAGAAAGGACCTTGACTATATTAAGAGAGGGCAGCATGCCAGTTTTGACCTAGAGACATAGCAACACAACACAACAGATGAAGTAAACTTAACCATAGAGACAGATTGTTTTGGCTACCAGTTAAATGTAAATCAGAGAAGAATGGGGAAAATAAGAAATGTGAAAAATATGAAGGAAATACAATTTATTAGCTCAGCTAAAGCTGAAATGAAGTCTACAATTTCTCAGACAATTAGTGCATAAAATACATCAAAAGAAAGTCATTCACTGAAATATCTTTAAACTTCCAACAAAATCAAGGAAAGGAGATTACTATTGAAAGATGCTTCATCAGTAACATCATAAACCAGCAAGATACCCATGGCTGCAACAACATGTAACATTGTAAGACAAGTTTCCCTTTCATCAAAGAAATGGCAGATTGAAGCATTGTGTCCTTCTATGTAAGTATTAAACATGCCAGTATTTAAAATCACTAGTGTAATTAGATTAAGTTGCAATAAAACTTTGAGTTGGCTCTCTACACGCATTGGAGTTGTTCCTGTTGATCTAGTGGTTTAAGAAATATGTTGCATGGTTCATTAACCATCCATTAATAGTATCAACCCAATCTATCCAATCCATTAATTTTTATTTATTATAATTGGATAGTCCAGTTAGATTTATTTATGGATGAACTGGAAAGTTAATGGATAAATGGATCCAATTGCCACCCCTATATACTGACTTTTGAGAGTTAAATGCTAAACTTACCTCTTCATGTAACTTAGTCATTTCCCGAGCAATAACACATTGCCTGCAATATCATCAAATAAAAGAGTCAATCAATCTAAGTCAATATTCCCAGAGCCACACTTCTAAGACCCTCCTTTAATATTGCCCAAAGGAACATCCCCCCTCCCCTAGTATAAAAAAATACAAAGCAGAAGTTATTGCTCGTGCAACTTGTTTGCAGAACATTAAACATAAGACATCAAAGGTTGTGCTATCATTGAATGATAAAATAAACAAACAGATCATGGTTCAGAACCTCAATGATTAATATATCGCAAAAAAAAAATTGGATTCTCCAACTAAAAATTTCCAGAGGGGAGACAATATCTATAGTGATAAGTGATTAGAAGAAAAGGCCAACAAGTGTATAATACTTTAATCGTGGAAGTAAGCATTATTATATAGCATCAGGTTTTAGGTTAGCTCTAAGTACCTTGCATCACCAAAAATTGAAGAACTCTCATCAAGGAACTAAGAAAGCTTGTAAGGAGGAACATAAAATATTTGTGTTGTTGTTTGATCCGCTGAAACCGTAAGCATTATTATAAAGGGACAAGTTGGCACTTTCCCACTGCTTCTTAGAATTGTCCACTGTCTTTGAGCTGCATAGCATTTATAAAAATATATTAGCAAAGAACTAAAACTACTCCCATAGTCAAATAATTTGTGTATTAATAAATTTTGTGCATATATTTTTATGAGTGGCATAGTTATAAATAAAACTAAACTAAGAGAAAAAGAAATTCTCACCACTCCAAGAGGCAATTCTCCTTGGTAGCTTTAATATCACTGGCTGAGAATATTTGTTCCACATAATGA
>PYAF01004021.1:1089733-1111982 GCA_007407185.1 Glycine tomentella | reverse complement strand
GATCTTCTGTGAGTGGAGACATGGCCTATATATCTAGATGAAAGCCTCCGCAGGATGATGATAGGTGATAGATGGTGATAACCATCGGAATCACATGGATATTGACAGATGGTTGTACATTGACTGCTTATGTGTTGATTGAATGAATTGTTGATGTTAACCATGATGATTATGATGTTTTTGTCTGTGTATCTGTTGTTAGTGAACCAGGGGAAGGAAATACTTTCAAGGGCCCTGAGTTTACTGAGATTTTGTATCTCACCCCGTTTGTGGGACTTATGATGCAGGTGATTCCTCTGGAGTAGCAGATAGATCCCAAGGCAAGAAGCCTATGCAGGATTAGTTGCTGATGGACACCTTAGGCTAGAGGATATGAGCTTGTGGCTCAGATGTTTTGTATTTTGTTTTGGTTATGTATTTTGATGTACCTGATGGGATATTTGTACAGTTTTGAATTGTACAGTGGAACTTTGATGTATATTCACCATATTATGATGTACAGTGTTATGATAGTGAAATTAATGACGTCACTTTTAGTTTATGCTTCCAAACTGCTTAAACTCTGATTGATTATATGTGTAATTGTGATTGATTTAGTAATGACCCTGATTAGTGGATTGGGGTGTTACATTAGTCATTATCTCTTTGCCTTAGTGATGGATGAACTAACGAAAGATATTCAAGAGGAAGTGTCATGGTGTATGGTTTTTGTAGATGATATCGTGCTTATTGATGAAACCAAACGGTGTTAATAGGAAACTGGAATTATGGAGAAACACTTTGGAGTCTAAAGGATTCACAATAAGTCAAAGTAAGATGGAGTATATGAAGTGTGAGTTTTTGCGGATAAGAGATGGTGATGAAGACATAGTGCATCTACTTGGTCAAGAGGTACCCAAGAAAGATGTTTTTAGATAATTGGGATCAATTTTGAGAAAAGGTGATGAGATTGATGAGGATGTAAATCATAGAATTAGAGCATGGTGGATGAAATGGCGAAGTGCATCTGGGTTTTTGTATGACCGCAAAATTTTCCTTAAGCTAAAAGGAAAATTCTATAGAACAACTGTAAGACTAGCAATGTTATATGGAGCGAAATGTTGGCCAGCACATAGTCAATATGAGCATAAAATAGGGGTAGCAAAAATGAGGATATTAAGGTGGATGTGTGGCTATACAAAGATAGATAAGATAAGAAATGAGGATATTCGACGAAAGGTAGTAGTAGTATCGGTGAGTGAAAAGATGAGAGAACATAGATTGAGGTGGTTTGGGCACGTTATGAGATGACTACTAGATGCTCCCGTAAGAACAAGAGTTTTCTACCAGAAGCTCGACACAAAAAGAGTTAGAAGTAGATTGAAAGTTATCTGGGGAAAGGTAGTTAAACATGACTTAATGGAGTGATGTATAGATTGGCGGACGGTGTGTCTTAGGACAAAGTGTAGAAAAATTATAAGATTGGTGGAGGGTTAAACTCATTAGTATCTCTTTGTTCCTCGTTCCCTTTTTTAGTTCTTTTTCTCTTCATTTTCCCCTTCTCCTTTCACCCTTCTTTTCTTTTAGCATATCTTTCGTTTTTTTTGTCTTATTTTCCATTTTTTCCCTCTCCATTTCTCTTTTTTTTGTCTTATTTTCGATCTACCATTGGATTCATTAACCATCGACTCCAATTAAATTGAGTTAAAGGTGTGGTTGATGTTGATGTTGAATATCTATGTTTGATTCTAAGTAAATTTAATGTTAGTAAATTTCATGTTATATAATGTATTTCAAATATGCATTAAAATGAATAATTATGTATAATTTTAATAAAATAATAATTTTATCATTTAAACATATTTTATACAATATATCTTATTATTGAATGATTTATTATTTGGTGTGCACCAAATATTAGATATGATTCAAGTTTATTATGCTCTTATCTTATTTTATTCTTGCTCTCATATTTTATTCTTTTTTATCCTATCCAAATTTAAAGTGGATCAGTTATATGTTGTAATTTTAGAGTGAAAAACAAGTCTAAAATTTGTGTAATGAAAAAATACATAAATAAAAATGCGACCCATGTTTGAACGAATAACTCACTAGTTAGGAACAATGAAAACCGGCAGAGGTTGGTGAGTACAGGAGAGGAACGTGGTGGGCAGTTTTGACGTTTATCAATAATGTAACCGCTGGGCTCTTAAAATGTTGTAAAATAGTTTTTTTTTAAGATTTTTTTTAATTAAATTAGGATTTTCAGACATTAACTTTTTTTTTATTGAACAGCTAAAATGAGAGAGTAAACAGCTAAAATTGAAAAAAAAAATTACAAACATGCTTCCGATTCAAATTTTTAATTCATTTGATTTATTATGTTAATTTTAAAATTATTATCGAATAAAAAAGTGAAGGAAAATAATAATATTATTTTTAATATTTTAGGACTGAAGTAACTTGCGGTTGATTTGACCCGATGATGTAATTGCTTACGTCGCACTTTAGCTGAATTAAATTAAACGAAAAGTGTGAAAGAAATATATATTTTCATGTAGAAATGTGTGAAAGAAAATAGAATAAAAAATTTAAGCTTTTTAATTCTTATAAATAATTTTTTAATTTATTTTTTAGTATATACTATCAAATAATATTATAAACAAATTATGAAATGATCATTATATTAATAATCTATTAACTTAATAATCAATTAACATATCATATCATCAATAAATAATTTATAAAAAATTATACATGATTACATATCAGATTTATTTGAGGATGTGAAAATTTAATTGAAGATAAATATTCTTATCATGTGATCATTCAATTTCATTATTTGAAAAGAATGACTAAATAAAAATTAAAACATAAATCTTTAAAAATTTAAAAATCTTATTTTAAATATAAAATGTAAAAAAATTATTTAAATCAAAACAAAAATAGAAGATAAAATTTTAATATTTTTTTTGGTAAACCAAAATATAATATATATATATATATATTTATGAATACAAAGTTAGTTACATCTAATAGCCACCAATAACTGACTGCACAACCAATACAGCCACCGGACAACAGAAGAGTTAACATAGAAGCTACAAAACCACCGTTCCCTCCCTCGCCCCAGATCAAGGAAGCGCCCCCACACACACCCACCTGCTCCCTCCAAGTATATAAATGCCAAAGTTTGCCGAGAGCCGAGAGGGAGCAAGATTAGCCATCTAAGTCTGTAATACAAGATTCTGGGCACAGATCGAACCCCCACACATCACACTTTAGTTTAATTAATCTAAAAGTTTTTTCTAAAGAAAAAATTATAGAGTAATTATTATTTTAGTTTTTTAATATAACATTAATTATATTTTTTATTTATATTTTTTATAATATTAATGATGGATAATGAAATTTATAAATTAATTAATTTTATAACATTAAACATAATTACGTACTTACAATTTAACTTCTTTAATTAAGAGGAAACAATTCTGTGGTAGATAATTCATGATGATATATATATATATATATAATATTATATGGTGAAAAGAATTAAAAAAATGTAAAAACATAAAAGATAAGATCGATAAATACTAGAAGAAACAGAGTATGCGTCAAATTTAAACGCGGAAGGTCCCAGAGCTTTGAAAATATCGTGCTCGTTTAGAAAAGTCAAGGAAGGAAAATAATATCAGAGAAAAATCCTAGAGTATGCTTTGATAAATGGTAGTATCTAAACTCCAATTAAAGACCCCACATTACGTGAACCAATAAAGCGTGTACTAATCTTATTTTGAACTAAATTAGAAGATTTGATTATAAAAGTCACATTTTCATAAGCCAGTGTCTGATACATCATCATACATAAGCAGGCCTTAACCTAATTCTTTTGCTACAAATCAGTTTTCTACTTGAATCTTCTTTATCCTTCTTTTTTTTCTCCTTGAACTTGAATATTCACTATGGCAGATGAGGTGGTTCTGCTAGATTTCTGGCCAAGTCCATTTGGGATGAGGGTCAGGATTGCACTTACCGAAAAGGGTATCAAATATGAGTCCAAAGAAGAGGACTTGAGGAACAAGAGCCCTTTGCTCCTCCAAATGAACCCGGTTCACAAGAAAATCCCGGTTCTCATCCACAATGGCAAACCCATTTGTGAATCTCTCATTGCTGTTCAGTACATTGAGGAGGTTTGGAATGACAGAAACCCCTTGTTGCCTTCTGACCCTTACCAGAGAGCTCAGGCTAGATTCTGGGCTGACTTTGTTGACAATAAGGTACCCTTCTGTTCTTCGAGCTTTTTATGCTTTGATTGTTATTTGTAATTCCCTTACCATTGATTTTATATAATGCTTTTAGTTTTTGATGACGTAATTTGGTTGTTTTATTCCCATGTACGTTGCTCCCTATTATTAACTCTTACCCTTATTTGGATGTAATCTGGCATATGAGAGATATGTTTAATGAAAGTAAAATGGACCCCATCTGGATAAAAATAGCTACCTTCTTTAGACACCTTTTTTTTTTTTTTTTTTTTTAGATTCTCCACAACCTATCTAAGTGGTTCAGCTACTTTCCGTGTTTGGAAGTTTTGTTCTTTTGTTTTTTATGTATTTGGTTTTTGGTAAATATTCCTCTGCCTACTTTAGCAACATGTAGCAAAAGTATTTGATTATCTTTTTAACTGATTGATCTTATGTCTAACAAAATGTATTCAATTGTCTCTTTATCATCCCTTTTGGTATCACTATGGTAGGCATTAGTGTATTGGTTATTAGTGGCCCTTTTCTCATTCTTACATTTTTTTAAATCTAATTGAGTGTTAATTTTCAAACGTCAAATAGATATATGATCTTGGAAGAAAGATTTGGACATCAAAGGGAGAAGAAAAAGAAGCCGCCAAAAAGGAGTTCATAGAGGCCCTTATATTATTGGAGGAACAGCTGGGAGACAAGACTTATTTTGGAGGAGACAATCTAGGTTTTGTGGATATAGCACTTGTTCCATTCGACACTTGGTTCAAGACTTTTGGCAGCCTCAACATAGAGAGTGAGTGCCCCAAGTTTGTTGCTTGGGCCAAGAGGTGCCTGCAGAAAGACAGTGTTGCCAAGTCTCTTCCTGATCAGCACAAGGTCTATGAGTTCTATATGGACGTGAGAAAGATGTTAGGCATTGAGTAGGTTCATGTTGGATCTTAATAGCCATAGTGAAGTATTGATCATTCTTGGCCTTTCAAATAATATTTGTGTAATAAAAGGCACTTGGATGTACCAAACTCCATGCTTTTTGTAGGAGTGTGTAGGTTTTAAAAATTTTCTGATGTATCTTTCATGTGTTTATTGGTTTTGCTATAAAGTATTTTCTGTATTATATCATATATTTGAGTCACTGGTACAGTGTCTCTTATACGAAAGTAACGAAACTAATTTTTTAAGTTCACCATCGTTGCTTTTTTATTAGTTATATCAGCAAGTTTTACTAATTAATTCATGCCTGTGGAGGGCTTAATAAGTTCAAATATAACTCTTTTCCTTTATTTAAAGCTTTCAATTGGTTATAAAACTATTTTCGAAATTTTGATCCTTAATTAAGCCGAATTGTTAGTGTCAGTTGTACGTTTGGGCTAACACAATATGGATTTTACTTCTTTCTCATCTGTATTCTATTTAGTACTTACTGTTAGAATTTTATGATATTGTGGATTACAATTAATTGTAATATTTTGTTTTGTGAATAATATGTTAATATTATATATGATTTAGTTGATGATATTCAAATCTATTAATAATGTGATTAATCTTTTTTATGGGCTTTAGACACTTAATAATAATCGATGTGAGAAACAACTAGGTCTAACCATTAAACTCATAATAAGAGGTGTCAAGTTAATAAATAGTGTGGTTAAATTTCCTTTGGTCAATACATTAAATTGCTAGCTAGGATTAATCCTATTGTCCAGATTTTAAAGTGTGTGATTAAACAAAGGGAGACTTAGCTTCTTGATTTTAGAGAGTCCGATACATTTAGGGATGGTAAACGGGTCGGCCCGCAAAAAAAGGGGACGGGCTGGTCCGGCCCGCGAAAAATGCGGGGTAGGCTGGTCCGGCCCGCTTTTGCAAAGCGGGCTACAAATGCTAGCCCGTCCCGCTTTAATGCGGGCCAGCGGGCTAGTGGGCCAGCCCGCATAAAAAATAAAAAAAAAGTCAATTTAAAAAATAAAATACAAAAAAATTATAAAAAAATACAAATATGATCATTAAAAAAAACACAAAGTTAAATAAAAATAAATAATTTAAAATTAATGCTAAATAAATGATGTCATGTAATAATTAACAAAATTACATCATTTGCAAATGAAATTTACGGTTATAAACTGTCCAAAAGTGTAATATGCTAGTAATGAAAGACTATTTGAAAGTATCATTATCATAACCATTTTAATATTAAAACTTAGAAGTTAATTATGAAAGTGCAAAAGAGTATAAATTTAAAGAATATACTTATTTCAAAATATGTTAAATATATTTAATTAATCTTAATATTTAATATTTAAATAATATAGGCCCGCGGACTGGCCCGCCCCGCGTTTGGCCCGCAATTTTGCGGGGCGGGCCAGCCCGGCCCGCTTTTGATTTGCGAGTTGATATTATCAACCCAGCCCGCGTTTTTTTGCGGGCTAAGCGGGCCAGCCCGGCGGGCCAAGCCCGTTTTGCCATCCCTAGATACATTTGATTTATCCTTGACAAGTAATCGGTTTTACTTAAATATTATTGGTGTTCTAAATTAATATAAAGTATGTATTGTTACTGGCATGTTTTTTTCTTGCATTTGTTATCGAAAAGCTAACTTTATATGATTTAAGACCAGATTTGTTATTAAATAATTTTCCGGATTAATATTCTTTCCCTTTCTTTTTTTATTCGAATTGGATCTTCAACAAGCTTTCATAGAGCATAATCATTCGAACCATTGATCCAAATTTTGCATCTTTTCGTCCTGTGTAGAAGAAAATTTTAAAAGTTTTGATTATATTTATTAGCATGATATATTCTTGCTTGATGAGGACCAAAGACGTAATGAGTGAAGAGTCTATATACCTCCAATGTTTTGAACATAACTTGAGTTTTAGATATTTGTTTTAAGTATTCTTTGATGCGTTTGAAAGTTTTAAAGATTTCGTACAAATTGTATTTTTAGTCTCAAGTCCAAATTCTGGATCTATGATGATGAAAATAGGACATAAAGTTCAGCACAAATTACATTTTTTTAGTATAAGGAATATATGATTGAAGTCCCACATTAGAGAGAAAAAGCAGAGAGACTTATCACTGTGGCGAATCCCCACATGACTTATCACTTTTTATAAGGTGTGGCGTCTCCTTTCATTTCTTGTCTTCCCACCCTTTTAATTTATTTTATTTTCTTTAACATTTTGTTCATGTTAAATTCGTTATTTTTGCTCTGCACTTTTCTTCATATTATCTTTATCTTTGTTTCTCTTCGTCAAACACTTGACATGCACCTTTTTCTTTTGTTATAACAAGAAGCCTTTTCAAGGATGATCTGTAAAAACAATGAACCCCGTATTGGTTCATATCATGTGGTATCTTGATCCCGGATCCTAGAATTGGCCAATTTCTTGTTTGTATTGTTCTTTAATTCCTGCCTTTTTTTTTCTCTGTCTTTTGTTTGCGTTCTTTATCATTTTGTTCTTTTTTTCTAGTTCTTTATCATTCCGTTCTTTAAACTCTCGTTCTTTATCATTTCGTTCTTTAATTTATCGTTCTTTATCATTCCGTTCTTTTATTTGTCATTCTCTATCTTTTGCCCAATTTACATGTTCATGATATTCTACTCATATTATTGTTGTAACAACGTTATTTTGTGCACCTTATTCTAAACTAAACCGTTACTTTTCACAATTGGGCATAAAAAAAATCATTTGTGTTAGTGTGAAAAAAAAGGTAGCAATTTTTTTTTAAAAATAAAACAAGAAGAGAAATCTAGAAGTGTTTCTTTTAAGCTACTTGTAAAAAAAAAAAAAAGCTTAAAAAAAAAAGAAGCCCTTTGCACTAATTTATTTGACAATTGTGGAAGTTTATTTGTGGTGCTTTAACGTCATTCCTTCCTTTTTTTTTGCGTAATTGAATTTTTTTCTTCCTAGTTACGTATTGTCTTTGTTTTGCCTTCTTATTTTGAGTGTGTCTTTCTTTTGTTACCTTTGCTAGTTTGTCTTTTTAAATTCCTTTCGATTGTTGTCTTTGTGGTTTTCCTTTCGTTCAGCGAATCCAGTGATCAACTCTTGTGAGGAGTGCTACAATTTTTATATAAAAAAATACTTTTGATTTTGAAACGCGACTGATCTTGTTAAGAACCCAAAGAGAACTTTGAGCGGTAAAAGGCAAGAGCGTTTACATTAAAATCAAAAGTCATTTTCTGAGTGAAAACACAAGTTGTCAGTTCTTGAGTGAAACACATGAGTAGAGTGGTGAGGTCCTGTTCATATTTTCCTCATACTACTATATGACGGTTAGTGATTCTAATACCCCTCCCACCCCTAGAGTTGATGCAATACAAGCTCGCCTAGACGAATTGACCAATCAATTTGCTCAAATGTTAGAGCACAATCGGAGGATGGAGGAGAGGATGGATAGAAGAGAAAGGCGTAGGTTTAGAACCTCCACTCAAAGGAGTGATAGTGAAGATGAAGAGAGAGTCCTAGGAGGCATGAGGATAGGCGAAAGAATGAAAGGAGGCATGAAGAAAATAATAGAGAAGAAAGACCTAGGAGGAGAAATGAGAGGGATGAAGGACTTGATGGGGTTAAAATTAAAATACCTAAATTTCAAGGGAGGAATGACCCCGAGACTTATTTGGAGTGGGAGATGAAAATATAGCAAATCTTTGATTGCAATAACTATAGAGAAGACAAAAAGATGAAATTGGCAGCCATAGAATTTACAGGAACCGGTGAATACTTGGAGAAAGATGAAAGCAATGATGAGAAGAAGATATGTTCCTCCCCATTACCATAGGGAGCTTCACAATAAGCTTCAAAGACTCACTCAAGGGAGACTAAGTGTAGATGAGTATCATAAGGAGATGGAGGTTGCTATGGTGCGAGCAAATGTTGTTGAAGAATCGGAAGCCGTCATGACACACTTCTTACATAGGCTCAATAGAGAGATACAAGATGTTGTGGAGCCACAACATTATGTCGAGCTTGGGGACCTAGTCCATCAATCGATCAAAGTTGAGCAACAACTCAAAAGGAGGTATTTTAACCGAAAACCTTCTTCAAGCTTCAACCATTCCTCTTGGAAAGATAAACAACCCAAAGAAGATCCACCCGCATGGGCCAAGGAAGGTAAAATCTCTAAAAACTCTAGTCCTTTGGTTTCTACTAATAATGTTTCTTCTTCTGTCACTCAAAAAGCTAGGAACATCAAGTGCTTTAAGTGCTTGGGGAATGGGCACATTGCCTCACAATGTCCCAATAAGCATGTAATGGTGTTAAGGGACAATGAGCACATTTCTAGTACCTCATGCCCTAAAAAAGCAATTACAAGTGAAGAGGAAGATGATTGTGAAACTTATACTCCGGAAGGTGACTTGTTAATAGTAAGGAGGCTTTTGGGAAATGAAATTGGGGTTGATGACCAAAGCCAAAGGGAAAACATCTTCCACACAAGATGTGTCATTCAAGGGCAAGTGTGCTCCTCGATTATAGATGGGGGAAGTTGCACCAACGTGGCAAGCACTCGCTTGATGAGCAAACTCAATCTTAGTACCAAACCTCATCCGCGCCCATACAAGTTCCAATGGCTGAGTGAGAATGGTGAGTTGGTTGTTAGTTAACAAGTGATGGTAAGTTTTTGCATTGGTAAGTACAAGGATGATGTATTGTGTGATGTTGTGCCTATGGAGGCCGGTCATATTTTGCTTGGAAGGCCTTGGCAATTTGATAAGCATGCTATTCATGATGATTTTACTAACAAGTTTCTTTTTCTCATGATTCTCGAACAATAACACTTGTACCACTTTCTCCTAAAGAGGTGTGTCAAGATCAAGTTGCTTTGAAAATAAAAAGAGAACAAGAAAAAAATATTTCAAAAGCTAAAAATGAAGAATATGATAAAAACCAAACTCTTATGCTTGAGAGAAGGATAGAAAACTTATTTGCTAGGGAAAGTGATATCAAGAGGACATGTTTGGCAAAACAAGAAATGTATATTTGTGTGTACAAGAACTTGTATTTGAATTCTAACTTTAACCCTCTTCCTAGTGTTGTTAATCCTCTCTTGCAGGAATTTGGAGATGTGTTTCCAAAGAGTGTCCCACCCGGTTTATCTCTATTAAGGGGGATTGAACACCAAATGAATTTTGTGTTGGGGGCCTCCTTGCCCAATAGACCCACCTATTAGTCCAAGCCTCATGAGACACAACAGTTACAAAAACAAGTTGAGGAGTTGCTGCCAAAAGGGTATTTGGTACATTCCAAAGGAGTCCAAGTGAATGAAACAAACATAAAAGCTATTACAAAATGGTCTACCCCCAAATTTGTGACTAAGCTCCATGAAAAAGTAAATGCACAAATTGAGAAAAAACATGGAGAAATATGCTAAGCAAGCAAACAAAGGGAGAAAAAGAGTTGTTTATAAACTCGGAGGTTGGGTTTGGCTCTATATGAAAAAAGAAAGGTTTCCTACCCAAAGGAAATCACAACTTTTGTCTAGACGAGATGAACCTTTCCAAATCTTGAAGAGGATCATTGACAAGGCATACAGTTTCCCTCCACGGTAAGTATAGGGTACATGTCACATTTAATATTGCTAACATAAGTCCTTTTGATGTAGGTCATGAAAATCTGAATTCGAGGACGAATTCTTTTAAAGAAGGTGAGCATGATGAGGACCAAAGACTAATAAGTGAAAAACCTAGATACCTCCAATGTTTTGAACATAATTTGAGTTTTAGATATCTATTTTAGGCAATCTTTGATGCGTTTGAAAGCTCTAAAGATTCCCTACAAATTGTATTTCTAGTCTCAAGTCCAAATTTTGCATCTATGATGATGAAAATGGGACTTAAAGTCCAGCACGAATTACATTTTTTTAGTATAAGGAATATGTGACTGAAGTCCCACATTGGAGAGAAAAAGAAGAGAGACATCACTTGTTGGCTATAAATAATCATTCATTTGTCTTATGTATTTACCTTTGAATTGAATAAAAACTTTACACTTTTAAAAGTGTGAGAGGAAGTTCCTCTTGTGTTCTTAATTGGATCAAACATTGGTTCTTATTGACAAATCCCCACGGGACTTATCACTTTTCATAAGGTGTGACGTCTTCTTCCGTTTCTTGTCTTCCCTCCCTTTTAATTTATTTTATTTTCTTTAACATTTTGTTCATGTTAAATTCGTTATTTTTGCTCTACATTTTTTTTCATATTGTCTTTATTTTTGTTTCTTTTCGTCAAACACTTAGCTTGCACCTTTTTTCTTTTGTTATAATAAGAAGTCTTTTCAAGGAAGATCCGTAAAAACAATGAACCTCATATTGGTTTATATCATTGCTGCACTTGTTTGTACACGGGTTTTATTGCTACAAGGATTTAACGTAAAATAGTGTTAATAACTGAATTTTAATTGTTGATTGTTTAAAGTTTCAATCCCGACTGGTTACACTGCCAAGAATTTCAATTCTGGTTATGTTGAATATATACTCATCGAATGGGCAGCAGCTATATTGTGTCTAAAAGTTTATGTCGCTGTCATGTTAATTGTTAATTGAATATACACTCATCGAATGGACATTGAATAAAGCATTGTTGTTGTGCATGTTAATTACTATCATGTCTTATGCACATGTTGGACACTCCTTGTTGCTTGTGTTACGTTACTTAATTGGTTTATGCAAATTGGAGAGAATAGTTTCTAATTAATTAGAAGAATAAAGGAAAAGGAGAAGCTAAAAGGTTTTAAGCTGAGATTCGAACCCAGGTGTGAAAAAAGAAATAACAAAGCCTGAGCACTGAACCAATTTTTATTCTTGTTATTTGAATGACGCTCGTTGTTCTTCATGAAGGTTGATGTTAATGGGTTGTACGTATGAATTGTATAATTTTTTCGAGAATTTTTTAAAGTTCTGATTATGTTTATTAGCATGCGTTTGTTATTGACAATGCCCTCAAATCTCAATTGCTTTTATATTCTCGCTGTGTTGGTGCAAGGGTTTAACTGGTGTTTTCATTATATTGCTAATTGCTAATGATTTAAGTATTATTATACTTGTGCAATTGCTTGCGTTATGCATGAACTTTCATGTTGTTTCCGCGATTATAATATGGAGAAATTCTTAGATGTACCTGGAGCAAGACATTTTTCTTGCTCTGTTCCATTCATTATTTGCCATGTCAGCATTGTGGGTCATTGTTGTTTCCTACATTAATGACAATTTTTTATTTTTCTGGGTACATTAATGATAATTTTTAATTTTTCTAGGTAGATTAATGACATTTTTTATTTTTTCTAGGTAGATTGCTGACATGGTGAATAATGAATGGAACAGAGCAAGAAAATGTCTTACTCCAGGTGCACCTAAGAATTTCTCTATAATATGCGATTTCAGTCATGGATCTCGATTTCAATTAAATGGTTGGGCACCAATTGATTTAAATTAAATTGTTGTACTGTTGTTGCAATTTCTGGATATTATAATAATTTATGTTATTCTTTTCTTTTATTATTTTAATTGAAATTGGCATATTAATTTATTATGCAACTGCTATTTATTATGCTCTTGATTGCGCCAGCTATTGTTAAGTCCCTAGTGGACAATTGTTGTTATATTATATTTGATATCAATTAATGAGTATTTTTTTTCTTCTTCTGGCAAAGTGGCAATCAATTCCCTTGGGTTTGGTAGATATGCTTATTGAGTAGCTATGTTCCTTGTATTATGATGGATGAGTTGTTGTTGTTGTTGTCATAAGGTGGGAAGCAGGGAGTTTGATGTAGAGCCTTATATGGTGTTTCTTGTAGAAATGTTTCCTTGTCCTTGGTTTTGACACTTGTGCTTTTCAATATCAATATGCAATTGTTATTATTGCTTGTGTTAACTATTGTGGCAATTGGCCTTACTTGTTTGTTTGGATTATAATGCTATAGCAATGAATTTTTTTATTAGTGGGATTTGAACTAAGTGTAGAAGGTGAAAAAGAAAAGTTTGACCATTAAACCAAGTTATGTTGTTGATAATGGTGCGTAGAAATTTTGAAATATGAATGTCACTATTTAAAGTATGTCTTTTACATTGTGTTTTAATTCTTTTTTTCTTCGTTGTTGAGAATCTATTATTGATTTTTATTTAGTTGAATTTCAAAATTAAGATGTTTCAATATATAGTCATTTTAGCCTGTTTGGCTACAAAACATGATAGGAATGCAATTAATTAATGTATGACCAGTATAGATGCTCTATAATGATGCATTTGTCTATAGATTGGGTCATAACTTTGACAAGAGAAAAATGATTCCTACGCAAGAATTTTCATTGGTTGCTACTAGTCGTTACCACCAAAGTGGGACCTCATGTATTAGTTCATGGAATTTCTTTTTTAGTTTGAGGAATTTTTTGATCTTTTCATGTGATTGTCTGTCCAAAGGGGGTTGCCATATGTTTGTGTCAAAAGGTAAGAATGAACGAAGTTATTGGAGAATGCACTAGGATAAGGGAATTTGTCTGCCCAAATGAGATAATTTTATGAGCTTTGTGTGTACTCACGAATTAACCCATATGAGGTGTTGACCTAGGTTATGACCTT
This sequence comes from Glycine tomentella, assembly GCA_007407185.1. Taxonomy (NCBI): domain Eukaryota; kingdom Viridiplantae; phylum Streptophyta; class Magnoliopsida; order Fabales; family Fabaceae; genus Glycine; species Glycine tomentella. Next base: position 1,098,177 of record PYAF01004021.1, on the reverse strand, counting down.
AGTTTGTGCATTTTGCCCAAAGGGGAATGTACTATTATATTGGCCTAACTCTGATAGCTTATTATGTCCTAAGCTATATCTTGTCATATTACATGTTTGGTGCATTTGTGCTTTGTATTAATAGTTAATATTTTTGGGGGGATGAAGTTATCAAAGAACACATTGGACTAGGAAATTTGTCTACCCAAAGAGGATAATTTTCTGAATCTAGTATGTTCTCATGGATTACCCATCTAGGGTTTTAGTTAGGGTTTTGGTTAGGGCTATAGCCTTGGTTAACATATTTAGTCCAAAGGTAAATGTGTTATTATATTGGCCTCGTCATTGATAACTCCTTATGTCTTTATATCTTGTCATAGTATATATGTTCCTATTAACTTTGGGTAGGATGATAGTGGTTTTGAAACCCATAACTCGAAGTAGTTGTGGCAAATGTAGGAGACATTAGCTTGGTGTTAGAATTTGGATCTTAGCTTATTTTGAAGGATATATTTTATGTAGCTTATTTTAAAGGAGTATTATGGTAAATATGGTGCCACAAGACAACATATGGGTTCATTTATTACATACTCATAGGACAATAGAATAGTTCTTCTATACCATGCTTAGGAGTCTATAACGATATTGTGTGGTCAAAAGGTATGACTGCATACTCAAGGATATGACGAGGAGCACTAAAATTGTGGGATATATCATGAAGCTTTATGTAGTAGACCTTGTCATCCATAAAATAAGTTAGTGTTGCTTTAACCAATATTTTTTTTCTCTGTTGGTACATAGCCCTAATAGTAATGTTGCATCTATTATCCCTGATTAAGTTCACATTTCCTGTTAGGGATATGGGTAATCCTTGAGTTGATGATGTTGTTGACTCTTTTGCTATGGTTGAGGTTTCACAATCTATTTAGTTAAGTATATTCCTGCAAAAAGGTCTATTAGTTAGAGGCAATTTGCTATTGGTGATGACCTTATATGGTCTGTCTCAGTTAGGATGCATATGAGATTAAAGATAAAATTGACACAAAGAGTTATTTAGAAGCACTTTCTTGCCCCCAGTCTAAAATGTGGAAAGTGTAGAATGAACCAAAAGGATTTTATATGAAATTGGTGTTGTAGTGTTATATACAAAGAACAATAAGACTTCTAGTGATTCTAAATTCATGGAATTGAACTACTTGATTGTAAGAGATATTGTGAAAGACCATGTCATAGTTGTTTAACATGTAGACACAAACTCCTTGTTAATTGATCCCTTACCCAAAGGACTCAGACCCGTGATTCTTAAGAGACAGATAGATAATATGGGCATTCTGAGTTCTTTTAATCTTATAATGCCTAGTTAGTGGGAGTATGAGTAATGTGCCATTTTCCCATATGTTGACTAGTCTTTCGATTTTGGGCCCTTTTTGGTGATATTTTCATTTGATTTGAATTTTATTATGATGTACATTGATGTGATAATATTAAAGCTTAGTGTCGTTGGGACCACTATGTTGGTGGTCGACACTAGGATTGGAGCTAAGACATAAGAATATTAAAGCTCAGTGTCATTGGAACCACTATGTCGGTGATTGACATTAGGTTTGGAGCCGAGTCATAATAATATTAAAGTTTGATGTTGTTAGGATCACTGTGGTGCTCATGATTGACATCAAAATTGGAGCTGAAACATAATGATATTAAATCTCGGTGTTGTCAAGACCACTATGCCGATGGTTGACACTAGAATTGGAGTTTAGGCATAATGATATTAAAGTTTAGTGTCGTTAGGATCACTGTGTCGCTCATCAACGCCAGAATTGGAGCTTAGGCATAATGGTTTCTTGATAAACCATGTAATTGCTCTAACTTTCAAGCACTCGAGAGAAATTGAGGACTGACGAAGAAAATGACGGTATGGCTTTTTAATTACATTGGCTTGTCGTTTTCTTGCTACACTTTACATTGATGACTAGTTGACAAAGTCCATAATATTTGTAACCACGGAAGGTATTGCATCAATGAGCGATGCAATTACCGCCATGACTCAGTGTTACATGACTTTTGTTGGATGGAGTCTAAATTAGGTGTTATACCTTGGGATAATGTTTTTTGGCCACATTATGTTGTTTGCCTGAGAGTCATTTTCAAAAATATTTTTTAAAAAAATTAAAGATACACAATTAATTTTGCCAAAGTGAGAGAATGTTAGAACTTTCTCATAAATTCTTGTGGGCTACAATTAATTGTAATATTTTGTTTTGCGAAAAAAGGACTAATGTTGTGATCCATTTGATGATACTCAAGCCTACTAATAAAGTGATTTTATGGGCTTTGGACACTTAATTATGATCAATATGAGAAATATTGTGGGCCTAACCACTAAGCCCATAGTTGGAAGTGCCTAGGGTTAATAAATATTGTGGCTAGGTCCCCTTTGCCATCACGACATTCAATTGCTTGCTTGGGTTTGCCCATTGAGAACCCTAATTTTTGGAGTGTGTGATTAGGCAAAGGAAGACTTGGCTTCTCATTTCAAGGATTCATGCAACATAAGGTAATTTCGGTACATCTGATTTGTCTTCAACACGTAAGTAATCGATCTTACTTAAATATTATTGTGTTATAAATTCATATAAAGCATGAGTTATTCTTGACATGTTTTTTTCTTACACTTATGTCTTTTTAGTCCTTCATTGTTGATAACTTAATTTGTTACACCTTTTAAATAATCCCAACATTTATTCATCATATATTCCATGTTAGTATTTTGATGACTAATTGAAACAACAAAATTTACATTTAAGTGTGATATGGGGCTCCAGAAACCTATACTCGATAGGATTTGTATTTGTTAAATTGAAAATTAGATAAAAAAATTTAAAGACTATGATCGCGAAAAAAATTAGAGAATCAAATTGTAGATTATGAATAATAGGGACCAAAAATGTAATTTAAGCTTTATTAAGTTATTTTCGGATTGACACCAAATTATTTAACAATTAGTTAGTAGATATCACAATAGTGTGTTTTTTTTTCTGTGTGAGAGAAGAAGGTTATCTATTAAAAAAAAGGATACTCTGGATCTTCTTAAGAGGTTCAAGATCGATCACACTAAGTCAATGTCCTCATGCATCCATCAACCATTTTAGAACTAGATGACGCTTGCAAACCAATTTCTTCAAAAGAATATAGAGACATAATAGGATCATTTATATAATTAACGATTAATAAGACAACTCAACCTAAGCCATCCTCAACGACAAGAGAACTTAAATGAGAACAAGAAGCATCCCAAATCACCAAGAGATTGACAAACTCCAAAGTAGGAATGACAAAACAATATGCACCCGTAGATATCCGCGAATAAAACCCGCAACGGATAAAAGATGGGTAGTGTAAACAGATATCTGCTACCGTGGATACAAATTTTTTAACCATCCACTATTTAACACAGTGGGGTGGATATCATAGTACCCACACCCATGGGTTCCTGTTACCCATACAATTACAAAAATACTCTTATATATAATATGAGTTAGGCTTTTGAAAACACACTACTTTTCTCACTCACACTTTACTCGACACAACCTTAGTGTCGCACAGGTCACAATCTCACTTTCTCACCGCACCGTCGCACCGTGCAAAGGGTCGAGTACAACCTCCTCTTCACAAACTCATCATCACTGCCGCACCCCACACTTCCAGCACCGTCACCAATCTTCTCACAACCTTGACGTACAGGTACATCGCCATTCAGTTTCCATTTTCTTCTACAATGTCCTTCGCCCTCCTAATACTTTGATTTGGGGGATTTGAAACTTGGTTCTGGTGTGGATAAGGTAATTAGCAATTTAGCATTTAGCATTTCATGTCCTAATTTCATGCTAAGTCAAATTTTGATTTCACAAAAAAGAATAGAGTCATGGTGGCGGAAAAATGATAGTTGCATTTGGACTTATGTAGTCAATGTAGTAGAAAAATAATTTGGTTGTTGGCATTCTAAACAAAATGGCAGTTCCACCACGTTTTTCGAGATTATAGTATGCAGTAAAATGAATTATTAACATGGCTTTTTGTGTCTGTGTCTTCTTTAGAATTGTTTAATTACCTTCACAATGATAACTTGTGTCCCACTGAAGCTTTAATGGTTAGATATTTTGATCTTATCATTTTTTATGTGGAATTATGGACACGGAGAGAAATTAATTTTATGGAATTGTTAACAAGAATATGCACTATCTTATAAATACTAAAAGCTAATTACCACTACAAGGGTAAAGTATTGAAATAGTAATTGCTCTTTGCATTAAAAGAAATTATTTTTGTAATAAACCAAAGATCAATTTAATTAAGTGAACATAGACTTTGTTGTTGTCTGTACTAATTCAAAGCTTCTATCTCACTTTTGTTTGTTAATTCCCCACTGCCACTTCCTAGTCGCTATTTCTATGATCTTTCTAAGGACCAAAAGTAGCATTCCATGTGATCTTTATTATTAATCATTATATATATAAAATTGCACCAATTACTATATTTAAATCAAGTTTTGATTATTTTCTACCATCCTTATAATAATATTATGCGTGATTTGTTATGTACACAAGTGTTAAATTTTCATGTTTCTCCTGTATAACTTTCATTTTTATCTTTCCCTCTTATGAATCATTATACTATTGAAATGAAGTAGTCCATGACCTTAGGCTGATGGTTTCATTCATGGAAATGGGTCAGATTTAATGATGATTGAATTTTGACTTTGGTCTATAGAAATATTTTCTCCTGATTAATGTTTTAGAGGGAATATTATTAACACTATCTGTCATGGAACTAAGGAATTTTATGTTTCAAATTAAGTGTTGTATGATATGTTAACTTGCTGCCATGCTCTAGTATTGGTTTTAATTGTTGTAGACTTGTTGCCATGCTCTATAATTAACACTAGTATCTTGCCATGCTCGAATTTTGTGTTTCAAATTAAATATTACAAACTTCAAACAACACAAAACATCAAACAAGCACTTCTGAAAACTAAAAGAGAAGGGAGTGAAGCAATAGTTGTTGGAAATTATGTCTTTAATCAAGAAATAGCTAGGCGTGCACTTCGTCACATGATAGTTCTTCATGAATATCCGTTGTTAATTGTTGATCACGTTGGCTTCAAGTTATTTAGTGCTACTATGAAACCGTTATTCAAGGGGGTTTGTCAAAACACACTAAAAAGTGACATTATGAAGGATTATCATGAGATGAAACAAATAACAATGAATATGTTTGCAAAGATTCAAAGTTGATTTGCAATTACTACTGAAATGTGGATTCCTTGTAATCAAAATAAAGGCTACATGACTATCACAACTCACTTTATTGATGATTCTATGACACTACAAAGTTGACTTGTGAGGTAACGACACCAAACTATAAAAAACACAATTCTTATTATATTATATTTTGTTGTTTGTGATTAGATGATTGAAATTATTTATTTAAAATTTAGGTTCATTTATGTACCTGTTCCTCATACTAGCATAGCTCTTGTTGAAGTCTTGGTTCAATGTTTGATGGATTAGAATCTTGATAGGAAGCTTTCTACTTTGACTATTGATAACTATAGTACAAATGATGCTATGATTGAACGCATCATAGAAAAAACTCTGCCTAGGTCTCTTATTTTGGGTGGTCAACAATTTCACATGTGTTGTTGTACTCATACTAAATTTAATTGTCAAAGATGGTTTGTCCATAATCTCTGATGTCATTGAAAAAGTTAGAGAAAGTGTTAGTTATTGGACAACAACACCCAAAAGAGAAGAGAAATTTATAGAGACTCGTGGTCAAATGAATATTCCAATTGGAAGAAAGTTGATTCTTGATTGCAAAACTACGTGAAATTCTACATTTTTAATGCTTCAAGCGGCCATACCATACTAGGATGTCTTTCATCAATTAGCAAAAAAGGGAGATTCAATACAAAGCTTTGCCTAGTGAGCATGATTGGGTAATGGTAAAGGAAATTTGTGATAGATTGAAAATATTTTATGATGTGACACTCTTATTTTCTAGTTCTTCATATCCAATTACAAATGTTTTTTCCCAATGATATGTCAAATTAGATTGGCTTTGCTTGAGTGGGCTAGCTCTGGTATGGATGTTATTCATGAAATGGTTGAATCTATGATTGCCAAATTTGAGAAATATTGGGGTGTGATGACTGGGGTGTTGGCTGTGGATATTGTAATAGACCCCGGGTATAAAGTTGACTTGTTAGTTTATTTCCCCCCTCAAATTTATGGAGACAAAGGTGAATATGAAATTATAAAGGTAAAAACTATTTGTTAAGAGTTGATAACAGAGTATCACATGAAATTGGGAGTCAAGTTTTTCAGCTCAATATTCAAACCCAAATGTAATACATGGGGATGTTGGTGGAAGAAAAGACAAAAATGCTTGGAAGTCAGGTTTCTCAAAACATCGGAATGCAAAGAAAACAAATTCGTCAAATGGTAAGATAGAGCTTGATTTCTATTTGGAGGAGACAACATTGCCAAATTCATAAGACCAATTTGACATCTTAGTTTGGTGGAAGGCTGATAGTTTAAAATACCCAACCTTGCAAATGATTGCAAGATATTTTCTAGCAATTCCTATCTCAATTGTTCCTTCTGAGTCTTCATTTAGTACATTTTGTCTTATTCTTACTCCACATCATAGTAGATTACATCTGGATACTTTAGAGGCATTGATGTGTCTCCAAGATTGGCTTTGGACATACATGAAAGGTAATTAAATTGACACTTTTAATTAGATATTTATATTAATTACATATTTTAATGAATTGTTTTCTTTTTCAGGCTCAACTAAATCAAAGGTGGACAAAATGTGACTCCAAAAAGTGATTGAGGAAATTGTTGATGATGTTAGTATCTTTTTTATATATATTCCATTTCAATTTTAACAATATCTATTGTCAATTGATTTTAATTTATATGTTTTTTGTTTTAGGGAACAAGTGACCAAAGTAAGGTTGTTGAAGAGTAAATTTGAAGTTGTTCAGAGATTTAAGGAATTGAAGCTGAACTTGTTGCTCTTTTATTGGACTTATATTTTTGATAGACTATTTTTATTTGAACAAATGTTTTAAAGAGACTAATATGCTTTAATGTTATGCAATGGAGTTGTTGGCATTATATATTTTTCTTTCTTTTGCTAAAAAAAGATTTATTTTTCATTTTTTAACATTCATGGATACCCGTGGCCGGGTATCCGTGGGTATACAAAAATCCTAGAGTAGTTGGATTTGCGGATATCCGTAGATTCACAGGATGGGCACGAACGAGTTTTCTAACTTGTGGGGCGGGTAGCAGTTAGGCACCACCCATGCCCGTTGTCATTTCTACTCCAAAGTTAGCTATGAAATGAGCTACCTTATCACTTATCAGCTTCTCTATGAACACAGGATCAATGAACCGAAGGTGATAAGTTCTAATATGAATGTGATTATTGAACATTGAAACACTAAAAAAAAGATATTTATAATTTCTAAACTATTAGTTACACTTCTTCATCTTTGTGTCAAATTATTTTAATATCAAACAAAATATGTTTATTTCGCATTCATATCTATGTTATACAATTATATGTGTTTCTTTTATACTTTCAAGTTTGTTTATTTAGAAAAAAGTATATTAATTAAAAAACAAATACACTTTTATTAAATAATGTGATTTTTGTGATTAATTGATGGTATAAATTTTCATATTATAAGTATATATCAATTAAACCCACATAATTTAATTGGTTGATCATGATTGGTAGATTATTATAATCTTTCATTCTGGAATGAAAAAATAACACATTGCTTACTAAATCCGTACACGTGGTGGAGAGTGAGTGAAATTATTGTAAGATCCAAGAGCATCTCCAATGGGAGATGTTTACCAGGTTTCTTAGCCTAAGCACTCGTTCCTTGAGATTTTTCTCGTGTTGGAACACAGTGACGTGGCAGAACCGTTTCTTCCGCGGAGCATGGGATTTCTTATATAAGGAACTGTTTCTTCCTAATTAAAAAACATTATTTTGGCGTGAAATCCCCCTATTTCTGTTATTCCCAACCACATGCACATCAAATTGAAGAATGAAAAGAGGAAGACGAACAATTGCAACAACAATGAAACGAATACTGACGTCAAGAAGAGAGGAGCCACGATGACGGACCACAACGGCGACAGCAACCCCACGACGACCCCGACGGCCACGGTGTCAAAATTTCTTCTTGTTGTCTTTGTTCGCCTTGTCGAAGCAGAGAGCGGAAGGGAGAAGAGATCAACGTGTTTCGTGAGAGGAGAAGGAAGAGAGGAGAGGCTGAGGGACGCTATTTTTTGAGAGTGAAGAGAGATTGAGGCTGAGGGGAAGAGGAGGGTTTCGTGGTGAGTGGATTTGAGAGTGAAGAGAGATTGAGGGGCTGA
>PYAF01004021.1:1073936-1089633 GCA_007407185.1 Glycine tomentella | reverse complement strand
GGGGGGGGGGGGGGGGGGGGGGGGGGGGGGGGGGGGGGGGGGGGGGGGGGGGGGGGGGGGGGGGGGGGGGGGGGGGGGGGGGGGGGGGGGGGGGGGGGGGGGGGGGGGGGGGGGGGGGGGGGGGGGGGGGGGGGGGGGGGGGGGGGGGGGGGGGGGGGGGGGGGGGGGGGTGTTTCTTGGAGAAAAGAGATTGATAGGCTGAGGGGAGTGGATTTGAGACTGAAGAAAGAATGGGAGGCTGAAGAGTGGAAGGGAGAGGGTTTCGGGAAACTTCCTGGACAAGGGTTGTGGAAGGGAAATTAAAAAAGTAAAATGCAAAGTGGAAAGTAGATAGAAATAAAAAATGCAAAGTGCAAGTGAACTGTTGGAAGAAAATAAATGCAAAGAAAAGTGTAAATGTAAAAAAAAAAGTTAACGTTAATTCTTGCATGCACTTAACCTTTGGAGGAAAATAAATACAAATAAAATTACCAATGACAAAATATTATCATTGGAGGCACAATAGTTAAATGAAAATTTGTTTATAAATATAGGTAATTGTCTCTTCTTCTTTGCACTGCAAGTTACCATTCTAATTTTTTGTATTCCATTTTATCCTAATTTTTTTTTGAGGTCTAGAATTTTTATTTATTTAGATGTTATTGTGTTTAATTATTTATTATTATGTAAAATTTTGTTTTATATTGTTACACATTTCGTTTTATTTATTTTAATTTATATTTATGAAAATTTAAAAAATATTATTAAATTTTATTAAAAAAATATAAATATGTGGATGTTTTTGAGTTCCTTATAATTTCTTGCATTGGAGTAAACTATTGGATGAATTACTTAGATATGACATAGCACTCTGAAGACCACAAAAAATAATGCAGAGATCACAAAAAATTGCTTAAAAAATCTATTTTGATCCCTTACATGGGAGATGCTGTAATAGGACATGGTTTTGATCAAATTTTGTATCACAAGTAATTAACTTGTTTTTAGTAAATTGAAAAAGTATGTACACGTGTCCGATTAACCGAGACTAAGGAATCTTGGATCTAGTAGGGACTCTAGTCCTCACATCACATTTAGATTTGGAAGGAAAGTACTAGAACTTTGAAATGACCGTGCTTGTCTAAAGAGCTAAGTAAAAGAAATAACACCATAAAAATCTTAGATAGGGCTTTGAGTATTTGTTTTTTTTTTAAAGAAGCTACGAAAATGAAATAACATCATAGAAAATTCTAGATATTGTTTGGTTTGAGTATTATTTTTTTATTTTTAAAGAAAATAAAAAATAATAGTAAAATATATTTGTTTAAAATTTTAAAAATATTTTTATAAACAGATCCAAAAATAAAAACAACAAATTAATGTATTCACTGTTTTCCAGAAGTAAAAACATGATGACATTATAGAATATTTTCTTTTTTGATACATATTTTTAAAAAAATAAAAATTATTTTCAAAAATAAAAATAAAATAAAAATAAACATTCCAACCAAACCAAATCATTACGAAATAATAGTAGAACTAGTATCTCAATACCCCAGAACGTGTGGACGAAAAGTAGCGTTTATTTTAAACTAGAAGGCTAGAAGATTACGTATTTGATTATGCAAAGCAGTGCACACATTACATAATACGAAGCCCAAAACTCATACTATATATAACCAGGCCTTAGCCTTCTTCTTTGCACTACAAATCACTTTTCTACTTTGAATCTTATTGATCCTTCTTTTTCTCCTTGAACTCAAAATGGCAGATGAGGTGGTTCTGCTAGATTTCTGGCCAAGTCCATTTGGGATGAGGGTCAGGATTGCACTTGCTGAAAAGGGTATCAAATATGAGTCCAAAGAAGAGGACTTGAGGAACAAGAGCCCTTTGCTCCTCCAAATGAACCCGGTTCACAAGAAAATCCCGGTTCTCATCCACAATGGCAAACCCATTTGTGAATCTCTCATTGCTGTTCAGTACATGGAGGAGGTCTGGAATGACAGAAATTCCTTGTTGCCTTCTGACCCTTACCAGAGAGCTCAGGCTAGATTCTGGGCTGATTATGTTGATAAGAAGGTACCCTTCTGTGCTTCAATGCTTAATGATTATTTCATTGTAATTCCCTTACCATTGATTTTACGTTATGCTTTTAGTATAGAATGATGCAATTTGGTTGTTTCATTACCATGTTGCTGCCTATTATTAATTCTTACCCTTATTAAGATGTAATCTGGAATATGGGAGATGCATACTGTAAGGAAGATGGTCACCATTAGGATAAAAACAACTACTTTCTTTAGATCCCTTTTTTTTTCCCTAGATTCTCCACTACCTATATTAAGTGGATCCGCTACTTTCCCTGTTTGAATGTTTTGTTCTTTTGCTGTTTTTTCTTTTGGTAAATATTCCTCTGCCTACTGTAGCAAGATGTAGAATGAAGTATTAGATTATCTTTATAAGTGGATCTAATGTCAAACAAAATGTATTTGTTATCTCTTTATCCTCCCTTTTCTCATTCTTACACTTTATGATCTAATTGCATATTAATTCTCAATGTCGAATAGATATATGTTCCTGGAAGGAAGATTTGGACATCAAAAGGAGAAGAAAAAGAAGCTTCCAAGAAGGAGTTCATAGAAGCCCTTAAATTGTTGGAGGAACAGCTGGGAGACAAGACTTATTTTGGAGGAGACAATCTTGGTTTTGTGGATATAGCGCTTGTTCCATTCTACACTTGGTTCAAAGCCTATGAGACTTTTGGCACCCTCAACGTAGAGAGTGAGTGCCCCAAGGTTATTGCTTGGGCCAAGAGGTGCCTTCAGAAAGAAAGCGTTGCCAAGTCTCTTCCTGATCAGCATAAGGTTTATGAGTTCATTATGGAATCAAGAAAGAAGTTAGGCATTGAGTAGGTTGGAGCTTAATGGCCATTGTGATGTATTGGTTTTCCATTGGTCGTTCTTAGCCTTTCAAATAAGTAATATTTGTGTAATACACGGCACTTAGATGTGCCAAACTTCATGCTTTCTGTAAGAATGTGTAGGTTTTGGAAAATCTCTGATGTATCTTTCATGTGTTTGTTGGTTTTGTAATAATTGACTTTTTGTATTGTATTATACTTGAATAACTGGACGACAGTGTCTGTTTTATGAAACTTATTTACATAATTTGAGACTACTATAATTTCAATTAATCTTCACATGATACTCTGTCGATTATTATTAATTAATTGTTTTATGAAACTTATTTACATAATTTGAGACTACTATAATCTCAATTAATCTTCACATGATACTCTGTCGATTATTATTAATTATTATTATTTTTTTTAGATGGGTGCATCCAAGATGTTGACCAACCAGGCTGTTACAAAAGTTTTTATGAAGTTGTGAACTCACAAGTTTGTTTCCTGACTTTCTTCTAATTATGTTATTAGTACCGAGAAAGCAATAATAGTTACGTAAATAAGTTACATAAAACAAACACTGTCATCCAGTTACTCAAGTACAAGACAATACAAAAAATCAATTACAAAACCAACAAACACATGAAAGATACATCAGAGGTTTTCCAAAACCTACATATTCCTACAGAAAACATGAAGTTTGGCACATCTAAGTTCCTTTTATTACACAAAGATTACTTACTTGAAAGGTTAAGAACGACCAATAGATCAGGATGTTCACATTATCTAATAGTTTCCCTCGCTTGACCTTGTGGCTATTGTTCCATACTTGCATTTACCATTGACCTGTGTTTACTGTTATCTCTTTAGGCTAATCATCAAAAGGAGACTTGTTATAACATATATGGCATGAAGTCAATGACAAGAATTTATACTGCTTCCTTTTGACAGTTACTTATTCCAAGTTCTGCTATTCTAAGGGATAATTTTTCATCGTTGATCAATGTCTTAGACATGCAAGCTTCTCATGTTGGACATGATAACCTTTACTTCAATTTTGAGTATACACCAATACCAAAAGTGTACATTTTCAAGACAGTCAGTCCTACATTCATGATTAAATATTCGTGCCTAGATTTTGACAAAGTGACTCCTTTTTTTTTTTATTGTTATTATTATTGTTTTCAGTTCTGTATTGTTGTTATCGAATAATAATAAAAATAAATAAATAAAAGACATGTCTTAATTGCGGTGTGGATCAGGTGCTGTCATCAAGAAATGACACGCAGACTAAACAACAAGCATAAAAACATCCGTGATAGGGACTTTCCTTTTGGTGAATTAGTTTATAGTCATTTCAAATATCATCCACCTTAACATTCTCTACAAGTTTATTTTCCAACTCCTGTGCCACTCACTTTTTCTTCCAGCCTTAGTTTTCTCTCAATGGAGTCTTCTTTTTCACCAATGGGAGATGAGGTGATCCTGTTAAATTTCTGGTGAAGCCCTTATGGAATGAGGGTCGGGATTGCACTAGAGGAAAAGGGCATCAAGTATGAGAATAGAGAAGAGAACCTTAGCAACAAGAGCCCTTTACTCATCCAAATGAACCCAGTTCATAAGAAAATACCAGTTCTCATCCACAATGGCAGACCCATCTGTGAGTCATTCATTGCTGTTGAGTATATCAATGAGGTTTGGAATGATAAAACTCCCTTGTTGCCTTCTGATCCTTACCAGGGATCACAAGCTAGGTTCTGGGCTAACTATGTTCACACCAAGGTACTTTACTTCTCTCTAGTGCTTTGTTATTTTGATAATGATTTTTTCTGTTTTTTGAATCAGATAAAAACTTGGATGCAATTCTATGTATTTTTAGTGTTGTTTTCCAATCATAATTGAAGTTTCACTTCAGCAATCCATGTTGACATTTAATAGAAACCTTTATTACACATATTTGTGAAACTTCAATCCAATTCTGATTAGTGAATAACACCAAAAGTACTTATGGAATTGCATCTAATTTTTCCTTTTTCTTGATATCAAATAACCTTTGTTTGAAAAATGTGAAATTTTCTACTTAACTTCCACGGAGAAATAGATATATGAGATTAACTTGATGTTTTGGACAACTGAAGGAGAAGGGAAAGAAGCTGCTAGGCAAGAATGTTTTGAGTCTCTGAAGTTATTGGAAGAACAACTGGGGGATGAGCCTTATTTTTGTGGAAACAGGTTTGTCCTTGTGGATGTTGCACTTGTTCCTTTGTTCTGTTATTTTTTATACCTTTAGTTTGTATGGAAATTTCATCGACAAGGCACAGTACCCCAAAATCATTGCTTGGGCTAAGAGGTGCACTCAGAAAGAGAGTGTCTCTAAGTGTTTTCCCGAGGAGAAGAAGGCCAAAAAGCATGTTTCACAGAAGAGAAAGGATTCAAACAGTGAATAGACTAGAGGGAGGGCACCTAAGGAAAATATTGCCTCTATTTACTTGTCTGCTGTATCTTCTGAATAATTGCATTACAAAACTGCACTTGGATGAGGCTTAGGTTTTGTGATCCAGGGCAACATGCACTTTTATTCCAATCAATTTGCATTTCGATGACACATAAATCATGGTATTGGTTTGCTAGTCAAAGTTATTTGAATGCACACTTATCTTGGCATAAAGTATGGACAACAACAAAACGATGTGCACAAAGTCACAAATTCCATGATGACATCTTCAATTCTTCATAATGGAAATTCATAACAAGTCTTGAAACCGCAATAGGAATATGGGTATTAAAGAACATGAAACAGACAAGGTTAGAAGCCTAGAACTATATAGTCTTGCTCTTATTCACATGCCTTGGTGTCCAATTGAAATTGTCACCACTAACTCAAGCTATATGTTTGATACATGTGTGTACACCGTTAAATATCATTTGAAGATAGAAGGCGATATTTTATAAATGAGAATGACATAAAACCAATTTGAAATTTAAAACAAACTTGAAATTTGCTAAAAAGAATCTCAGTTATTATGAGATTTTATTAGTAATAATAGCCAATTAAAACAGAAAAATAAATAGCTGAATCTGTAACAAGAGGAAAGATTAGGTCTCTCAAAGTTAACTCTCTGTCTCTCACAGTTCTAACACACTTCAATGTCCCTTTCCTTCAATATAAATTTATTCTTACAATTCAAAATAGTCTCATAACCCTTCTCATTTGCAAGAGTATCATATACGTTTTCCTTCTGCATGCATCTCTTGGCCCAGGGGATAAGTTTTGGATACACTGCCTCCATTTGGAAGTTTCCAATGGTCATATAAGTATAAAACCAGCAATAGAATGGAATGAGAGCAACATCAACACAACAATGCCTCCACTTTGCGTCACTGTTAATGCTTTCTTGGTACAATGGGAACATAATTAAAAAGAAGAAACAAACTTGTGAGTTCAGAACTTCATTAAGACTTGTAACATCCTGCTTGGTCAACATAGTATATGTGCCCAGCTGGCTGGTATTGTTCCATTTACCTTTGATCTCTCAGTACTATTATAACATTAGGCAAACCATTAAAAAAAAACCTTGTTCTTTTAACATATATGGCATGAATTCAATGAAAAGGATTTATACAGCTTTTTGACAGTTAAATATGACAAGTTCTTCTATTCTATGGGATGATTTCTCATCCTTCATCATTCTGTTTGTTGATCAATTTCTTAGCCACTCAAGCTTCTCATCAATGAACATTATAACCTTAGAGCTCAAATTTGACTATACACCAGTAATAAAGGTGTACCTTTACATGACTGTCAGTACTGCATTTAAGATAAAATCATGCGTAGATTTTGAATAAGTGCTTCCGTTTTTATTTATTTATTATTATTAGTGTTATTTTTGAAGTTCTGTTTTGCTGTTCCATTACTTCTGGATAATAATAAATAAATAAAAGAAATGTCTCAATTGCCGTCTGAATCAGGTGCTGTTATCAAGAAATGACACAGCTGAAACAACATGCATAGAAACATCCATGATAGGGACTTTTTTTTAGTTTATTGTCATTTCTGATATCATCCAACTCCACATTCTGTTCAAGACTCACCAAACATATATGCCACTCACTTTTTGTTCCAGCACTAGTTTTCTTTCATTAGAGTCTTTCTCAGCAATGGGAGATGAGGTGATTCTGTTGAATTTCTGGTTAAGCCTTTATGGGATGAGGGTCCGGATTGCACTAGAGGAAAGGGCATCAAGTATGAGAATAGAGAAGAGAATATTAGCAACAAGAGCCAGTTACTCTTGCAAATGAACCCAGCTCACAAGAAAATACCAGATCTCTTCCAGAATGGAAGACACATCTGTGATTCACTCATTGCTATTGAGTATATTGATGAGGTTTGGAATGATCAATCTCCCTTGTTGCCTTCTGATCCTTACCAGAGATCACAGGCTAGATTCTGGTCTAACTATGTTGGCACCAAGGTACTTTACTTCTCTATAGTGCTTCATTATTGTGATTATGATTATTTCTGTTTTTCAATCACATGTTGAATGTGATCCTATTTATGTTTTTAGTGCTTTTTTTCAATTAGAATTAGAGTTTTACCTTGGTAATCCATCTTAACATTTAATAGACACCTTTACTACACATATTACTGAGATGAAACTCTAATCCAATTCTGATTAGAGAATAGAACCAAAAGTACATAAGGCACTTGTTATCAAATAACATTTGTTTGAAAAATGTGAAATTTCTACTGAACTTCCACTGAGAAATAGATATATGAGATTGCCGTGAGGTTTGGAAAACTAAAGGACAAGAGAAAGAAGCTTCCAGGGAACAATTTTTGGAGTGCATGAAGTTATGGGAAAAACAACTTGGAGATGAGCCATATTTTGGTGGAAAGAACTTTGGCTTTGTGGATGTTGCACTTGTTCCTTTGTTCAGTTTTTTTTATAGCTTTACTAGTATATATGGAAATTTAATCAATGAGGAACGGTTTCCCAAAATCATTGCTTGGGCCAATAGGTGCATTCAAAAAGAGAGTGTGTTCAAGTGTTTTCCTGAGGAGCTGAAGGTCAAAGAGCATGTTTCATAGAAGACAAAGGATTCGAACAGTGAATAGACTAGAGAGGGTACCTATAGGAAAATATTGCCTCTATTTACTTGCCTGCTATATCTTCTGAATAGTGGCATAACAAAGCTGCACTTTGTTGTGCCTTTGGTTTTGCTACTTATAATCTTACAAATGAATATTTGTGACCCAATGCAACATGCCCTTTTATTTTAATCAAATTGTATTTAAATGTCACATAAATTATGATATTGGTTTGCAAGTCAAAGTTATATGAATGCACACTTCTTTAGGCTTAAAGTATAGACAACAACAAAACAATGTGCACAAAGCCACAAATTTCCTGAAGACATCTTCATAATGGAAATTCATAACAAGTCTTGAAACTGCAATAGGAATGTGTATTAAAGAACATGATGCAGACAAGGCTAGAACTATGTAGTTTTGCTCTTATAGTTAAAACGCCTCAGTCTCCAATGCAAATCATCGCCACTAACACAAACTATATGTTCGATTTGATATCATCCTAATCAACTTTTGGCTTAACTATTGCTAATTTCCTTACTTTTATACATGTGTTCACAGGCAAAAAAATTAAAATATTGTTTTTTTAAAAAAATTACAGATTTACTGCAGTTTTAAAGTTATTTACGCATCTATTTCAGCGAGTCGCGCCCCAGCAGGACACGACCAAGCGCGACTGGGGCTAAGTTGCGCCCCCACCACTCATTCCGTTGCTAATTTCGTCGCTATTTCGGTCGATAACATGTTTAGCAACTGAAATAGAGACCAAAATTAACGATTAAATTTTAGTGATCGATATATTTTTTTTTCAATAAAAAAAGGATTCGTGCCACATGGTAATTTTTTTGTTGACTACCCTGCCCCACCATTTGCTAAATCAAGAAAAAAATGCCCCCATTGGGGAAAAAACCGTACTAATGCTATTTTTGAATTTCGTACTTCAAATGGTCTAACTATTTTTGTATATACAAACTTCGAATGGTCATAATTTTTTATAGGAATGTCCGATGGAGGCGTACTTTATGTTAAAACGTTCGAAATTAAGAGAATTAATTAAAAAAATAAAAAATAACATTAAATTAACTAATTCAATAATTAAAAAAGTAGACTGTTTGGAAATTTTTGGCTGATTGAATCCTAAATCGCAATTTTGAGACACTTAGAGGGGTTTTTTTGGAAAAAATAGTTGACCAAATTCCCTTTGGGATTTTGCCCAGGCCTTCCTCTCTCAATTTCGAGTGTTTTGACACAAACTACGCCTCAATCGGACATTCCTATCAAAAGTTATGACCGTTCGAAATTTATATACACTACGTCTCAAAATGACACGTGTCACAATTAGGTGAGTCGCGCCTTTGACTAAAACATAGACATCTATTTGGATTACAATATCTAACTAAAACAAAAAAAAACAAATATCTGAATATTTAACAAGAGTAAAGATTATTATTATCTTAGAGACAACTTTCAGTCTCTCACAGTTTTGACCCACACGTCAGTGTTCCTTTAGTCCAATATGCAACAGTGTCATATATGGTTTCCTTCTGCATGCATCTCTTAGCCTAGGAGATAAGTTTTGGACACACTGCCTCCACTTTGATGTTTCCAAGGGTCTCATAAGTATAAAACCAGCCATACAAAGGAATGGGAGCAATATTAACATCAACGCTGCCTCCACGTTACATCACTGTTATTGCTTTCTTGGTACAATAGGAACGTAACTAGAAAGAAGAAACAAACTTCAGTTCAGAACTTTATTAAGACTTGTAAAATCCTGGTTGGTCAACATCTTGTATGTGGCCAGCTAAGGCTAATCATTGAAAAGTGAATTGTTCTTTTAATATATATGGCATGAACTCAATGAAAAGGATTTATACAGCTTCCTTTTGACAGTTGCATCATGCTGCTTCTTGATCCATGTCTTAGGAATGCAAGTTTCTCATCATTGAACAACGAACATGATAACCTTAAAATTTGAGTATACAACTATACTAAAAGTATACCTTTTCATGACAGTCAGTTTTACAATCAAGATGAAATCATCCGTAGATTTTGATGAAATGATTCCATTTTATTACTATTTGTGATATTGTTTGTTGTCCTGTTCTGTTGTTCCATTAGCTGTCCAAATAATATATAAATAAATGTCTCAATTGCCGTCTGAATCATGTACTGTTATCACGAAATGACACAGATGAAACAACATGCATAGAAACATCCGTGATGGGGATTTTTTTATATTTTATAGAATAGTTATTGTCATTTCACATATCATCCATCTCCACATTCTCTACATTTGCTTCCAGGCTCCAGCATTAGTTTTCTTTCACTAAAGTCTTCTTTCTCAGCAATGGGAGATGAGGTGATTCTGCTGAATTTCTGGTTAAGCCATTATGGGATAAGGGTCCGGATTGCATTAGAGGAAAAGGGCATCAAGTATGAGAATAGAGAAGAGGACTTAAGCAACAAGAGCTCTTTACTCCTCCAAATGAACCCAGTTCATAAGAAAATACCAGTTCTCATCCACAATGGCAAACCCATCTGTGAGTCACTCATTATTGTTGAGTATATTGATGAGGTTTGGAATGATCAATCTCCCTTGTTGCCATCTGATCCTTACCAGAGAAACCAAGCTAGATTCTGGGCTAACTATGTCGACACTAAGGTACTTCTCTCTGATGCATCATTATTATGGTTATGATTGTGATTATTTCTGTTTTTCTCAATCAGATACAACTTAGATGCAGTTCTAAATGTACTTTTGTTGTTGTTTTAAATCAGAATTTGTGTATCACCTCAATAATCTGAATAGACATTTAATGCAAGCCTTTATTACACATATTACTCAGATGAAACTCCAAGTCTGGTTGGAGAATAACACTACAATTATGGAACTACGTCTAAGTTTTATCCTTTTCTATCTTGTTATGAAATAACAATTGTTTGAAAAATGTGAAATTTGCTACTGAACTTCCTCTTTTAAATAGATGTATGAAATTGCCTTTAAGTTTTGGAGAACTGAAGGGGAAGAGAAAGAAGCTGCCAAGGAAGAATTGTCGGAGTGTCTGGAGTTATTTGAAGAACAATTGGGGGACAAGTCTTATTTTGGTGGAGACAACCTTGGTCTTGTGGATGTTGTACTTGTTCCATTGATCTGTTCTTTTTATATGTATAATTTAAATGGCAATTTCATCAACGAGGACAAGTACCCCAAAATCATTGCTTGGGCTAAGAGGTGCACTCAAAAAGAGAATGTTTCAAAGTGTTTTCCTGAGGTGCAGAGGGTCAATGAGTTTATTTCGCAGAAGAAAAAAGAATTTGAACAGCGAGTAGACTAGAGGAAGGGTGCTGTGCTGCCTATAGGAAAATATTGCCTCTAGTTACATGTGTGCTCTATCTTCTGAATAATAGCATTACAAAACTGCACTTAGATGTGCTTTTTGGCTTTGTTGCTGCATATGTTTTTTCTAATGGATATTTGTGGCCTTATGCAACATGTACTTTTATTTCTATCAAATTGTATTTAGATGTCATATGAATCATGACATTGGTTTGCAAGTCAACGTTATATGAATGCATATATTCTAGGCTAAGAGTATATACAAAACGATGTGCACAAAGCCACAAATGCCGTGAAGAGATCTTCTTAATGGAAATTAAGTCACAAGTCTTGAAAATACAATAAGAATGTGTATTAAAGAATATGAGTACACGGCAGTGACAAGGCTAGAACCATGTGGTTTTGTTCTTACAGTTCACACACCTCAGTGTCTAATGCAAATTGTCACCACCAACTAAAACTTGCTGAGAAACTAAAAAACTGAAACTTGCTTGAGATAAAAATTGAGGCATAAGAATTGAAGCTAGAAGGCAATATTTCATAAATGAGAATGCCTATTTATACACTTAGAAATTTGAAATTTATAATAATTTTGAAATTTGCTATAAAAAATCTCAACTACTTTAGATTTTATTGGGATCACAATAGCTAACTAATATAAAAATAACTAACAGAATCTGTAGTACTAGGTCTATTCACAGGCAAACTCTCACAGCTTTAACAAACACTTCACAGTGTTCCCTTAGTTCAATATAAATTTGTTCTTATAATCCAAAACAGCCTCATAAACTTCCCTCTCATCTGCAAGAGTTTCAGATACACTTTCCTTCTGCATGCATCTCTTGGCCCAGGAGATAAGTTTTGGACACTCTCCCTCCACTTTGAAGTTTCCAAAAGTCTCATAAGTATAAAACCAGCAATAGAAAGGAATAAGAGCAACATCAACAAACCCAAATGTGTCACCCCCAAAATAAGGCTTGTCTCCAAGAAACTCCTCCAATTGCTTTAAGCTCTCTATGAAGTCCTTTTTTGCCACCTGTTTCTCATCTCCCTTTGAAATCCATACTCTCCTAGAAGCATGATACACCTGCATCTCTTAGCACATAAGTTGTTAGTTTGTTACTAATAACTTTCTAGAACATACATGTTATATATAATAATTCGTATGCTCAGATTTTGAAATCTACTTGCTGATCTACAAATTCAGCCCAGAACCTGGCTTGAGCTTTGTGGTAGGGATCAGAGGGAAGCAAGGGATAATTGTTGTGCCAAATCATATCAATATACTCAACAATTATGAGGGACTCACAGATAGGTCTTCCATCATGTATGAGAACTGGAATCTTCTTGTGAATTGGGTTCATTTCTTGAAGCAAAGTACTCTTGTTGGTTAGATCTTGTTCCATGTACTCATATTTGATTCCTTTCTCTGCCAAAGCTATCTTAGCTCTCATCCCAAACATACTGAACCCTGAGCCCAACAAAACCACCTTGGCTTCTTCCACCATTGCTTTAGGCAGCAACTGCACTGAGAAAGTGAAGTGAAAACAAATATCTGGAAGTTTAATTATCTTTGGTCCAATGGAATAGATATTGATGTTAAACAAATATCTGGAAGTTTGATTAAACACTTGTAACAAGGACTTCTTCCTAAGCTTGACTTTGAAAGTCACTGTAATAAATTAAACATAATTTATTTTAATGCTCTTTTCCCTAAATTTTAATGAAATTAATATTAGAAAAGAAAATAAAAAACTACATACATAAATTCAAATAAACTCTTCCGTATACCCTGCAAAAATTGGAAGAAAACACATTCACGCGAGTAAATGTTTACTCTTTCTTTGCTAATATAATATTTGTAATGAATTTATGTATCAGAAATAACTAACGCCACGCAACTTCCATAAATATCCTAATAGCACGAAATAAAATAAAAAGTGAAAATTACCAAATAAAAAATACTATTTTTTATTTTAAGAACACGAAAAATATTGGAGAATCACTTTTAAAATAATTAAAAATATTTAATAAGAAGCATAAAATTCTCTTAAATTATGTTTTTAGGCACTGCTTATCAAAACTCATAAAGCAACTAGATATTGTGTCACAAGTCAAAGGATAGGGTGATAGGTCAGAAAGGGGGCTGCCGGTTGGGCAAATAGATTTTAGTTCAGAAGTTTTTCTTTTTTCTTTTTCACATTTTTTTATGGATTTTAGATTACTTCCATAACTCCTTAATATTGTTTATTTTAAAAATATTTTAAGTTTTACTTATTAAGTAAAATAAAAACATGAGAATTTTATGAAATAATATACGTGTGTGTGTATATATATATATATATATATGAAAAATTATGAAAATATATAGATAGACACAAATCCAACAATTAAATAAAGGTTAAAAGAGCATAAAATAATTTTACCGTTGAATCAGGACTCGTCCTTTACATTGCAAATTTAAAATTAAATAACTGTTGTCATTAAAAAAAAAAAAATACAAGCAACAAAAATGCTAAACATGGTATCTAATAGATTTAGGAATATCTCTGTTTTGTATATGGTATCATTGCAATGTTAAAGAGGACTAAACTAACAAAGAACAGTAGTCAAACTCATAAGTAAGCAACTGAAGATTTTTCTACATTTTGATTCTGTATTCTGTGGTGCTTCATTAGCAATTTTGACTTCAAAGGTCTCTGTGCTTAGAGCCAACTGATAGGTGAAAGAAAGAGTTCCTTGATTTTGAGGACAAGAAGGCCTCCTAAGCAATATGGAGGGAATTATTAGAATATTGATCTGCTGCCTCTTTTCTTCTCTATAACAGCATTTAAACCCACACAACCAATGATTGGCTAACCCAAAGTTTGGGAAACAGAATACAAAGAAAAAAAGGTAATAACAAACTCTAACAGACTTCACAAAATAATGACACCTCACATTGCTTCTTATTACTATAGCATGACTACCTGGCCTTCTTCATGACTCTTTTAGATGGACATTCCATATGCAGTCTATTTCCCTTGCTGTCATTGGCCAACTCTGCATAATCCAAGTCACTGCAAACACCAACTTTGTCATACGCACGAAATTATCGTACACAAATGGTATGAGGGGATTTTCAATTCTTGAACCCACATCTCATAGATGCATAACAAGTTATTGTGACTTCAAGATCTAAAACACTAAGAGTGTGTTTGGATACTCGTTTGTATCCACGTTCAACTGAAAAATTACATTTTCCGAAGCAAAAAATCCAAAGCAGGTGTGTGGAAGCTTTGGCCTGAAAGTTGGTTGCGTTGGATGCAAATCCCATGAAAACACACCTTAAATTGAGTGGTTTCTTAATTAACATTGAATCACTTCAACAAGCTACAAACGGATTAGAAAATTGAAATGATAATATTGACTAGTAAGGGAAACAAGTATTAGATGCCTAATAAAATGAGCTTTTATTGGTCATAAAATGCACAAACATTACAACATCCATCCCTTAGTTTAATCTTGTAGAGAGAAGACACACAACAGTGTCTAGCAAACCATAAATAGCCCAAGCATGATAAACCCAAGATAAAAGTAAACAAGACCTGACAGATACAAATTTTGATTGGGTTGATTCATAAAGTCCCTCTATTTCGATTCGAGTGCCTTCTTCATTACCACCACACGATCATACAACTTCTCATCAGGAAGAGTTTTGGAGACAGTCTCTCTTTGCATGCATCTTTTGGCCCAAGTCATGAGTTTAGGACACTCTGCTTCCATTTTAAAGTTGCCATATGTTTCGTAAGTGTAAAACCAACTGTAATAAGGGATCAGACCAAGATCAACAAACCCAAATGAGTCACTCCCATAAAATGGTTTGTCTCCCAGTGTCTCTTCTAATTGCTTAAAAATAGAGATCAGCTCCTTCTTCCATGTCTCTTGCTCCTCTCCTGTAAAGCCACATTTTCCTCCAAGTATCATACACCTGTATTGAATATCACAAAATTAGTATTGGTAACTGTTCTGGAGCCACAATTGGGCCTATGTTAGGGCCCAATTAGTTACGACATGTCAATTAAGTTATGGTTCGATATTGAGATTCAATGAATGTGGACTAGAGACTTAGTCCATTCGGGTAGTTACTAACGTGCAGGTGGAGGCCGGAAATATAGGGAACCACTCGTGCACGATGCAGTTAGTCAACGGTCAGGTATTTTCTCTATAAATATGGCTTGCTCGTTGGTGAAAGGTACACACACTCTAGCTCTCTTTCTTTCAATTACACTGAGCACACACCCCACCCCAATTTCGTGTATCTCAGTGATCATCAACTGTGGGATATCAGTCACCATTGATACTCTCATAGTTGCAGAGTTAGAGCGATCAAACAGCAACCATT
>PYAF01004021.1:1043220-1073836 GCA_007407185.1 Glycine tomentella | reverse complement strand
GTACACACACTCTAGCTCTCTTTCTTTCAATTACACTGAGCACACACCCCACCCCAATTTCGTGTATCTCAGTGATCATCAACTGTGGGATATCAGTCACCATTGATACTCTCATAGTTGCAGAGTTAGAGCGATCAAACAGCAACCATTCGTAGCACTCTTGTGCTATACATTTGTGTTCTAGAAATCATACTGAACAGTAACAAAAACAGAAACTACCACAAAATAAAAAGAAAAGTTACTAAAAATCAATCATATATTCTCATTTAGACTCTCATTGAAAACGGCTTCAATTACTATATCATCAATAACATACCAGTGATACAACTTAGCTTCTTTTTTTTAAGAAAAAGAAAAAAGTAAAAAATAGTTGTACCAAATACTATCTAAGTTTTATAATTTTACTATAAATTTTCTTTTAAAATAAAACTTTTCAAATATGACCATTTCAAACTTAATTTTAATTGAATTAATTTTAGCAAGTTTAGGATTTAGAATTCTAGATTCACCTAAAATCTAATTTGGGAATACTTACCTAAACACATTACTAATCCAGAGTTGAGTGTGGGTATCAATCTTCAAAATTTGAATTGAACCAACCAAAATTGAAGAGACAGAAAAGAAAAGAAAACACATGACAACAAAATAAAGCACTTACCTTTTTGTCGATGTAATCTACCCAGAATCTGGCTTGAGCTCTCTCACAAGGGTCAGAGGGCAAGATGGGGAGCTTTGTCATTCCAGACCTCATCAATGTACTGCACTATAATTGCAGATTCACAAATGGGTTTGCCATTATGGATGAGAACTGGAATTTTCTTGTGAATTGGGTTCATTTGCAAAAGCATAGGACTCTTGTTTCTGACGTTCTCTTCCTTGTATTCATACTTAACACCCTTTTCAGCCAAAGCAATCCTAACCCTCATCCTAAACATGCTGAACCACGTATCCAACAGAACTACCTCATCATCTGCCATGGTTGCAAAGGATCATAAAAACCCAAGTCAAGTTGTGAACTGGCCAGAAGTGTATGTAGATGCTGTGGACTAACAGGACAGAAGGTGATTTATGATGAGACAAACTTTTACTAAAAAGAAAAAGTTTGGTAAGACCAAATTCCATTGGATACCCATATTTCTAAAGAGAAACAGTGACTCGGTTAAAGTTAAGCGCTAGCATAAGGAAGACGATTATTCATCACCTAAAAATTCCAGCACAAAAAGATAAAAAATAAATAAATAAAGTTTCAAAAAAAGCATTAAAAAAAATAGAGAAAGAAGGAGACTTAAGAGAGTGCTGCCAAGAATTTAGATCCCTTGCAATCATAAAAGTAACTACATGAAAATCTAATCATTGAAAATAACTTATATATTAAATAATAAAGGAGAATAAAAAAAATGGATTACTAGATAACTGCATAATCATTCAGATGTTTTTTAACTGCAGGAAATTCATGTCTCAGTTCTTTTCGCATATCTCTTGGGGAAACGACAAAAGATTAATAGAAAGAATATTATTATATCGATAAACTTATACAGCATTATAAAAGGGTATCGTACAAATCCCTTAGTGACTAAGATTAGTTGATTATAAATTTGTTTGAATTATAAGTCGATTATAAGATTTAATTTAATTAATTGATTAATGTGTGTAAATTATTATAAACTTAAATTTGATGTTTACAAATAAAAGCAACAGGGTTTCCAAAAGTGGGTATGAAATTACTTATCCTTTTAACTGATTAAGTTTGTGATCGGTCAATTGAAATTATTCAATTAACTGTATTAGAGTAATTCACTGATACAAAGGTAAATTGGTAAATTTAATACATTATGAAGGAAATTTTAAACGCAAAGGGCTAGGACTCCTCGTTAGATATTGAAATAAGTTGGACCAAACAGAATTTTACTTGTATACATAATACATATGGCTTGTTTAATGCTAATCTTTACAGACCTACCAAATTGTATGAGGGGTGTTTTCTAATGTTGAACCCATATATTATAGATGTAACACATTGTTGTGACTTCAAGATATGAAACACAAAATTGAGTGATTTCTTTAACTAACATAGAGATTGAGTCACTTCAACGTGCTCCAAACAGATAAAAGAAAACTGAAAGGAGGGTTTTGATTAATAAGAGAAACAACTGCTAGATGCCTAATAAAATGAGATTTTATTCATCATAAGCATTCATCCCTCAGCATAATCTTGTACATAGAAGACACACCAAAGTGTCTAGCAAACCATGAATAACCTAAGCCTGACAAACCACTGACACAAATGCACAAAACCTTACAATACCTTATTTAAAATGCAAATTTTGACACACCAAAGTGCATAGCAAACCATGAATAACCCAAGCCTGACAAACCACTGACACAAATGCACAAAACCTTACAATACCTTATTTAAAATGCAAATTTTTTATTTGGTTGATGCAATCCCTTTATTTTGATTCAAGTACCTTCTTCATTCCCTCAACATGATCATAGACCTTCTTTTCATCAGGAAGAGTTTTGGACACAGTCTCTCTCTGCATGCATCTCTTAGCCCAAGACACAAGTTTAGGACACTCAGCTTCCATTTTGAAGTTACCATATGTTTCAAAACTATAAAACCAACTATAAAAAGGGATAAGACCAAGATCAACAAACCCAAACGTGTCACCCCCATAGAAAGGTTTGTCACCTAGTGCCTCTTCTAATTGCTTAAAGATAGAGATAAACTCCTTCTTCCATGTTTCATGCTCCTCTCCAGTAGAAAGCCACATTTTCCTCCAAGTATCATACACCTGCATTGAATATCACAAACCAGTATTGGTTACAAAAACATACACTAACACAACAAATTAAAGCACGTACAAAAAAGAAATCACGTGACAACAACAAAAAAGGAATCCCCAGGTATAACATTCTAACTACTAATATTTGCTGATAAAAATAAATAAATAAAGCAGGTACCTTTTTGTCGATGTAATCTACCCAGAATCTGGCTTGAGCTCTCTCATAAGGGTCAGAGGGCAAGATGGGAGCTTTGTCATTCCAGACCTCATCAATGTACTGCACTATAATTGCAGATTCACAAATGGGTTTGCCATTATGGATGAGAACTGGAATTTTCTTGTGAATTGGGTTCATTTGCAAAAGCAAAGGACTCTTGTTTCTGAGATTCTCTTCCTTGTATTCATAATTAACACCCTTTTCAGCCAATGCAATCCTAACCCTCATCCCAAACATGCTAGCCCATGTATCCAATAGAACAACCTCGCCTGCCATCGTTGCAAAGGATCACCAAAACCCAACTGAAGTTATGAACTTGCCAGAAGTGTAGATAGATGTTGTGGAATAACAGGACAAGTGGTCATATATAATGAGACAACCTTTTACAACAAAGAAATTTGCAGATAGTTCTCAAATGTTCTTGTTGAGATAGCTGAAAAAGACTTTTATATTACGTTTGCAATGACGTCTATTCGATTCACCTACCATATGCTCCTCCATACACTCTAAACTACGTGTCTAAATTCCGTTTGATCATCTAAAGCAGAGTTCTTTTCACAACACTTGAAAACGGCAAAAGATGAACACATAGATAATTTTATATAATGTATTGTATGAATAATAGTTTATTGCAAAATTGGTTTGGTCAATTACAAATCCGGTGCTCAAATTGCATATGAAATTATCAATTTATCTTTTACTTGATTAATTTAATGGTCGGTCGATTGAAATTGAGGGTATTAGGGCAATTTACGGTTACAAAGGTAAATTGGTAAATTTAATAAATTATAAGCGCAATTAAAAAAAAAAACTAAAATATAATTTCGATGTTTAATAAATATCTAAATTTTGTATTTATTTTTAATATATTTTTAATTTACATTGAGTCTCTAATAAAATATTAATTTTATTTTTGATCTTTTGCCCTTCTTTTAGTTTATGATAAATAATGAATTTGTATTTGTTCAGAAAAAATTATTTGTTATTAGTCTTTTTCAAAAGGACAAATAACAAATGAAAAATTATCTATGGATAAATACAAAATTCCCTAATTTACTAGGGACTAAGAAAATATGTCAATGACTAAAAATAAAATTTTTATTTTATTAGGGAGGAAAAACGAAGAAAAATATTATTAGGGAGTAAACAAAAAATCCAAGTATTTATTATAAATCATAAACATATTTTAGAAAGAAAGAAAAAAGTGGGACTTATCCTACATTAATTTAAAGAAATCTTATTATACATGTTTTAGTAAAATAAAGAAAGATATAAGAATGGAAGAGAAACATTATTGGTTAAATGCAGCTTATAGATTCAATGCTAAAGAATTTGAGAAACATAGGAACACACAATCTACTATTTTGGAACTCATTGATTGATATACACATGAAGATCTTGAGTTACAAGATAAATTAAATGAAAGCATGAGGATATAGAAACATTCTAAAGGAGATTTTGCAAGACAAGCTGCTATACGTAAACGGAATAAAGTCATGTCAGGTGAATTTAGTGTTTGATATTCTGATAACATTATTGATTTGTGATTTATTTTAGGAATTCATAATATATTCATTATATTGATTTATTTCTTTATATGTAATATTCTAGATCAATGGTGGGATTATTATGGATGTAGTGCTCCACAGTTGCAAAAGTTAGTTATTCGTGTTTTAAGCCAAACTTGTAGTGCTTCGGGTTGTGAAAGAAATTGGAGTGTACTTGAACACATCCATTCAAAAAAAAAAGGAATAGGCTAAAGCATCAAAAGCTTAATGACCTTGTTTGTGTTCGTTACAACTTGAGGTTACAACAAAGGTATTATTATATTGATTATTCTTTGATTGTTTACTATTTTGCTTGGATTTTTTTTATTGTTGATATATGAGCATTGTGATCAATTTAGGAATCGACTAAGGAAGAAAATTTATGACCTAATCAATATGGAAACCTTTGATGATCATTCTAATTGGGTGTTAGAGGAGTCACCTCCATTCTTAACTCGTGAAGATGTGAAGGCTTTACATAATGATCTTGCAAACATGCCCAACCAATCAACTTTAGATGATATTGGTATGTTTCTTTATAACATTAGTATTTATTAGGCACTACTATGTACTTATGTTAATTGCTAATTTGCAACTATAATGATGTTGCCATAGATAAATTAAATCTAGATGAATATGATGATGATAATGTGCCACAACCACCAGACAACACCATGAAAGATGTGAATCCAAATGAAACCAATATTGGTGAAGAGTTTCATTCTTTTGATGGAGAAGGATCACCTGAAGTTGACCCAACATTGGCTCCTTAGATATAAATTATGGATGTTGTCATGTTGATGTTATTTGTGTTTTCATTTTAAAACTTATTTATGGACCGGTGTATTTGTGCTATTGAATTATTATTTATGGATTTGTGTTATCAATTTTGATATTTCAATTATTATTTTGGATTTTTGAGTATGAAATATTGATGAACTTCTCTTAATCAAATAATGTTAGTTGTATATAATAGATACATCATACACATGTAATTTTTTAATATATCGGGCCAAACTAGGTCAATTATATGCTCATCAGTTGGACCACTAATCCACTACCTTGATCAAGTCAGTGACTAAGTCGATTTTAATAACATTTGCATCACCCCAGATTCTAGATCAAAACATTGCTTGGAAAACTCTTTTTGATTCTTTTTATTCTTGAAAGACATGTCAATAGATTAATATGTACCTTCTTTAAAACTCGAGTAATATATTATTTTTTTTAAAACATATGCAGATAAACTTCATTGTAAAACTTGTGTAAATAAATCTCATTAAAACATATAAAAGCAAATTAACATCATTTCTTGAAAGTCAGTACAATTAAAAAAAATCATAACAGGTTTACAATAATCACCACCTTTGGAAAGATATGAACCTTGCAACAGAATAATTAAATCCAAGGGTGAAATAATATAGTTTTATACATAATAATAAAAAGTATCATAGTACCGTATCACAAGAAAACCAAAAGTAATTACAACTCACAAATGTCTGAACGTAAGTGTAACATGTAAATCTATAACAAATGTGACTACTTGAACCTAGGTACACCGAACTCTAAAACAGATACATACAAAAGAAAACCTAGGTCTCAAAGCGAAAATCTAACTGACCCAAGGTACTAAACTGTATCTAAGGCGTATCCTCGAAAGGATCATCCTCATCCTCCTTAGATAAAGGCTCTAACTACCACAACGCTTATATGTACTCCTTTATCTCTACAAGATGAGACCATCATGGTCTACTCTGACGTTGGTACCTGAAAATTGTTGGTTGTAGGGGTGAGTCCTCCACTCCTCAAACCTCAAAAATAACACACAAAGCATACAAGTTACATAATCATGGCGTATGGTTTTTTTAGGCAAACAACACTCTCGATGCCCTAGAGTGCATAACTATCACACTTGACATAAATGACTATAGTACTTAACATCACTGACTATTACTCTTGACACAGTCAAATACTACACTTGGCATCATTGATAATCACATTGGACAAAATTGACTATCACACTCGACACATAACAGGGCCCAACAATGCCACCAAGCCTCTCAGGTGTTGATGGTCTTATACTACCACATGGATGACAGTTGGAAGTGATTGCCACATACAGGTACCATGTATATTGATCCCCAAGCTCCCAACTCCAAAAAGTATAGTCTCAAATCCCATTAAGAGTAGAAGAGTAAGGCCTGTTAGTTACCCACGCTAAATAAGTGCATCAAATACCGGGTAGTCACCACTCATTAATTCCCCCAGGTTTTTAAAACATCTTCACGCAATATGCCCTAGTGTACAAAGGAAATAATCCATTTTTCAACATAAATCTCACCATCTCATAGATGGAACATAACTACATACCTCACCATCTCACAAATGAACCATAAATACATACCTCATCATCTCATAGATGGAACATAACCACATACCTCACCATCTTATAGACAAAATCTAACCATAACCACACCATCTAACAGATGAATCCTAATAACAAAACATGTCATCTTACAAATGGTATAGAATTAAGAATTCCATACTCTTTCTTCAATCTCCTTGCATATTTCCACTGTATTGCAATCATGGCCCTTAAGTTGCGTACAACACACAAAACAAACATTCATATACACACACAGAGATGAAGCTTAAGCCTATGTACTACTCTCTAGGAACTATTCTAGGCCTCTCAAGTGATAGAAATCACTTTTCACCCAAATCTACTGAAAACTCAACAGCATGACGATTATATTTAAAACATTCAAAAATTTATAACAAGCAATTTGTCGAGGATCGAATACCCTCGAACTCAAACCAAAGCGCGTACAGGTGAATATCAATATATTGCAAAAATATAAATCGCATGCCACAGATACAAGTGTTAGAGCTCACACTCTCCCGGTCTTAGGCATTCATAAGCAACAATAAAATTTCATCGTTCATTCATATCTTAGAAGTCACACTAGCAAGAAATATTTTCACTTAAAGTGCAACAATATTCATTGGACATACATACAATCAATCTCAGCATTGCACATGACATTCAACTTATATTTCAACAACCACATTAACAATATTCATAGCATTTTAAGGCATAACATTAACCATTAGAGAACAATTGCAATTAATCGTAGCATTTATCATACAATCCACAAATATTACATACAACATCAACTTTCAAAATTAGAGAATTAATACAAGATGGTTCTCATGGGTTTAGTATTTTTTTTTTTTTTTGTCTTAGCTTACAAGTTCACAGTGGATCCTAGAATGGTTCTAAGAGCTCCCTAACACTTTCCCTAGGGTTTTCTTCATTCTAATTTCATTTTAGTCTTAGAATTAACAAATTAAGTCATCTAATGTCTAGATTCAAGTTGTTGTCCTGTTTCACAATGTTTTACTCTTAAACTTGTTTTCAAATTTCTAAGTGTTCTGGAAATCAGTTTTTCATAAATTTTATATGTTACCATATTTTTTACACCTAACAAACTCATTTTTGAAGTCAAAACTTTAAGAAAAAATTACATACAACCATAACCACCATTTTAATTTCACGACAGTTTTAATCCTACAAAAATATCCTTAAACTAGTTTTGTTCATAACTTTTGCTAGAAAAATCTTATTTAAGTGAAATTTAAGGCTAACCCTAAGTTTTGACACCCAAAGAACTCATTTTTAAGCTTAAAACCTCAAGAAAAACAAAATATCACACAGTTCCAGCCAAGGAAGTAGTTACAAAATTTTGAACATTAACACAACATGCAATGAAGTCTAGCATCCAAAGATAACAAGATCAAGGTTCAATAACTGGAAAGACCTCCCTTACCTTGATGAAGCTTGCACAAAAATGCTCAGATGAACCAAGAACTTGGATCTGGATGTTCCCAAGCTTCAAAGAATGAAAAAAGAAATTTGAAACCAAGAATGAAATTTTTGCACGAAAATGATGAAGAAATAATTAGAAAACAATAGATTTAAGAGATTCTTACCCAAGCTTCAAGAGAAAGAGTCTCAAGACACTACTATGGAGCTTGGAAGAAGATAAAAATGGTGGTCTCTTCCTACTTGAAGGTCTCGTGCAAGAAGAAGAAAATGCAGGTTCAAGTTTTGGTTTTTGGAGAGGAAATTGTGAGAAATGATGAGAAGTGATGCAAAGCTATGCTTAATGCTATTGATAAACTCACTTGACAAGCTTGAATGACCATTTGATGGTCATGTTGGACGTGCCAAAGTGTGTCATAAGTAGGTTGTTTTGCTTTTGAATTTTTAACCAAAAATGGATAAAGTGGGCATAGGCAAAAATGGTAAAAACTATTTTCGTCAAAACTGATAAATCCAATTTTAAACATCTAGATTAAAGCACTAACTTCCTCAATTATAGTGCTAACCTCCCTAGGAATGCATGTCCTCAAAGTAAACCTCACACAAAGATAAATTACACTACAACTCAATGTGCAATGCAATTCTTGTGTAGATAGAAAACTAGATCAGACAGTTTCTATCTCTCTATCAAGCTTCACCAAACTAATCATATATATATATATATATATATATATATATAAAATAAGCACGAAAACCAATAATTAAAAACACATAATCATTGCAATTAAATACACATGCATATATGACAAAATATTGAGTTTTCTATGTAAGCTTGAGTTGTAATTTTATAGGGTGTTACAATTCTAACTTATTTTAATTATTCTACATCATATAACCACCCACTTTAATTAGTCACCAACTAATTAAACTAAAATTATATTTTTAAATTAGTTGTACAGTCATTTAGGAAAAATTCATCCACTTTAAACTCTTATGACTTAATTACTCCTTTTCTAATTGTATGAAATCTAGATCACCACTAATAGAGCTTAATTATCCCACTTAATTTCTAACCTTACCCATATTAATTACTAATTTTCTTCTTTCAAAATTATAATTTCTATTTATATACCAAAATCTAATTATCAACATCTAAGCCATTAATGAGTTGACCACTATTTGACTAGAGAATTTTTTCCAAATTATCTTTATTCTTTCTAGACTTTAGCTTAAAAACGTAAGAGCTTAACCATGCTTAGGCATCCTATGGTAACATCTCATTTTCTACCATTCCAATAGTCTAAAAATACTATTGAATCATACAACAAAGAAATAACATTGTCTAACACACACATAGAAAAATGGGATGTTACAACATTGACTAAAGACAACAAGTGTAAACATATGTGTCTACACCAATTCGAGGTGCAAAAACCAAAAATAGTGAAGATCAATACGTTGCTACAATATACTGATGCACTATCATGATAGACTCTTTTCATGTAACAAATGTATTTGGATTAGAAGAGAGTTAAGTCTTACATTAACATCAAAGCCTTGAAAAGGAAAAAAGAGTCTTTTATGTCTACAATGGTCCCTAGACTCTCACTTTTAATTGGACATGCATATTAGTATTTTAAGTATTTCTTAAAACTACTATACCTTCATATAATTAATTAATATTGCATTATTTATGTTAAAGGTTAGAAAGTGGCCCCAAGCATTGAGTCGAGGGATCGACAGTGCAACGAGAGAGATCAAGCAATACAAAGTGATTGACAAAGAAAGTGTGTTCGTAGAGTGAGAGAAAGAGTGTCATTGTAGAGAGGGTGTCTGTAGAGTCATAAAGAGAAGAATTGGATTGGGGAACCGACATAAATTAAGTTATATTTTTTATTTATAAAAAAAATATTAGATATATATAATATTAAAGTTTTATATATTTTATGCACGCAAAAAATAATTTTTTTATTAAGTTATATTATTTTTATTCATGGCCCCTCTAAAGTTAAATTTCTGGTTTTGCCCCTACCTTTAGGAACACTAAATTCAAGTCAAAAAGGGAATTGGAAACCCTATAGCAATAGACAGGGGCGAACCCAACAAAAGAAGTTAGGGGACCAAATATAACTTAGATAATTTTGTAATAAAAATTTATATTAACTATTTATTTTATAAAAAAAAGTCCAAAATCTATTAAGTAAATTTTGACAAATGTCTAGTACAACTTAATATTTAATTTTATTTTTCAAAGTTTATATAATGATGTTGAGTTTCATAGATTCAAAACTAGACTCATACACTCAAAGCCAAAATTGTATTAGAACCAACAATAAAAAAAAACTATATGTATAACAATAATAAAAAAAAAAATAGTTATTTGTATGTCTCAAATTAAAGGCTGATAAAAAAATGCCTCCAAATTGAAGTTATCAATTTCTTTTTTTTAAAATGAGTTATCAATTTCTTATGTAGTGTAAGTTTATCTCATAGACAAAAGTTGATTATAAATAACATTTAATTCATCAAATCAATATAAAAGATAGGATAATAAAGTCATTTCGTTACAAATATAAATATTTATAACTTTTAAAATAACAATAATACATTATAAAATAAAAAAGATATTAACAAAGGAAGGAAATAACATGGAATATTTTATTTAAAAAAAGAAAAATATAATTATTTCAATGATGAGAACTATAAAAGAAAAAAGTATTTATAAAAAAAACAGTATATTTGTATAAGCAGAGAAAATGTAATTATTTTGTGATGAATACTATGAAAACAGAATAAAATAGATAATGAAATACTTAAATACTATAATTTCTATAATCAAAGTCTTTAATAAAATAATTAATTTAATAGTAAGATATTTTATTGCATATAATAAAAACTTATAATTAAAAAAACAAGGGTAAGTAGTCAAATTTTTCACTAAAAGTGTGAGACGTTGACAAATTGATTTTTGAAAGATGAAAAATATAAATTTAGTCCCTGAATGTACATAAAGTGTGACAAATTAGCCCTGCAAATGATTTAATAACACATTGGTCCTAAAACTTTATAACTTATGTTAAATTGGTCCTTGAACATTACAATTTAATGACAAAATACCTTGCAAATTTAACGACAAGATTAATTTGTTGTGCTTTTTGCACATTCAGATATTAAATTTAAATTTTTAATATTTTAGGAATTAATTTGTTACTATGTCACATTTTTCGATGACAAATTTAATTATTTTCTCCTAAAACAGGGAAGGAAACCAATGCCTCCACGTAAGAACAAGATCTTCGACTCAATTCTCAGCCCCTCATTTTTTAAATCTCCAACTCGGTTCGCTCACAAATCTTAGTCACTCATTCTAATTGCACCAAATCTATCGGCCCAGAGTACTTAGTGCAAGATACAATATTTATGTTACTTGTGCGTGTAAGAACTCGTCTATGATCATATGTATCATTCCATGTGTCATTGAATAAGTACATATAACAATGTTTTGAAGGAAATTGATACTACTTCAAGATAATATAAGAAAAATATCGACCGATTGCATGAAAATCACTTGTTTGATTGAAAATGGTGACACACAAGACTCTACCATAAAAATCTCAAATGTTACTTGTATTATAAAAGAATCAACTTATTGAGTTTTGATATCATTAGTATAAGGTTGTGTTACTATTGATAACAAAGTATTATTAGTATAAGGGTTGTGTCACTTTACTCGCATGTAGATGAGTTATGCACAAGTGTATTATATTCATGTTACCTTATATTTATTTATCAATAGTTTTTAATATTTTTAACATATAAAAAAATTAAATAAAAATACAAAAATATTCTCTCACACATTCTATTTATCATGTGCATCACATGGGTCAAAATCTAATTAATCTATAATGAATTATAAATGATTTTTTAAAGGGAAATTATAAATGATTATTACATATAAATAATGAAACGGCTAAAAGAATTTAAACTAAAGAGTTTCGCGATAACAAGCTCTCAAAGTAACATTTTATATTAATAAATATGTTTGTATAACACAATTCACACACACAAAAAGCAAGCATATACATACTTAAGAATAAATAAGAAAAAAAAAAGTTGGAAAAGAGATAAAGAAAATACAGGAAATATTAATTCGTTAAATGGAAAACATAAAACAAAAAAGATAAAGGAAGATATTGAAGGAAGGAATTGAGTAATTTTTAAACTTTCGTAAAAAAATAATATTTTAATTTATTTTAAATTGGTCAAAATAGATATGTAGGCATGCAAGTCTATACAAATTTATTATTCATGAAATATATTGTAAATTAATTAAATTAAAAAATAGACCTATGTGTATAAAAAATTCTACCCTTAATTAATATTTAAAGTTAATTAATATTTAAAGTGAAATATTAAAAAATCACATTAATGTTCAATTTGATTAAATTAAATTAAAGGTTATTATTAATTGTAACTTTTGATCAATGACTAAATATGATTAAATTAAATAAAGAATTATAATGAAATTAAAATCTCAAATCAACGGTTTAAAAAACTTCAAACTTCCTTATAATATATATATATATATATATATATATATATATCATGCAATAAGAAATCATACGTTGCAACATCAATATACTATTATGTGCCACATTAGGTTTTTTACTTACGTTTTAATGCCTAAGAATATATTCCTACCTTTTGTTACATCTCTCATCTACTAATTGCTCTATAAATTAAAATTCACTCCTCATTGTCAATTTAGACCTAAATTGGTATTCATTATCCGCTCACCTTAATGCTCTAAATTCGGACAATTTTCATCATTTTTCACCAAAGTTTTAAGGGTTTTGTGAGTTTTAGACTTAACTACCCTGCAAGATGCTATTAAAGAGTTGCCTACACCTAGGCATATGTTTTTCCTTTTTGTTCTTTTAGTTTAGTTAGGTGACAACCTTACAATGAAGCAACAATCAATTCTAAAATATGCTTGACAAAAAAAATTGAAGCAATGAAGTAAAAGCAAAATTATGAGAATTTCAAACAATTTTCTAACTTGTGTCATGATTTAAATGTATGTCAAAATGGACTTTTCATTCACCGAACACTAACACAAAAAAGATATTCCTTCCCACCTTTGGCATATACATAGAATGGTGGTCTTAAGGGAATTTCATGAAACACAATTACGAGGTAAAAAATTTTGGTGAGTGCATCTTTATTGTTAAATAGGTGTTCCTCCCATTACAATTTCATGATAGACAGATGACTATGTCACACATTGTCGCGAGATTGACTGTGTACATGAGACTTTATTCTAAATTATAAATAACTTTAAAGGAGTGAAAAACAAAACAAAAAAGCACCCATAATCCTATAACATTGTGAAGCTAATTTCTCTCAAAATGTCCAAGCCTATTATCAGCCAATTTTGTACCATAAGTGAAATTCTTGTACTCAGACCAAGTGAACTCTTTGTATAGACTTTCTTTCCCTTTCATGACAGACGGTAATGGTGTTATTTTCTCACTAAGAGGTGGACCTCCAAAGTAAATCATAGAGAGCCTAGACTTGAACTCATTTGTCAAAACCCGGTGTTTCACACTATGGAATCGTCCATTGGTCATAACCTATGTTGATGCACCGACCAAAA
Organism: Glycine tomentella; assembly: GCA_007407185.1. NCBI lineage: Eukaryota > Viridiplantae > Streptophyta > Magnoliopsida > Fabales > Fabaceae > Glycine > Glycine tomentella. The sequence continues at coordinate 1,059,804 of PYAF01004021.1, read as the reverse complement.
ACAAGGAAAAAAGGTGATAAAAACACATAATTAACACGTTAGAGTGCTAGTAATTAACAATAATAAATAATATATTAAAATTGTATTGTGTAACAAACCCCTTTTGAATAAAATATTATTCTACACTAACATGACGTGAAAGCAAAACTTTTGGATCCTCCTTTTCAACTTCCTTTTTGAACTTTTTCATGGTAAAGAGGAGGGAGTTGAATGACCGACTGGAAATATAATAATTAACAAGTCAACCAGAATTTGAGGACACATTTTCAAAAAAGGTACTCAAAAGGAGGATTTGTATTTACTTTTTATTTTTTTTAATTATCCATAGAAATAAGAAAGTCGTAAGAAAAAGAAAAATTGTAATTTTCTCATTTAACTTTTTGCTATGCACCAATAACATGCTTTGTGATGTACCTGGAGAGAATCACCAACATTGATGAAGAAAGATTTGTGATCAGGTGGGACTGAAATCCAATCTCCATCTTTAAGACAAATTTGAAGGCCTGAAGTATTGTTTGATCTAAGCAGAGAGATGATTTGTGGGTCAGTGTGTTCTCCAAAGCCTATCAAGCTTTGATCATTCACAGGAACTTTAGAGCTAGCAGGGTAATGATTCACCCTAAAAATAGAGTCACTTTGTTTATCCATTAAAAGCCTACTAAACGCATCCTTTTGCTGAATCTTCAATCCTTCTGCCATCAACTCAAGAATCTCACATGCCATTTTCCTTATAGAAGACATGTAACTGTTCAACAGACACCTACAATATAGCAACAACAAAAGAAAAGATTAATAATTTTTTTACCATAACTTTCTTAATTTATTTATATATGTATAAGTTGGTTCATAATAGTTATGTTTTAGTTTGGTACCTGAATTTCTCAGGGTATTTTCCATATATAGAGACATTGTGTTCTTGATTAGTGTTGAGTAGAAGGTACTCAACACAACCAACGTCCCCATTGCTTCCAATTTTCTTACTACCATACCCAAATGGATTAGGAGGCCCTACTTTTTCCTTCTCATTGAGTGGCATAGAAAAGAACTTGAAGGCTTCAGATTCCAAGTTGGATATAGCTTCCATGGGGACACCATGGTTGATGACTTTGAAGAATCCAAAATCCTCACAAGCCTTCACTATGAGGGTCTTTGCATCGGGTTTGGAGAGGTCCACTATGGGAATTGTTAAGGAGAATGTGGTTGGCATACACTTCTTGATGTTAGAGTATTGTTCTGTTGTTGCTTTGGACACCACCACCATTTTTATTCCTGATTGCTCTGCCATTGTTTTGTTTTGGATTGTTAAGGAATAGAGTGAATGGAATGGAAAGGGTGAAATAGGAATATAAGTGTTTAAAGGGCTTTTAGAGAGTTGGTGAACAAGTGAAAGAGAGGAAGCTTGATGAGGCTTTGAGCAAAGGATGCTTGTGAGAGAAATAGTTGGGTTTTTGAGTATTTATACCTAAAAATTGGTGGCCATTGAAAAAGAAAGACAGGGGAAAGCATGATGATTCAGTTAATGTCTAATTTTGATTGTGAGACGTCATGTAATATTGGTAGATAATTATCTCTTTTAAGCATGTGTTAATTAGAATCTAATATGTAAGTCAATGTGTATGAATTTTTTTTAACCTATATGAATCAAAGACAGGTACTCATATAGTTTGTTCAACCAACTCAGTTAAACCCTTTTGTATGAAACAATATATGTTAAAATATTATATATTCATTTTGGAACAATACCAATCTTTTAAATTTATTTAATATTTGAAGAATTTGTTTAGGATTATCAATTGAAAAATATTATAGATTCATAAAAGAAATTGAAATGAGAGAAACTTAAAAGTAACAAAGTATTATAGAAATAAAAAATATTATTTTTTATTAATTGTTTCCATTTTGATTTACCAACATTTCTTTTAAATAGGGTATGGCCATCACAACCATGCTGAAATCGAGTCATCACCTACTTAAGCATTATTTACATAGATTTTCTTCCACTAAAATATACTTCCTTTCGTCCTTATTATAAGGCATAGTTTAAAAAGAATCAATGACCATTTTTTATAAGGCATTTTAGAATTCCTATGAAATATTTAATCTTTTTTTTCCATTAGTTGCCCCTATTAAATATTATATGTATTTATGCCTTTTATTGATAGTGGTGAATAAATAAATAGTCTTGGACTTTAATGTTTTCACATCACCTATAACAAGTTAATGGTTATTAATAAGGGCATGATTGGTAAATAGTCACAATTTTTGAAAAATTTAATAAAATCAACTAAATTAATTACCTTTTTTGGTCTGTGTGATTGATGTCCAAAGTGTTTATAATAAGGATCAGAGGGAGTACATGACAACTTTATCATATTGAAGGGATGTAGTCACATCAATGAAATTCGTTTGATAAGGTGTTCATCATGTTTTCCACCTTTTCTCTTGAATGTCAAATGTTTTTTTTTTCTTTCCCTTAGCTTTTCAAATTGCAACTTGGTGCTCTTAAAAAACAATGAGAATGACATCTTTAGGTTGTAACTTATAAAAACAACAATGATAAAATTTAACATTAAGATCAAGTAACATGCTTGCATCTAATCATGTTTGATGCAATTTAGTGTACGATTTTTACGACATCAAGAACTTTTGTCACAATCATATAACATGCATGGAAACATTCTAATTGTAGAAAAAAACTAAGGCATTGGAATATTTTTTTTATGCTATTATATTTTATTTATATTCTCATGCACATTTACTCAAGAAACTATATTCTTCTCGAAACCCACACTTTGGATTTCCCAATACAATAGGCTAGAGTTGTTCACTTTGTTCCATATTTTTCTCATTCGGTCTTTTCACACATATGTTAGGCACATGTCATCCTCTTATGCATGTGTCTTTTAAATATATTTTTAATTCTTTCTCTCTCCTACTCTAGTTTTTTCATCTGCTCATAGAAAAGAGAATTATCTAGCAGTAAGTGTAGTTAAGGAGAATACTTAGTTATAATACTTTAGAAATTTTTTGTGTTGTTATTTAGTTAGAATTAAAGTTTTATTTGATAACTCATAATAATGGTCGATATTAAAATTCAATGTTAATCATTAAAATTAAATTTTACTTTTAACTAAAGATACCTAAATCATTAAATTAAAGTTCCTCTTGAATTTCAATGTTGTGAACAACTAACAAGCATAGAAGCAACTATATACAATAACAATCCCAACCCAAAAAGATTTTATAAAATCAATGTAATTAATGTAACACCCTAAAGAATGTTTCCTTTTGTCTTCTTATATTACTAAATTTTGTAAGCTTAGAAGATAAGAGTATAAGAGATAACTGTGTGAAAAATAAAACTTAAACACATATAACATAAACAAGTTTAAAACAAAGCCCTTGAGAATTATGTGCCTTACAAAATAGAATCAAGGTACATACAAGATGAACCAAGTTCACATAGATTTGGAGTTACATAAGTACTCTAATCTTCCTTCAAGCAAGTAACTCCAAGCTTCTCCAATGAGATATCCATATGCTAACCTATAAAAAAAAACATGAAAATTAAAATGGATGAGACATAACGTCTCAATGAGTACTCTAAGAACTCTAGGTTGACTCTCCATTCTAGACAACCTTTTCTTAACTCTCTTGGCCTCTCTTTTCTTTTCTCAAGCACTTTATCTCGACTATTATCCCATCAGTCATTATCATATCTATCTCATTGGACCATACCTTAAACTTCAGTTAGGAACCTAGAGTTAATCACCTTGGCTAACTCTAAGGCCACTAGTATCATATTAAACATCAACACCATTTTCTTATTTTTGACAACTCGCTAGATTCTCACTTCATTATTTCATTGAATGGAAAATTTGTACAACCTCTTCTTTTTCTAACTACCTAATTAAGGGTCACATCACCTCTCTATTAAGCATATTTCCTTTCTACAAGTCAATTGCAAAATAATCTTAAGTTAGACCCATCCATACACATAACATAAGCAAATTCCAATCAAGAAAAAGGAATTAAAGCTAGATTTTACACACTTAAAAAATAAGGCATATAAAAACCAACAGTTTATAACCTAACTCATTTCATAAAATTATCTTATATATGTACATCAATATATACCAGTAGACCATAACATCATAGATCAATCACCAAACATCAACATGTGAATTCAAACATCAACTATCAAAAGTTCTCATCATCATCCAATCATTAGAATTCATCATAACATCTGACTTAAACAACATCATGAACAACAGACATACTCTTATCAACATAATCATGTATATAATAATCAATCCTCAAATTTCTTATCAGGCTCAAAGATCACAACTGTCACACACCAAACATACATAGATGATCACTACAATACATTCGATTAAACATAGGATTGATCAATTCCCATTTAAACAATAAGAAAAAGAGTAGAGAATTAATTAACATAAAAAACACTGAGAAATTTCATTAAGAATAGGGAAAAGGGTATAATTGGACAATTACATCATAACCCACAGACTAGGGGAATTAGTCATTCATGGTCAAAGCAAAACTAGGAATTTTATATAAAATAGACATAAACATACCAATAAGGTAGGAACGATGATCACAATCCATCCTCATGGTGTTGCCCATGCTTCAAAGCTCTAAAAAACCTTCAAGGTTCTCTCAAAATTTGTAAAGGATAAAAGTGATCAAAAAATTATGTTTGACAAAGTTCAGAGCTTTATTTATAGCTTCCTAAAAGATATCAGTCTGAAAAGGCGCACTATGGTTGTGGTAAAATCCACCATGGTCATGGTTTGAAAATAGGGACACTAAAGATCTAGGGCGTTGTGAATTGATTACTATCTTCACAAGTTGACTACGACCATGATGGAATTTACCACGACCATTGTTGGAAGGTTAGCATTGTTTCTGGAGGATAGTTATCCTTTTGCCAAGGTCGTGCTGCTTACCATGGCCTTGATAAATGTACCACGACCGTTATCAAGTGCAGAGTTTTTAAATCTTCATAAAATTATGTAATTTCCAACTCTTTCACTCAATTGAAAGGCTATACTCATGTAATACAAAACTAGTGTACAAACATGAGTTTTGTCAAGAAAATGCATGTAAACCTCCATCACTATGTTGAAAGCCCATACTCACTCAAAAAGTGGTTTATCAAAGACCATACATCTATAGGGATTTGTCCATTTGTCTATTCTATAGATCGATTCCCGTTAGCCACCACGAAAACCTCCATCACTATGTTGAGAGCCCACCTAACACCCTTAACTTATGTGATTACTCATATGTTTGTGCACTAACTGTGCACACACCGTATACTAATGACAATAATACATTTTTGTAAACCCATCATGTACTAGCGGCAACAACTGTACATTTATATGCACCCACCATGTACTAACAACAAAAAAGTACATTTCTATACACACACATGTACCAACAACAACACATTCAATATATTTAAGGTCAATTCTAACATAAATCCACACTCACATCATACATATCATCATCTCATGAATAACATACTATATTTAGATAATTCAATGAAGTTCCTCTCCTAAATATATAACATTTCAATAATCATTCAACCATCTCAACAATGAAGTACTTATCTTATAGACAATCCTACTACATTGATTTCAATATTTATAAGATTCATAATTACCCATATTCATTTGTGAAAGGTAATATCTAAAACAAAAGAATAATCCTCATAAAAGTAACTTTACTCATTCTATATAGTTCATAAAACAACTATCTAACCATTTGGAATCGGTTTGGAAACTCTCAAGAAAGTGCAAAAGGTAAATAACATTATCTTTAAAATTTGGCTTAGCAGCAATTTTTCGCTTAGTCAAATTTCTCCAAACTTTCATCCTGCCACAAATTTGGCTAAGCCACAAACTGTAGCTTAGCCAAATTTCTCTAGACTTTAATTCTGCCACAAATTTGGCTTACCCACAAATTGTTGCTTAGCCAAATTTCTTTAGACTTCTTTTTGGCCACAAAATTGGCTTAGCTACAAATTGCCGCCTAGCCAAATTTCTCCAGACTTCTTTTCTGCTTAAAATTTGGCTTAGCCACAAATTTTTGCTTAACCAAACTGTGTTTCTAGCAACTTGTGAATCCAAGCTTCCAACACCATTAATAGCTACCCAACCTTCCAAACTCACAATAAACAAACAAATAGTCATCCCTAATGCTTCCTAACACTAAACCCCAACATAAAAACTCTTGATCTAAGCAAAATAACTCAAATTCATCATCCTCCCTAAACCCCATGAATAGTGTGCGAAAATGATGAAAAGAAGAGTCAAGAAAAATTATCAATGAAATACTCAAGGGAAAGGGAAAAAGGGAAACAGTCACCTCTGAGAACGCATGAAAATGTGCTCTGGGCACTGGGTCTCCAAATCTCTTCTCTTCTTCTTTTCTTCTTTTCTTTTCCTCTCTCTCTCTCTCTCTAACTCTCTTTCTTTCTTTCTTTCTTTCTCCCTCTATCATTTTTCCTCTTAAACATGTGTGTGTAGGATTTTGTGGGTCTTGGTCCACCTTGGGCCTTAGCTCTCGATTTGGGTTATGTTATCCTATTCTCATCAATTCCTAATATGAGGCAACTATCATTAAAAAATGTTGAAAGGTCTCATTTTACCATTATATGTAAAGAGTATCCATAAAAGGTCTATTTAATATAGAGGTGATTCTGTTGAATTTCTGGTTAAGCCCTTATGGAATGAGGGTCCGGATTGCACTAGAGGAAAAGGGCATCAAATATGAGAATAGAGAAGAGAATTTTAGCAACAAGAGCCCTTTGCTACTCTGAACGAACCCAGTTCATAAGATGATTAAGAGTAGTTTGATAGAAAAAATTAAAAAGATAACATTATATGAATAACACAAGTCTTTGCTTTTTCTACGTTTTCTTTCTTTTCAATGTCAAAGACTATATTCAATATATAGTAAGTGGAAAAATAATTAGATACCTAAATCTTCAATAGAGAAGATGCAATAGTGTCTAGTAAACCAGATAAATGTCTGACCAAACCCACACAACCATAGAGGAAAAGTACACAAGACCTTACAACAACATATTTAACATGAAAATATTATTTAATGGGTTGATTTCTAGAAATTTTCTATTTCGATTCAAGTGTCTTCTACAGTTCCACAATAAGACCATACACCTTAATTAGCATCAGGAAGAGTATTGGATACAGTCTCTCTGCATGCATCTCTTGACCCGAGCCATGAGTTTAGGACACTACTACTCTTCTTCCATTTTGAAGTTGCCATATGTCTCATAAGTATAAAACCAACTACAGAAAGTGATCAAACAAAGATCAACAAAGCCAAACGTGTCATCCCCATAAAATGGTTTGTCAGTTAGTGTCTCTTCTAATTGCTTAAAGATAGAGATCAACTCCCTCTTCCCTTCTTCATGCTCTTCTCCTTCAGAAAGCCACATTTTCTTTCGAGTATCATACATCTATATGTTCAATACCACAAACTATTATTATTGATAATAAAAACAAAACTTATAATATAAAATATAAAAATTAATCCGAAACTCCTCAACCAATATTATATATATATATATATATAATATACCAAAAAAACAAATATTTTCGTTGGAAACAGAGCATTTGATTTAAAGTGCAGCAAAATTATTTTAGAAAAATTAAATTTAAACTGTTGAATATAATTGAAAATACTGTTCAATTTAACCTTAACTACAAATTATACATTAAAATATGTATCACGGATAAAGAAATTAATTTTGTGTTGGCCTGTGGTTAGTATCAACCATAATTGTTTGAATAAAAAAATGTTTAATTTCAATTAAACTATGTTGTTTCTTCAAAACATTTGACTAATTAATTGTATAATATAAAAGCACTTCTGACTAAGAGCGAAAACAATATGTAACTTTTTTATTTCATATGTAAATTTTCAAATAAAATTATTCATATATAAATCACTTTGTGTCAAAGTTCATACTTAATTTCACTTAAATCAAATTTATAAAACCGAGTTTACCTAAAATCTAATTTGATACCCTTAAGCAAACACATTACCAACCTGTTTGGAAACATTCATAAGTGTAAGAAATGCCTTATATGATATAGAAACTATGAGCACGTTTGGTTTGCAATTGCAAAATTACGGCACAAGTAATTTTGCTAACAAATCAACAACATTCATTGTTTTTTTCATTCATTTTGTTTTTATCCTTGAACGCATGTCGCAATATTTCAAACTGTAAATCAAACATGCACTACAACTACTGTGAAAAACTATATTTGGATGTGGAACCAAACACGTTATAATCCAGAGTTAACCTTCAAGTTTTGAAATGAACCTTCCAAAAAAGTTGAGAAGGAAAAGAAAAAAGAAATAATAGAAGTTAATCACATGACAACACATTAAAGCACGTACTTTTTTTGTCAATGTAGTCCACCCAGAATCTTGCTTGAGATCTCTGGTAAGGATCGATATCGGAGGGCATGAGTGGAGACTCATCATTCCAGACCTCATCAAATGTACTGCACTATTATTGCAGATTCACAAATGGGTTTGCCGTTATGGATCAAAACAGGAATCTTCTTGTGAATTGGGTTCATCTGCAGAAGCAAAGGACTCTTGTTCACGAGATTCTCTTCCTTCTATTCGTACCTAACACCCTTTTCAGCCAATGCAATCCTAGCCCTCATACCATACATGCTAGCCCATGTATCCAACAGAACTACCTCGTCCGATATCGCTGATAAATTCACAAGATCACCAAAATCCAACTCAAGTTTGTGAATTAACTAGCTAGATGCTGTGGACTAGCAGAAACCGTGGCCTCATTTGTAATGACAGAGAACCTTACTACAATGTAGATAGTTTTCAAATGTTTACCTGTTGAGACGACTATTGAAGAACTTCATGTATATTATTACGTTTGCACCTACGCCGTTACTTCCAATGGGACTTGCGTGGACACATTATTTTTTTTAATACAAGCAACTTTAAACAATAAATCTCTACAATAGTGTAACTCTCTTTAATTACTTCTAATGAGTTTTAACAATAATATTTTTATCTAAAAATCATGTTTTTAAGTGACAAGCAACTTAAAATAATTATATATGTTATTTTTATTAATTTAATAATATAAAGCAATGTTGCTTCCGCTAGTAGCAACTGTGCCGAGCAAGCAACTCATTCGTACCCGCGCGACTACAAGGCCAGGGCAGTTACTTTGGTAACAAATTGCTTCCAATAGCTAGTTACTTCCAATACTTTACCAACAAGGGTGTGTGTGAAAATACATTGAAATCACGTTCGACGGAAAAATGTCATACTTTCTAATGCAAAAAATGCTAAAGCAACTGGGTATTGCTTATCCATTGCGTTACTTTCAACGCTTTCGAATACACATACACACCAAGTTGTTTGTCTAAGTAAAACTACTTTTGGAGTTCTTAAGTTAAGGGAAAAAACATAAGGAAGACTCTACTAATTTAAAAGAATCAGTCCAATTGTTCTACTTTCTTTTTGAGAATTTAGATTTGTACAATTTTTAATAACAAAAAGAAAGATAAGAATAAAAAAGAAAAATGCACGTGATAAGATGATTAACGAGATAAACAGAAATAAAAAAAAAGGGTTATATAAGTAATATAAGTATATAACTCTATCTTTTTCTGTTTTATTTTTCAATGTTCCCCGATGACCCGAACACTAGTGACAATAATTTGCTGATTCGCACTGTATTTTTAAACGTTGCGTTTCCTCTTAAACCCATGATTTTACTTGTTATTCAGATTTATTGATTAATTCTCTACTAATCGATTAGACAATATAGGTGTCACAATTTACTTCATAAACAAGGTTGCTAGTTCAAGTTCATGATGGTCCAACTCGCCAGCCAAGAAAAAAAAAGATAGAAAATTAACTTTCTATATGAATTTGTTCGCAATAACTTTGGTAGGGGACTTTTTATCTTACATTTGTGATTTCAAGTATTAAAAGGGATAATTAATTAGCCATCGTTTTTCTATGATAACCATCCACTTTTCCACGTTTAAGGAGAAAGTAGTTTCATGCGTGTTTGACATAGAAAACAACTTTAAATCACTCTTCCATATTCAAATTTTACCTCCAGGATGATCTACCTCGACCTGGGCAAATCCTAATCCTAAGTCTAATCAAATCGAACCCACATCAGTCTTTGAAAAATGGCTAAATCAATCGTTAGCCGACAGCTTTCGGCCAATTCAGGTAGTAATTATTTTAGTCCCAAAAACTAGCCAGTAACTATTAGATGCCTTGATAAAATAAATTTTATTGATCACAAGTACTCAATTTAAAACAAAAGTAACAGCATTCATCCCTCATCTTAATCTTGTACACAAAATAAAAGTACACAAGGCCTTTTTAACATGAAAATATTTATTGGGTTGATCCACAAATTAAATTCCCCTATTTCGAATCAAGTTCCTTCTTCATTTCCACAACTGCATCATACCCCTCCTTCCCATCAGGAAGAAATTTGGACACACTCTCTCTCTCTCTCTCTGTATGCATCTCTTAGCCCAAGCCACGATTTTAGGACACTCTCCTTCCATTTCAAAGTTGACATATGTCTCAAATGTATAAAACCAACTATAGAAAGGGATCAGAGCAATATCAACAAACCCAAACGTGTCACCTCCGTAAAAAGGTTTGTCACCCTGAACAGCAATCTTAAGAGGAACTGCAAACGGCAGCAGAAGGAGAACGAACGAGAGAGAAGGAAGCAGGAGTTCTTCGACGTTAGGTCACTAGGAGAAGAGTGAACAGTGAAGTGTGTTTACGATTAAAAGGAGGAAAAGCGCTTGTCATTTAAAATACCATGGATAATTTTGTGCAAATGCTTCATTAAAACATTCTTCCACACCAGCTTATTTGGATAAGCTAGTCCAAGTAACTTATTCAAATAAGTTGTTTTTAGCTTATTTTTAGCTTATGCTGCTTTAAATAAGTTTTTACATACATCTAAAAATTTATAATAAGTGTTTTTTTATAAAATAAGTGTTTTTTTATATATAAAAAAAAAGCTTAACGTAACTCACCCTAATTCAACCATCATTGTTAATGTAATAAATAAATTTTCCGTGTAGGCTCGATATATAAAAAAATTTATGCAGCATGAATTCTTCTACTCGTGTTCTTCGACAAAGAGATTATTAATTAACAAATATGAAATTGTGCATCTTGAAGGGAGAGGCATACACAAACATGACTCATAAGTCTATTTATTATATTTTTTATATTAAATATGTACACTAATTAAATTACAAGTTAAAAATTGGCCATTTTAGAAAATAGGAATGAATATGGTATTTGGGTAGCAACTTGGATGACGCAAATGGGTGCACATGGTTACACAATACAAGTAATTAAGTTTGAATATTATTTTTAGTTAACTATTTTATATTGTTGTTAAATTTTACAACTATATTCCATTAACAAATGATTGAAAAATATTCTTTATAGGTGAACAATAGAACAAGAATGCGGCTCGCCTTAGATTTGACCTTGAAACCTCATAACCTGAATTGTAAAAAAAATGATTGAAAGGTCACTTGAACACTTGAGTTCTAAACTGATAAACACTTGAGCAAATTATGTTATAGTACTTTTTGATGATATTTTTTGTCTCAAAAATGTAACGACCCGTCTTGTGGTTATGATATTACTAAATCTAATCGTGTGAATTTCAATTTTTAATGGAAATTCCATTAATTTGATTATGAAAATGGTTGTAAATTTTTCGCAATAATACAATTATCATACAACAGAACAAATACACAAATGAATACATATGGATGTACATTTAAAACATGACATATCATTCACATGTCAAAACATAATCTAGTTGTATTTATAAATATTTACGTTTGGAATCACATTACCAACAAAAAGGATCAAGGGACTAACTAAGAAAGAGTTGATTAACAATACACAACTCTTTTCCAAAAAGAGTTCCAACGTTATTACGTCAGTTCGGCGGCTCCAACCAGAAAGAAGATCTCCCTCCAAAGTCACCTATTGTTACTCATCTGCTCCCACGAACGAGGGTTCGCAATCATCACAGGTACCAATCACACGGTATAACAAATGCAAGGATGAGTTTATCTTACAAAAAATAACAAGTACCATATAACACTAATCAAAAGAGAACAACAATAACAACTACAACCATTCATAAAATTAATCAGTTACACACCCACATGCAACAACTAGTCATCCACTTTTCCACAGTTCAACACAATTATGCTCAGAATGATGCATGCACCTGACTCAACTCTTAGATAGCAATGTGGTACCATCCTCATGGAAATAGTCTCTATCAAAAAAATGATGCAGTAGCTCGTCGAGGTCACCCTATCGTGCACTAGTTGCTCCCCCCCATGGTGATCAGTCCTGAGTCTGAAGGGAGTTCTAAACATAGTGATTGTCCCCTAGTACCCCCGGTACTTATTGTCGATCATTTTATTTTCATCAATGCAACATGAAGTATGAAACATGGGCACCATCAATGCACTGACCATGGATAGATAGGGACCGGAATTTTAAACAATCCCCTTCTCTCTTGGGATGCTTAAAATTCGTAAACCTCCCTCGCAAGGTTATCCAGTCATGCACCCTCCATGCACCCCCTATGCACATACAAAATATCACCGATGCACTGACCATGGATAGATAGGGACCAGAATTTTAAACAATCCCTTTCTCTCTTGGGATGCTTAAAATTCATAAACCTTTTCTCGCAAGGATATCCAACCGATCATTGCATCTCACGTGGACATATACCGCATACAACCATGAGCATCATCAATGCATCATCTGGCTAGGAACAAATCTTTTCCCGCAAGGATAACCAGTCATGCACCCCCCGTGGGTATCCATGTATATCCACATCACACAATGACATTGTTCACATCAACATTATCTCTCATCAATGTCATTATCAACATCATCATCACGTCATCTCAATGTCATCAATATCATCAACGTCATTTCATTTCAATATCATCATCATAACACCAATATCATCTCATTTCAACATTATCAACCACATTAACATGATCTCATTTAAACATCACCAATAACATAGACATTATCTCATTTCAACATCATCATCATCAATATCATATCATTCATTCACAATTCATATTACCATGAGACTGATATTTTAGGAAAATTCTAAATTAAAGAGGAGGATTATAGTATAGAAAACAAACTCTCATGTCCATTTAAAAATTTAGTAAAGAATTAAATAGAGAACGAATTATAAAATTTTGGGCAGAGTCTCCTCTGTAATTAAGACTTTTTCCAAAAATTCAATCATCACAACAACAACATCATTCAGAGTTTTATCCATCAACAAGCAAATTCATTGCATCCCATTAGTTAAAAACATCATTTGCCTTGGAAACGTGCACATGGGAATAAACACACATCACTCATAAATACATCGCATCCTATTAGTTAAAAACTTAGTTTTTCTTGAAAATCAGCACACAGCAGGACAGACAGTTATTTTCATAGTTGAACTCCCTGATCCCCAACTATGGTACCAAAACTATAACTAAATAATAAGTTCCCCTTACCTATCTATAAATTCTCCCGTTAACTCCTCACAGTATTGTTTTGAGACCCTTCTAGTTCGTGTGCTTTGGCCCAAACGCAGATCTCTATATACCAAATTGAAGACAATTTAGTATAGATTTCAAAGATAATGTTAATATTAAGATTTGGAGTCAAATACCCACTCAAATTTAAAAAGAGGCTAAAATGATGTTTTGAGAGTCCACATCAAAAGTCATCATTTTGAAGTTCCGATCACACTAATGTGACCAAGGCTCAACAAAGATCACATAAATGACATCAATTTCATAAAAATGAGACTTTTACAATATCTGGTTTTCAAAGGATTTTCAAAGGAAGTATAAGTACACCTAATAACGGTACCCAAATCACAAGAGATATCAAGAGAGGTTTCAAACTAGCTAAGAGAAGACAAGGAAAGTATGGTTACCTCAAAGAAACCAAAAAAAGAGGATTGGAGGCTCTGTTCTCTACCAAATCATCGAGTTGAGTTTTGAAGATTCTGCTACGATTAAAGTGTTTCTCTTCGTGCGGTAGTGGTCCAACGGCAAGCGACAGTGCCTCATAGCGGTCACCGGTGGGCGTGGCTGGTGGAGGATGATGGTGAGAGGTTGGGGGAAGGTGGGAGGAAGAAGACCTCCATTTTCGTGATTTTTGCTGCTAGTATGTACTTATAACCGACTTAACTCACCCAGGCGAGCCAAAATGTCTGTCAAATTTCGCTTGGGTGAGCTGGTCCAAATTTAAAATTTATGCTTCTGTGAAAAATTAATATCTCACGCTTAAGATATTATTTCTTCAATGTCAACGGTCAAAGGTTACATATGTGGTTTAAGAATCTACCTTTAAAATTTGAAGGCGATCCAACGGTTAATCCATCCAAAATTGTGATTTTACTAAAACAAATTTTAGGTCAAACTCGAAATCACTTCATTTCAGCGCAGCTCAAACAAATTTTCATAACTTAACATACATACCAAGCAATTGCATCAAGTTAATAATACACAATAACTCAACCAATCTAAATTAATCAAATAATCAAACAACACAACAATTAGATCAAACATTTATTTTCAGTTATCGAAATTTTAGGATGTTACAGAAAATATTTTATTAGATGTAATATTTTAATTTTTCTTAATATTTTGGATATCAATGTTTATTCATTAATTCTTTAATGTCACACTTTGTGGTATTTTCGTATATAATGTTTTTACTTTTAATATTTATATCTTTTGTTGTACATATTTTATTTTTACACCTTAATTATATTGCAATTCCTTTCCACCAATGTATCACTTAAAGGATACAATGGTAAAAACGTTGTGGTTGTTATTATTATTATTATTATTATTTACCTATTTATTGTGTACAATCTAATGTAATAATATAATATAGCATTTTAATTATATTTTCAAATAAAACATATTTTAAGTTATTTCATATATTTAATTTCTTAAATTATATTATTAAATATTGAGTTTAATTGATATATATATATATATATTGTTATTGTAAAAAAAATTATTGGTTAACAATGTAAAAAATTTTATAATATCAATATATAGTAGTTTTTTTGTTACCAAAGTGTATAGCAATTAATTCCTTAAAAATATTAATGTTTTATTAATTAAATTTATATTAGAATTAATTTGTATAAATAAGATTTTAATTTTATTTAATTGATAATATTTATTTGGGTTTTTTTATTGTTCCAAAATAGAATTTGTCCTAGAGTTAGAGATTTCCTATGCTAGAGTATAAAGTGTATTATATCTTTTGCAAATTAATATACATGACATTATATTATTGGTTTGCTCGTGAAGGTATTAAAAACCCTTCAATTAATTGTGGCATGGTAGAATTTACCTGTTTTTTTTTTATTTTGAATCGAGCAAGACTGAGCTAATCATCAACCTGACCAGGTCGCACTAGTTAACAGCAGACAAATTGCATAAGCGGTGTCTCATAGCGGTCACCGGTGGTCGTGGCTGGTGGAGGATGATGATGGGAGGTTGGTGGAAGGCGGGAGGAAGAAGAAGACCTCCATTTTTGTGATTTTTGCTACTAGTATGTACTTATAACCAACTTAACTTACCCAGGTGAAACAAAATGCCTACCAAAATTCGCTTGGACGAGCTGATCCAAATTTAAAATTTATGCTTCTGTGAAAAATTAATATCTCACACTTAAGATATTATTTCTCCAATCCCAACGGTCAAAGGTTACATATGTGGGTTAGGAGTCTATCTTTAAATTATGAAGCCGATCCAACGGTTAACCAATTCAGAATTGTAATTTAACTAAAACAAGTTTTAGGTCAAACTCGAAATCACTCCATTTCAGCGCAACTCAAACAAATTTTCATAACTTAACATACATACCAAGCAATTGCATCAGGTTAAAAATACACAATAACTCAACCAATCTAAATTAATAAAATAATCAAACAACACAACAATTACATCAAACATCTATTTTCAGTTATCGAAATTTTAGGTTGTTACAGAAAATATTTTATTAGATGTAATATTTTAATTTTCCTTAATATTTTGGATATCAATGTTTATTCATTATTTTTTTAATGTCACGCTTTGTGGTATTTTCTTATATAATGTTTTTACTTTTAATATTTATATCTTTTGTTGTACATATTTTATTTTTACACCTTAATTATATTGCAATTCCTTTCCACCAATGTATCACTTAAAGGATACAATGGTAAAAACATTGTGGTTGTTATTATTATTATTATTATTATTATTTGGCTATTTATTGTGTACAATCTAATGTAATAATATAATATAGCATTTTAATTATATTTTTAAATAAAACATATTTTAAGTTATTTCATATATTTAATTTCTTAAATTATATTATTAAATATTGAGTTTAATTGATATATATATATATATATAT
>PYAF01004021.1:1025078-1041744 GCA_007407185.1 Glycine tomentella | reverse complement strand
AAATTTAAATTCCAAATATATTTGCATCGTGATATTTTTTCTTTTAACTTGAATTATTTTAAAAAATATATT
This sequence comes from Glycine tomentella, assembly GCA_007407185.1. Classification (NCBI taxonomy): domain Eukaryota; kingdom Viridiplantae; phylum Streptophyta; class Magnoliopsida; order Fabales; family Fabaceae; genus Glycine; species Glycine tomentella. Next base: position 1,041,672 of record PYAF01004021.1, on the reverse strand, counting down.
AAGTCATTTAGCTACATAAATTTCTTTTTTAGTTTTATTATGGTTAATTTTATTTTAAATTAAATTAGTTTCAAAAATAGCTTGCTCATTAAATATTTTTTTGAACAAATGTCATAAGAAATTAAACTTTAAAAGTATATTAGTTGAAAAAAATATATTATAATTATGATAACTATTTAAAAGATAGCTATGATATTAATTATATTTATTACATTTATTATTTTAAAAGAAATGAATATAAAACTATAACATGATATCACTTCATTATCTATATCTATATATATATATATATATGAATCAGATTTATTGATTCTCTAGTAATTGATAGAAAAGTTTTCTACGCCAAAAGATAGAAAAAAAAAAAAAAAACACTTTCTCTGCTAATTATTCGCACTAAATTTGGAAAAGAACTTTTTTCACATTGCGATTTCAGATTTTTTATCCCAATTAGACAAAAACAAAAATCAATTTCCTCAACTAGTCAGGGTTCTATACTTCTATTTATTTAAGAATTCAGTATCGTAACGCCCGAATTCTCACCATACCCCCCTCCCCTTGTTTTTTTGTTAATAGCACTAGGCAAGTTAAGAATTAGGGTCACCCTGTTTTTTTTTTCTTTCATTTTTATAATACTTTTAAATAGTTTATTGAAATTTTAATTTATAATATTTAAAGAATATATAATAATATAATTTTAAAAGAAACAATATTACATAATAATATTTAAAATATATTTTAAAATTAAAATTTATCCTAATGAAGTGTAATATGTAGAGATGTTTTATTTAGTGAATTTAATTTGTAGCAAAATTTATTTCATTTATTATTGGTAGAATAATAAAATTAGTGTAAAGTTAAATTACCAAATGATGCTTTTTTTATACAAAATATTTGTAAAAGACAGTTATTGAAATGTTATTATATTTTTTATTATTAAAAGGTTGTTGTGAATTACAATCTATTGAACATGAATTCACTGTAACTTTCGTGCTCAATGAATAGTAACAACTTTGAATTCTTGCAATGACGATCATTAATTCTAATCGGTGAAATGTTGGTCACTCCTTTGAGTGGATAATATGGTGAGTGGTCTGTTAATGGATCTAGAATAGACTCTGATACCATCTTAGAATGTGGGTTTGGACCTAACTCAACCCCAAAAGCTAGCTCATCGGGTGAGGATTGTTCTCCATTTATATACTCTGACTTGGCACTATCTCTAGCCGACGTGGGACTTGGATTATTCCCAATATATGAATTCTTAAAAATCCATGCTCACCCCTAAATTGAACAGTAACAAATTCTGAATTCGCAAAATCTCGGCCTTCGACATGGATCGGTGAAATCCTGGCTAGACCTTTTTCTTGGTCATAAAAAGATGAATTGTTGCAACTTTCGTGCTCAATAAACAATGACAAGTTTTAATTTCCGCAATCTATGACGTTGACGCCGATAGATGAATTTGAAATGTTATGTGTGTTGTTTAAAGACAATGTGTTTGTGTTTCTTAACTGTTATTGTTGTCATATGTTGTTTTTAGATTCTAATTTCTCCTATTTGTGTTTTCATTCATGTTTGTTATTTGTAAGCTATCATTTCATCTGTCTAGATTACTGTTGATTCTTATTTTTAGGTTGTGATTTTTTTTGTGCTTGTTTTTTATTAATCAAATAATTATTATTTAAGTTCAATTACAATGTATCATTCATTAAAAAATACTAACATATTAATACTTATTTTTACAATTTAGATATATTATATATTAATATTTAACAATTATACTAATTAATTATATTATTTAAATCTATTACTAAACATTTTTATTCTATTTGTATTATTAAAAATTTTGAAACAAAATTTATAAAAAATAAAAAATGAAAATGAGAAAAAACTTTTAAAATTCGGATTTTGGGTCCTGAATTGTAAGAGGGGGTGTAAAAAGAAATTTGCAAAATAAGTTGAGAATTTGAGCGTGCACAGTAAATGTGTCTACTTAATAAAGTAAACCTTGGTTAGTTGAGAAAATTGCCTTTTGTTTAAGTCTAAATGAGAAAAAAAATCTGCAATTTCAAATATTTAAAGATGCTATCAGCTAACTGTAGTTTCGTGTAATAATAATTACCCACTTTCTCGAAATGACAATAATAAGATTTTCCTAAAAAGTATAGCAAATGAAAATAGCAGATTCTATTAATACAATTTTTAACATACCATTTATGAATCTAACTCCATGATAACCATTTAGATGATTTTATTGATTGGGTTCATTCTCTTCATTCTTATACACCTTTTTTGTCGTTTCATTTCTAGGTCTTCGACGAATAAGACTGACATAGGATGAGGTTTCAACAGGGCAAGTGGAGAGTCTAAAAATTACAGCTAAAAATATATTTTTAACTGATTAGATATAATTATAAAGTTTTATATTATTTAAGAGTTGAAGTTAATGATATTTTATATACACCTTTCTCCCTTAATCCACTTAAATGTTATTTAACCAAAGATAAAATTTTGACAGCATTTAAAATTTTGACAGCTTGGTATTTAAATAGACAATACTTCGAATGTTAATCCTATAAATATTTTCAAACTTGGAGTTGAAAAGTTGGTACTAGAAAAAGACCTAGCCCACTATTGTTTCTTAGCCCTGCCTACTTGGCTTGTTTCGATAATCATCAAATCCCAAATCACTTTGGAATTGAGGATAATGATAATTTGTATCGGACATAGATTCTCTAAGACACAACAACCCTATACAACCCCTACAACAACATATTAGCCTTTCATAATTAAGCATACAAATATATTTTTATACTCTTATTTTTAATAACCATCAAATTTAAATTCAATGATAAAAAATCACTACTACATCATACATTTCACACATGATTATATACACTATCCTCTCTCAACCAATTAAGACACATTTTAATAAGACAAAATCATGATTAGCTTTCGAGCATCTAAGCAAATATATCTTATAGTAACCCTAATGATATCTATGAACTTAAGATTTTTAAAAAAATTTAAATTTAATAATTTTTTAAAAAAGAAGTATATTAAAGACTAAATTGGCATCATGATCTTCAATTACTATATTTTTTTCAACTCTAAAACAGTAAAACAGACCTAGCTCGGAGCCGTTCAGAGGAGGGAAACTTGAACTAGAGCCCTAATAGCCCACCATTTGTCTTCGTTAACCTCTCTAGTCTCTTCTCTCTCCCACAACAACCACCACCATGTTCGCACCTTCATTCCCCCTAAGACCTTCCACCTTCACCACCACCAACACCCTCTTCCCTAAACCCCTCTCTCTCCCCTTCTCCCCTCTCAACCAACCGCCACGTGTCCCTCCCCCTCTTTTCTACCTCCACTCCAACACCCTCCCCCTCCCACCCCACAAAAAAAGGAAAAAGAAAAAACACTACGGCGGCGTTTTGCCTTCCATAATTCACTCTCTCTCCACCGCCGCTGACGTCGCAACCGCCCTCTCCACCTTCCCCTCTACCCTCTCCCCCAAAGAAATCACCGTCCTCCTCAAAGAACAATCCACGTGGCAACGCGCGGTGAGAATCTTCGACTGGCTCAAGTCCCAAACGTGGTACACCCATAACGTGATTCACTACAACGTGGTCCTCAGGGCCCTGGGAAAAGCCCAGCAGTGGGACCAATTACGCCTCTGCTGGCTCGGCATGGAGAAAAATGGAGTCTTGCCCACGAACAACACCTACAGCATGCTGGTCGACGTGTACGGGAAAGCGGGTCTTGTCCAAGAAGCGCTTCTGTGGATTCGCCACATGAGGGTGAGAGGCTTTTTCCCTGATGAGGTTACCATGTGTACTGTTGTTAAGGTGCTGAAGGATGTTGGGGAGTTTGATAGGGCTCATAGGTTCTACAAAGGGTGGTGTGAGGGAAAGGTTGAGTTGAATGATCTTGAATTAGAGGGTTCTTTAGGGGTTAGTAATGGTGGTAGTGCTAGTAATAATGGGTCTGCTTCAATGGGGATTAGTTTCAAGCAGTTTCTCTCCACTGAGTTGTTTAAGATTGGTGGAAGAGTTCCTGCTTCTGATACGGCGCATTCGACGAATTCGAATTCGTCGAATGTTCCGCAGAAGCCGCGGCTCCCTTCTACTTATAATGTGCTGATTGATTTGTATGGTAAGGCGGGGAGGATGAGCGAGGCGGCGGATGTTTTTGCGGAGATGTTGAAGGCCGGCGTGGCGGGGGATGTGTGGACTTTTAATACCATGATTTTTGTTTGTGGGAGTCGGGGTGATTTGGTGGAGGCGGAGGCTTTGCTTGGGATGATGGAGGAGAAAGGGGTGGTTCCGGATACCAAGACTTTTAACATTTTTTTGTCTTTGTATGCTGATGCAGGGGATATCGGTGCTGCGGTTTCTTGTTACAGGAGGATTAGGGAGGCGGGGTTGTGTCCGGATGAGGTGACTTACCGGGCTCTTCTTGGCGCGTTGTGCAGGAAGAATATGGTTCAAGAGGTGGAGGATTTGATTGGTGAAATGGAGAGGGCTTTTGTGTCTGTTGATGGGCATTGTGTTCCCGGTATTGTGGAGATGTATGTTGGCGAGGGGGATGTTGACAAAGCGTTTGACTTGCTGAAGAAGTTTCAAATGAATGGGGAGATGTCGTCGAGTATTCGTGCTGCAGTTATGGATGTTTTTGCTGAGAAAGGACTCTGGGAGGAAGCAGAGGATTTGTTTTACGGGGAAAGGAATTTGGCAGGGCGGAAAAGGGATGTTTTAGAGTGCAATGTCATGATCAAAGCATATGGCAAAGCAAAACTTTATGACAAGGCTGTTTCTCTCTTTAAGGGGATGAAAAATCACGGGACTTGGCCTAATGAAAGCACGTATAATTCCCTTGTTCAAATGTTGTCTGGTGCTGATTTGATGGACCAAGCGATGGACCTCGTGGATGAAATGCAGGAAATGGGGTATAAGCCACCTTGCCAAACTTTTTCTGCTGTTATTGGATGTTATGCTCGCCTTGGTCAGCTTTCTGATGCAGTCAGTGTGTTCCAGGAAATGGCAAGAGCTGGAGTAAAACCGAATGAGGTTGTGTATGGATCTTTAATAAATGGATTTGCAGAACATGGTAGTCTTGAAAAGGCACTTCACTACTTCCACACAATGGAAGAATCTGGATTCTCAGCTAATTTAGTTGTTTTAACATCTCTACTAAAGTCTTATTGTAAGGTTGGAAACTTGAAAGGTGCAAAAGCTATCTATGAGCGGATGAAGAACATGGAAGGGGGTCTTGACTTAGTTGCATGTAATAGTATGATTGGCCTCTTTGCAGATCTTGGCTTGGTATCTGAAGCCAAGTTGGCTTTTGAAAATTTGAGAGAGATGGGCAGGGCTGATGCAATTTCATATGCAACAATCATGTATCTTTACAAGGGTGTTGGCCTGATTGACGAAGCCATTGAGATTGCAGAGGAGATGAAACTGTCAGGTTTACTGAGGGATTGTGTTTCATATAATAAGGTACTGGTCTGTTATGCCGCCAACAGGCAATTCTATGAATGTGGTGAATTAATACATGAGATGATATCTCAGAAGCTGTTGCCTAATGATGGAACTTTTAAAGTGTTATTCACTATATTAAAGAAGGGAGGGATTCCCACTGAAGCAGTGGCCCAATTAGAGTCATCTTACCAGGAGGGAAAACCTTATGCCCGGCAAACAACCTTCACTGCTTTGTACTCTTTAGTTGGTATGCATACTTTGGCACTTCAATCTGCTCAAACATTCATAGAATCTGAGGTTGATCTTGACTCCTCTGCCTATAATGTGGCAATCTATGCATATGGTTCAGCTGGAGATATCAACAAGGCCTTGAATATATATATGAAAATGCGGGATGAACATCTTGGACCTGATCTTGTAACGTATATTTATCTGGTAGGTTGTTATGGAAAAGCTGGCATGGTTGAAGGTGTGAAACGGATATATAGCCAATTAGAATATGGAGAGATTGAGTCTAGTGAATCTTTGTTCAAGGCTATTATAGATGCGTATAAAATTTGCAACAGGAAGGATCTGGCTGAGTTAGTTAGCCAAGAGATGAAATTCGCATTCAACTCAAAAGAACATTCTGAAATTGAAAGTGAAACTGAGTATGCAACTGGAAGTGAAGCTGAATATGAAGTTGGAAGTGAAGATGAATATGAAATTGAAAGTGAAACTGAATATGATTGATGAAGCTTCTTCAGGTTCATGATGAGGTTGTTGAAATATTGTATGAAGATGAATATACAAATGCAGTTTTGTTCAGGTTAGTTTCAGTGCATTAAATTCATAGATGAATATTTACTTATTCAAAATGTAGAATTGGATTTCAGAAATCTAATATCCTTTCTCACTGTTGACAGGTAGAATAGTTGATATATAGTGGAAGAGCATCAACCCTAATTGCCAAGAATTGAGGGCAATTATGGCCTTTGTTGTAGAGATAGGACTATTTTTAGTCCTTTTCTTGTAGGCTCATACTAATACTCTGTTTGGATGAGGAGTGAAATAGAGAGGAAGAAATATGAAAAATGTAAATAAAAGGGAAATAAAATAGAAAAATGTGTAGTTTTGATGAGTGAAAAACTATTAGTTTAGATGATTTGAAAGAAAAGGAAAAAGTGAAAAAAAAAAAGATCTCTGCTTGTTATGATGAGTGAAAAAGAGAGTAGAAAGAAATATAAATGTTATACCGATGAAAATTTAACTTAAAAAATATGCATTTTTGATTGACACATGAGAACATGCTTCTAGTATTCATGGTTTGTCTTCTTAGCACTTCAAATTTTTGATTGGTTGTGTCACTGATTAGCATGAGGAGGAAGATGCTGACCGTTTGCAAAACAAGCAGCACACATCTTGTTCAAAAGTGGGAATAAGAATTTTGTTTTTTTGGATTGACAAAATGTTAGTTGTCAGTTTTGTTAGAATGTTTTTGTGAAGGATTCGAACATGCGACCTCTTCCTCCTACCTTTTTTCTTTCATCATCAAGTCAATCTTATTTTTTTGCCGGAAACCAAGTCAATCTTGTAACTCTAAGGGAATAATAATTTATTATTAGCACTGTGGATTTCGTAGCCAATCACATTTCAACTTTCAAGTTTTATGAAGTAATGAAATTAAAATTTATGCAAAAAGTCAATCTCCAAATCTTTGGTGAATTGGTGCATGATATTGACTGGCATGGATTATGTGTTAAATAAGTGGAAATTGTGTTATCACAATGCAACAAAGTAGAAATAAGATGGTGATATGAAGATTGCATAACCACTGAAGAAGGCAAAGAACGATGTCTTTAGTACTTGATGATTTGTTTAGGAAAGAAAACAACTTTTCAATTATCATACACCAAATGGTACGAGGGGTATTTTCTAATTTTGAACTCACATCTAATACAAGCATAACAAGTTCTTGTGACATCAAGATCTCAAAGCAAATTGAGTAGTTTATTTGCCCATCGTTCTGTTATTTCGTCTAGCTGCCAATGGATACGAGAAAAATTACAGTACAGACTTAAGAAAACAACTATGTGCCTTTATAAAATGAGCTATTTATTGATTATAAACAAAATATAAAACAAACGTTACAATATCCACCCTCCTCAACTCCATATCATGCAGACACACTCAAGTGTCTAGCAAACCACAAGTATCTCAAGCCTAGCAAACGTAAGATAAAATCACACAATACCTTGCATGCATTTATTCAAAAAGCCTCTCTAATGGATTAATTTATTCATGAAGCCTTTCTATTTGGCCTCGAGTGTTTTCTTCATGAACACAATGTAGTCATACACCTTCTCATCAGGAAGAGATTTGGAAACAGCCTCTCTGCATGCATCTCTTACCCCAAGCATCAAGTTTAGGACACTCTGCTTCCATTTTGAAGTTGCCATATTTCTCATACGTATAAAACCAAGTGTAGAAAAGGATCAAACCAACATCAACAAACCCAAACGGGTCAACCCCATTAAAAGTTTTGTCACTCAGTGCCTCTTCTAGCTGCTTAAAGATAGAGATCAACTCCTTCTTTCCTGCCTCGTGCTCTTCTTCTCCTTTAGAAATCCACATTTTCCTCCAAGTATCATACACCTGTGTTGGAGAACACTATTTTTTGTTATTGGTATTTAATACATAGATAAAATCTAGCACTTCTCTCATCGAATTAAAAAACACCGAATATCAACGAAATATCCCCCTTTAGACTCTTATTTTAGCAGGCAATTGTTTTGAAAATTAGTTTTATATTTTGGAGAATGTTGAGATGAGCATACAGTATGTCCTTGTTTGTCTCCAGGTTTGTTTTTTTTTTTTCTTCTTCTTCTTAAGAAAACCTATTTTAGACATATTACTCAACATCAGTGTTGTTAGTATGGCACGATATGTGATACGTATTGTGTGATACGATCCGATACAGGCAAAAAATGATACGAACCATACCAATGAATCGTTTTTGAGTTGAATCGCAACATTGAATCGTGAAATCGTACGATTCGAAACTGAATTGTGAATCGCTGAAAGTTTCCAATTCAAATTTTTAAAAAAGAAAACCAACGGTCACAGAGTTGGAAGATAAAAAAACTTAATCTAAAGAGTCGTTTGGTTTCAGAAAAGTTAGGGACTCAAAATCCCAATTAATAATAAGAATAACAAACAAAATAAAACCGAAAAGAATAGAAAGAAAAAAGAAATCGAGAGTTTCTAAGCAGAAGACAGTGAAGCCTTGACGTTGCAGAGAAGAAGTGACTTGTAGAAGAAGATCCACATAGAAGAAAGGCGACACACAGAGAGTTGAAGTCTCTTGGTTGTAGAGAAGAGAGGCGACTTTAGTTGAAGAAGGTACGTTTGTTACTTTTAAAATGTGAGCTTCGAAATTAAAATATTATAAAATATTTTTCTGAGTTATAGTTGTAGTATTATCCTATTATATGAAATGTGTTGTCATTGTATGATGATATACGTCTGACTTGAGTTGCACGGCTCACAACCTTTTAAAAATTTTAAAGTTAAATTATATTGTTGTCTTGTCACATTTTGATATAATGGGAACTGAGAACTTTTGATATATTATAATATATTTTAATAAAGTGTTATTAATTTATATTCATTTTGAGAGACTGAATAGAAACTTGAATGGTGAAATGTATAATTAATTTATATGAAATCAATTACTTTAATTTGCAATAAAAAAGTATAAATGCTTTTGTAAAGCGAAACTTTATTTAAATCTTTGTTTAGAGTTCCTGTACGGCTATGGCCTTATGTTCTTATGATTATTTATTAAAATATATTTATATGGATTACTTGACCTAAAAGTGACCTGAGCGTGACCTGTAATATTTTTTACAGCACTTCTAACAAGTTTTAATATTTTTTGTGCACATTTGAACGTGACCTGTAATTTTATTTTATAGCTAAAAATGTGATAGTGTAAAGTGGGCATTTATATAGTTATGTATATGGATATGGGATAAATTATTATTTTTATTTTATATTAAATTAAAATGCAAACTGTAAAGTTGATATGCTTATTATATTTTTAATTTGGATTTATATAGTATTATATATTTTTAAGTTATTTTTAATTTGTTTTTAAATCTTACAATTTGATATAATTCATGATACAAAAAAATAGTCGAACGATTCATGATATATATTGCGATTCTACAAACATCTTCACCAAATTATACGCATGGAGGACTCGTGAGAATGATTAAAGTCTTATAAAATGGATAGTGTGAGTAGTTAAATTGGAAAGAAAATTCATTTATTTTCAACAATATTTTCTGTATTTGAATATTCATGAAAATAAATTTTTAAACTATATATTAATTTTGAGCATAGTAAGTTCTTACAATACCAATCTCAAGAGTATCCCTTCAACGATATCCACTAGAGTTGGCCTTAATGGAGAGTATGGGTATAATGTGTTAGTTTGTAACTTCAGCCTCACTAGTAGGGATGAGGATGAATATTGAGGGGGCTGAACAGGGCTCCCAGCATGGGACCCTTTGGTCTTCTCATGTATATACATGAATATTTTTTTAAGTTATTTATTATAAAATTGTGTAAAATTAATTGTTTTTGTTGTTAATAATTATGGTTAAGAGTTGTTAATGTAAAATTAATTATTTTTGTTGTTATTACTATAATGATTAAGGTTATAACTAGTATAAAATTGTGTAAAATTAATTGTGTATTTGTGTTATTATGATAATAATTAAGGTTATTATCATTTAAAAAATTAATTTCAATTTTATGTGTAAAAATAGTAAATATTTTTTAAAAATTATTATTTATGAGAAGTTAAACATTTAAATAATTATAGAGGAATATAAAAATATTCAGCCCCTTTAATACATTTATGTATCTCTCTACTCACTAGTAGTGGTCACAGTTATAACAAAAAAAATGTATCCTTTCAAGGAAATCTTATTCACTATAAATAAGTTAATATTAACAAGGAAGAAATGCGAATGTTTTTATCCTGAGTTGAGAGTGGATAATAGCAAGTTAGCAACCATAAAATCCCTGCAATTCAAACATCAGATTGGAATTTTAAAAAATTGAAATTTACCCAACAAGAATAATGAAAAGAGAAAAAAAAAAATCAAATTTTGATGGAGAAGAGAAAAGGATGAAAAAACACAACACAACAAGCATGTTCCTTTTTGTCAATGTAATCTACCTAGAGTCTGGCTTGAGCTCTCTCATAAGGGTCAGAGGGCAAGATGGGAGCTTTGTCATTCCAGACCTCATCAATGTACTGCACTATAATTGCAGATTCACAAATGGGTTTGCCATTATGTATGAGAACTAGAATTTTCTTGGGAATTGGGTTCATCTGCAGAAGCAAAGGACTCTTGTGAAAGATATCCTGTTCCATGTACTCATACTTAACACCCTTTTCAGCTAATGCAGCCCTTATTCTCATTCCAAACATGCTGGCCATTGTATCCAGTAGAACCACTGGTCTGCCATTGCTGCACAGGACCACTAAAACCCAACTCAAGTTTTGAACTAGCTAGCTTTGAAATTAATATATAATGTTTCCAAATAAGAAAGGATCGATCCAGATAATTGTGCTGTGTGGCTAACAAAGAAACCAACATCCACATGCTTGCACAAGGTGAGAATCAAGTTATTGTAATGTTACACCTCAATAAACAATTAAAAAAAGAGAATAAGAAAAAAGAAACTTTTCTCAGTAAACTAAGATTAGTTTATATACGAGTTAAAATCAACTTTTTAGATAAGCTAAAATTTAATCTCCCAAAAAAATTAATTTTAACATATGGATATGTTATTGAGATGATTTTTTCTTCTTCTTTTTATAAGAAGTGTGATAAAAAAAAAACAATTATCTATGTTGTTGGTACTCCTAAACTATCAATCATTCAAAGAACTATTCAAAAGGTAAAAGCTAAACATTGATATTTTTCTTTCGTAATAATATGTAAAGATGAATATACTTACATGTCATGTGTGTGCTTAAAATAGTTTATATATCTTTTACATGCTTTAGGATAATCATTCATAATGGTTTGATATATAAGTTTTTGGAAGTAAAACCAGTTTATCATTGTATAATCGATTATCAGTTTGTGTAATCTATTACAAGATGAAAAGACTAGCACAAGAACCAATTTCAATTGAGATTTAGCCTAAAAAACATTGAATTAATTGATTATCAAATACTATAATCGATTACAAGACTTGTTTCAAGTGAAGGATAAATTTTGTATATCAAAATAATCAATTACCATTTATCATAGTCGATTACAATGCTTCTAAAACATTTAGATTGCTTGTTAGGCATTGAAATAATCGATTACCAGTTATTATAATCAACTTCTTTGGTTTACAGCAGCAGTTCAAGTTATTTGGTAATTGAGATAATGGATTACCATATAGTGTAATCAGTTACCACGATTATGGAAATGCATAACAAGGGTATTATGATCGAATTAATCGATTACAGTTATTGGTAATCAATTAAATTTGTTTCTTTCTATTAAATGTATAAATACCTCACTTGTTCTATATCTTTTAAGACTCTCTTTGCAAAAATTTTCACTTAAAAATATTTCTAAGAGTCATCTAATAAAGAAGTTATGATGCATTTTCTCTTAAGAAATCAACAAAGCAAAGATCTTGGAATCTCTATCATGGGTTGATCATTAATAAAACTTGAAGAAGTATTGATCTACACATCACAAGTGTATTCAATCCAATTTTGATTTCTTTCTAGTTTTTTTTTTTTTGTAATCTTGGTTAGGGTTACCAAGTGGTTTTAAGTTTATAGGATTTCAACTCTTGTAGGGTTTAAGGGAAAAGTAGATTTAGGGAATTGCATGGGCATAGTGATTATTCTTGGTTCTTTAATAGTGAAATGTTCTAAGGGATCCTAAAACAACTGGATGTAGGTCCTTTTTAGGACTGAACTAGTATAAATTCCTATCTTTAATTTTTCTTTCTCTAACCCTTGGTTTTCTAAATCTATCTTCATATTGGAATTGATCTGTGTGGGGCATAAAACTCTATTTTCTAAGATTTTTGAATATCTTGGTTTTGTGTGTTGCTGATCTTTCTTCAACAAATCTTTTGAGAAAACCTTGATTTGTAAATGGGGGTATTAATTTTAATTGAACCTAAGAAATAATTGGTAAAATTTCAAAGAATTGATTCAAACCCTCCTTTCTAGATTCTCAGTTGTACCAACAATTGGCATCTAGAGCTAAGGTCTTGAAATCTAATTAATATTTCGTGATTATGGTTGGGAATCAACTATCGTTTATTGAAGGTGTGTCTATTAATTGACCACCACTCTTGTGGCTTAAATTACCCTTTTTGGAAAGTAAGGATGAAGATCTTTATGGAATCAGTTTAATAGAGGTATTTGGAAAGCTGTGATTAATCGCTATACAATTCCAACTCAAGTTGTTGAAAACAAAATTTTAGAGAAACCTTTTGAATATTGGACTATAGAAGAAATTAAAAGAAAAAGAGTATGATTCTAAGGCTATGAATATCATTCACTTGTCCTTAAATTATGATGAATTTTTTAGGGTGTTGACATGTACAATTTCAAAGGAAATGTGGGATCTCATCCAAGTCCCTCATAAAGGAACTCTGAAAGTGAGAAGAACAAGGAAATATTGTTGATGTCCGAAAGAGATTCACTTACATTGTAAATCATCTCAAAAGTCTAGGGAAAATATTTGATGAAGAGGAATTGAATGTAAACATTTTAACAAAGATTGTTGCACAACTAGTAATCCTAATTCAAATGAAATTAAGTTTGTTGATAATTGCATTGGGAATACCTACATGCTTAATGTTGATTGTGCAACATCATCAAATTTGGCTTACTCGAATAGTAGTGATGACCTTTCATGGTTGTGGCATAGAAGGGTAACTCACATTCACATGCATCACCTAAAAAGTATTTTATCATTAAAGATTGTCTCTAAAGAGTTAGTTAGAGGTCTTCCAAAGCTTAAGTTTGTGAAGAACAGACTTTGTGATGTCTTTCAAAAGGGAAAACAAACTATAATTTCTTTCAAATAGAAAAATATCATTTCTACCTCTAGACGTTTGAACTTTTGAATTTAGACTTGCTTGGTCCTTCTAGAACAATGAGTATTGGAGGAAACTATTATGGTTTAGTTGTTTTTATGATTATTCTAGATATCAATGGACTTTTGTTTATCATTAAAGAGTAACGCTTTCTAGGCTTTTCACAAATTAGCTATGATGATTCAAAATGAGAAAGATTTGAAAATCAAGGCTTTGAGAAGTGATCATGAGAGTGAATTTCAAAATGAGGTTTTTGAAACCTTTTGTGAAGAAAATGGAATAAATCATAATTTTTCCATTCCAAGAACCCCTCAACAAAACAGAGTTGTGGAGAGGAAAAACATATCACTAGAAGAACTAGAAAGAACTATGCTAAATGTAAATGATCCCACCATCCTTCTTAACACCATTGCTGCCACATCCTCTACCTTCCATTGTCGTAGTAAAAATCACCACAAAATCAATTAGTGTTGGAGATGCATTATCACTGCAAGTGCGTCTTCCTTTATCCTCTGCTCCATAAAATCCATAAGCTATTTACAACAACACACCCTTCAATAGTCAACACCACCATTTTACCTCCATCATGAAACACCAACACTAAGGAAGACCTACAACAAAAAACCCAAACCTCACAAATGAACAACAATAAAAAAAAAAAAAGAAAAACTGAAAATAGATTAATTAATAGACTAGAAAGGAGAACAACTTGTTGTTTTGCACGAACATTGATGGGTGTGGCAACAACACACTATTCCTAGGGATTTTGCAACGTCTCTGCACTACCTTAATCCCCTTGCCCAATTTATACTTTCCAGAACCTTGCCAGAAACACCATATCTAATTAACTCTTTGATAAAGTCGCAACCTTTTTCTAACCCCTAATCTCAAGGAAAACTTCGTGGCATGGAGGAGTATCTCTCATCAGAGGTCATCCACTACGACGACCATGAGATCTGTAAGTTTTGTAGCACTACTAGAAAAATGCAACTTAGCGAACAAAATTAAACTTTTGGTCTATATTAGTGACCGAACAAGTTTATGTTATTACTTGCGACCAAATTATATCATGGTGGCTAACTTGTGTCAGCGACCAAAATAAAGGGTCACTAAAAATTTTGGTCGTATATATCTATAAATACAAGTGTTATAGCGACTAAATTAGAGGCTGAACGACTATTCTATCGTTGTTATGATGATAGTGACCGAAAATGTTTCAGTCGCTATAAGACTAAATAATATTATGAGATTAGCGACCGAATGCAATTTTTTTCGAAAATGTTTCACGCCCACTTGCGAAACGCCTCATGTGACCCAACGGAGGTGCAGGTGCTCTCTCACTCTCCGAGTCCGCATCAGATTGATATTTCCTCGCAGTAGGTCGTTTTGGTTTCCCCGCGTGGAACAACATCATCCTCTGAAACTTGGAAGCTTGTTTCTTTTCCTTTGTTGGGTCTGTGGCGCGTGGAGGCATGGACATGGTTTTTGCTGCTGATACTTTTTTGATTTGGCTCTTCTTCTTCTTGTGCTTGATCTGTCCCATGCAGGAGATTTTGGGGGAAATGGGTTCTTGAGTTTCAACACCACCATCCTTTGGTTTTCTTCTAGCTTCATCGGCAAGCATCTTCTTCACAAACTGCAAAACAACAAACAAAATTTATACACAGAACATGAACGCGCCTGGTGTGGGCGCCATTGCAGCATGGATGCGCCTGGTATAGGCGCCATTGGTGGCGCCCCAGCTGGGCGAGACTGGTCCCTTGGTGGTGCCTCACGTGGGCGTGACCGAACACGCCAGGTCCCAGCGCCGGCAAAAAATTAAATTAAATACAATTTAATTATTTAATTAGGCAAATGGTGCAATTTCAGCAAAATTTGACAAAATGGGGTCACCAAACACGCCCTGCCTAGGCGTGTTTAAACACGCCCTGGCAAGGCTTGTTTGGCCCCCTTTTGCCTATATATGCCCCCTGAAAGTGACATTTGAGGATTCGCGCCTTCTCTCTAGAATTAGCTCTGCCTTCTCTCTAGATTTTGGGTGTTGATTTGTCTGAAGCAAAGCCCTGCCGAATTTGAAGCACTGTCAACTAGTAAGTCCATTTAACTGATTGTGGTTTGTATTTAGTTTGTTATATTTTTAAATTAGAAAATTGTTAGGATCATATGAAGTTGTTAGCGACATATATATTAGGTTAGTGTGTAGGGTTTTAGGTGTTCCAGTTTAGTTTATGGTTTACGATGTGATTAGGGTTTAGGGTGTGATTAGGGTTTAGGATGTGGGCTAGTGATTAGGGTTACGTAATTCGGTTTAGGATTAGGGTTTACGATGTGATTAGGGTTTAGGGTGTGGGCTAGTGATTAGGGTTACGTAAGGCGGTTTAGGATTAGGGTTTAGGGTGTGGGCTAGTGATTAGGGTTATGTAAGGCGGTTTAGGATTAGGGTTTACATTTTTATTAGGGTTTAGGGTGTGGGCTAGTGATTAGGGTTACGTAATTCGGTTTAGGATTAGGGTTTACGATGTGATTAGGATTTAGGGCGTGGGCTAGTGATTAGGGTTACGTAAAGCGGTTTAGGATTAGGGTTTACGATGTGATTAGGGTTTAGGGGGTGGGCTAGTGATTAGGGTTTAGGGTTTAGTTCTGATGTTCTGATTAGGATTTATGTCTTGGGTTACATACCTAGGGTGTATGGATTCTGGTTTAGGTGTAGGGTTGATGTTGTGATGAGGGTTTAGGGCTTGGGTTACATACGTTGGGTTTATGGAATTTGGATTAGGTTTTAGGTCTGATGTTGTGATTAGGGTTTAGGTCGTTTGTTACTGACTTTGGGTTTACGGATTCCGATCTAGGTCTAATGTTTTCATTAGTGTATATGGCTTGGGTTACAGACCTATGGATGACAGATTTTGGTTTAGGGTTAGGTTTCATGTTGATAGTAGGGTTTAGTTGTTCGGTTACAGAGAACACGGGGTATAGACTTAGTGTTA
>PYAF01004021.1:1005828-1016574 GCA_007407185.1 Glycine tomentella | reverse complement strand
CGAAAACCCTAAACCATAGGTGTGTACACCAAACCCTAAACCCTAATCAACACACGCACCATAAACCCTAGGTTCAGTCACGCCAACGCATACACCCTAACCACCACATACGCCTTAAACCCTAACACAGATACCCTAAACCCTAGTTGTGTTCCCCCTCACCTAACCCCTCATCACCATATAAACCCTACACACTTAAATCGGATACCCTAAACCCTAATCAACACACGCACCCTAAACCCTTCCACCGTAACAATTCAACCCTAGGTGTGTTCCCCGGTACCTAAACCCTCAGCCGGAACACTTAAACCCTACTCACCCCATAAACCCTAATCACAGTATCAACACTAAACCTAAACCCTAAAACGTCACCACAACACACTGTGAATCCAAACCCTAAAATAAACTGGAATACCTAAATTCGTAGTCACTAACCTAGTATATATGTTGCTAACAAGTTCATATGATCCTAACAATTTTCTAATTTAATAATACAACAAACTAAATACAAAGCACAATCAGTTAACTCGACTTACTTGTCAGCAACGCTTCGAATTCGATAGGGCTTCGCTTCAGAGGATATCAAGACCCAAGCTTTAGAGAGAAGGCAGAGCGATTTTTAGACAGAAGGCGCAATGGACCAAATGACATTGTCAGGGGCATATATAAGCAAAAGGGGGCCAAACAAGCCTTGCCAGGGCGTGTTTAAACACGCCTAGGCAGGGCATGTTTGGTGACCCCATTTTGCCAAATTTTGCTGAAATTGCACCATTTGCCTAATTAAATAATTAAATTGTATTTAATTTAATTTTTTGCGCCACTGCTTGCAATAGATATGTAATTACATTTAGAATAACAGCATATACGTAATTTTGTATTAAAACTGTAATATTTAAATTTTTTTGCCTTGAACTACAAGGATTCTTTGGTTGATTTTATTCACTCTCAACTAGGGATTAATATCTTACTTGTTAATATGTGTGCCTAAGGATAAAACAACTATTGTTAAAATTGTTGGTCTACTGATAAAAAAATATTTGTTAATTAGTTTTTCAAAATAAAAGTCACATATATATGTAAGAAAAAATCCAGACATATACCTCTCTTATTTAAAATGGATTTTTTTCCTTCAAATTTTTCTTTAGACCTCACTTAATAAGTGAGTCAACCCCATGTGTGAAAGTAGGTTTTAAGTAGGAAGTTTTTTTAAACCTGGAAACAGTGTATGCTCATTTCCCAAAAATATAAAAACTAATATATAAAACTAGCGCCTACTAAAATAAAATAAAAAAGAGTCTAAAATGGAATATTTCTTTGTTTTTTGGTTTTTTTTTTTCATTTTGATGCCCAAGATGAGTACTAGATTTTGATCTATGTGCCTCGATAGTATAAGTGAAATTGGATTTGAATCCTTTAAATGGTTTAAGTTTTGTAGATGAAATAAATGGATAGGGAAAGAAAACACACTAATAGTAGTAAGTTGTTTGACAAAGATTAGATTAGTTATAAGCAAAACCGGTAAATACTTTGCATAAATAAGATGGTGATAAAAAAGAAATTTTTATATTTGTTTTCCATACAAATAAAAATGTGTGATTTTCTACAGAGGTGTATGACACTTGGAGGAAAATGTGGCTTTCTAAAGGAGAGGAGCATGAGGCAGGAAAGAAGGAGTTGATCTCTATCTTTAAGCAGCTAGAAGAGACGCTGAGTGACAAAGCTTTTTATGGAGGTGACACCTTTGGGTTCCTTGATCTTGGTTTGATCCCTTTCTACAGTTGGTTTATACCTTTGAGACATATGGCAACTTCAAAATGGAAGAAGAGTGTCCTAAACTCGTTGTTTGGGCTAAGAGATGCATGCAGAGAGAGGCTGTGTCCAAATCTCTTCCT
The DNA here is from genome assembly GCA_007407185.1 of Glycine tomentella. NCBI lineage: Eukaryota > Viridiplantae > Streptophyta > Magnoliopsida > Fabales > Fabaceae > Glycine > Glycine tomentella. The sequence goes on along the minus strand of PYAF01004021.1, from coordinate 1,014,682 downwards.
GATGAGAAGGTGTATGACTGTATTGTGGATTACAAAAAAGTACTTGAGTCAAAATAGAGAGACTTCTTGAATAAATTCAGGTAAGGTCTTATGTAATTTTATCTTATGTTTGCTAGGCTTGAGTTACTTATAGTTTGCTAGACACTTGAGTGTGTCTACTGTCTGCAGGATTTGTAATTTTATCTTATGTTTGCTAGCTTTGAGTTACTTATGGTTGCTAGACACTTGAGTGTGTCTACAGGATTTGGAGCTGAGGAGAGATGGATGTTGTAATGTTTAAGTTGTGCGTTTATTATCAATAAATCACTCAATTTGAAAGACCACATAATAGTTGTTTTCTTAACTTGTGAATACTGAAATTTTCTCATTTTTTGGCAGCTAGTTGAAATAACTCAGTGATGGTGAAAGAAGAAACTACTCAATTTGGTGTTTGAGATCTTGATGTCACAAGAACTTAATGCTTTTGTTAGATTGAGTTCAAGATAAGAAAATACCCCTGACACCATTTGGTGTATGATAATTTGTTTTTTTTTTTTCCTTAAATAAATCACAGTATCATAGTAATGAGATTTTTTGTGAACATGAAATTGGGTATGAGAAAGTAGATAGATTAGTAGAAGGTCAAGGAAAAGAAACTGGTAAATTTCATTGAGCTTTCAACCATAGTTGCCTCTTTGAATTCTAAAATATCAAAAGAAGCTATAACTAATTCCTAGTCTCTGCTTGACAATGACGGATCCATGTATAGCTGTGTGGGGGCAGTTGCCCCACTAACATTTCACCATTTGTAAATATAATGTGCATATAATTTGAAATATAGTGAAAAAATAGTTTATAATATGAATACTGTTCCTTCAAATCTACAATATTCTTATTTTTTCAATTGATATTTTTAAGATTCTTAATATTCTGCATCTTTTCTTCTTTTGGATATATATTTCACATATTCTGTAACTAATAAAAAAATTATCTTTCAACCACTTCAAGCTATACTTCTTTTATATATAAAAAATAACTATACTAAAAACTATCAATACATAAAAATAATCTGATATCAAAATTTAAATTGTTCATAATAATTCAAAATTTACTTTCTATATTTAAATGTATTTATTTGTTATGAATTTAAATTATAATTCAAAGTATATTCAAATAATAAAATTTCTATATTTATTATTTAAATTTAAATTATATAAAATAGAAATTTGTTATTTATTATTTACAAATTGAAATATTATGTTACACATATAATGTCTCCACAACATAAAATTCTTGGATCCGTCGCTTGTGCTCTACTATGCTTAGCAATAGCTTACTAGCTGGAGAAAAATGACAGGATTTCCTCAAGCGTATACTACTAATAATTTGTGATTAGCTCAAACGTTTGAGCATTGGTTAACATACTTGCTTCTTGACCTTTGGGGGAATTTGTTTGTTCCCCATCTTGTCCATCTAAAAAATTGGTATAGCAGTGAGCATGAGTTCCTTTCAAATGAAGATTTCGGTCAGAAGGAAAAGAAAATGAATTGTGCTGAACAAAGTTTACTATGAAAAAATGGACACTGGAACTTCAAGCAATGGCTTAAAGTTGGGGTTAGGGTTTTCTATTGTCAAGCCATCAGGGCCAAGTTACAGATCATCATATCAGGGCCAAGTTACAGATCATCATAAAGGTCTTAAAATTTCTCCATTTCGAATTCCTCAATCAACACAAACTTGGAAGTGATATGGACATCTTAGATTCACCACAAGAACCATTTTGTAAGGGACAGACATGTAATGTGTTGTTATGAATGTACTTTCATGTTTTCACTTTTCAGTAGTCTTCAACATATGCATTAGTTTCACTTTTTTAAAATAGAAAATGTTACATGAACACACCTACCACCCATGGAATGCCTAGAGTGAGAGAAAAATATATAAGTTTAATAAGATCTATGATGTGATAAAAAAAAAAAAAGATAAAAAGTAAAAACTATTGCTACAAAATGATATATATCATTAATCTTAAAAATACATGTTTGTGTTGCAACTATATCACTATTTTTTTTATTTTAATTTCTATAATTTTTTTTGGTCCCATTAATATAGCACCTATGACATGACATTTTGTGCTGGCATGGTACTATCAAATGTTATCCGCCATTGTTAGAAATTTGTAACGGCAAGGACCAACGGCAAATAATAACGAATTTCAGAAACTTTTTTTTTAATTTTTTTACAGGTACGAAAATAATAAAAAAAAATTATAATTTTGGTTTTCTATAATTCTGAATCCACAATTTGAGTCCTCTAATTTCTAAATCCAAATATTTAGTTTTCCTATTTTAATGGATCAATTTCAATTGTTAAATTTGACATGACATATTGATACTGACATGATTAGGCATATTCAAAATCAAAATAAACGGTTCGTAAATCTTCATATCGATTAAAAAAAACCAAAAATCTAAAAAATCATATTGTTTGCAATTTGATTTGGTTTTTGGACCTTGTTATAAGAAACCCATACCAAGTTGAACCAACCAGCATATTATAATTATATTACTTTTCATTGTGATAATTTTTATTAAGTATTAAATAATTTATTACTCTTCATTCATTTCATAATTAATAAATATGTATATTTTACTTCTATATGATAAAAAAGGAAGTATAATATTATTAAATACCAAGTGATGCAAAAATTATTATTATGCTACAAAAAGAGTTAGTAATATTATTTTATATTAATATTAAATAGAAGTGAAGATACTAAATTTTAACTAAAATATGCTAAACAAAATTTAATAAAAAAATATTTTTAAAAATTATATAGTATATATGATAGTTATGTAAGTTTAGTTGGTGGATTTAAATTATGATAATTGATTAAAAAATCCTGCAAAACCTAACCGCAAAAGATTTGTTTGATTTGAATTTGATGATATATTTAAATTGGGCTGACACCAATTGAACTCATAATCTTTTATACAATAACAAGACAATAAATCACTATGTTACTAGATTTCTTTGATTAATTTTATAAACAATATTTTCTATGTATCATATGTTAAAAGTTATTAATTTTTAATTATAAAAATTTATAAATTAAACAAATTTATTTAATATATAATTTTTTATACTTTTATTTTATATCATTTTACATATTTTTATTTATATTTTACTAATTTATAAATAAATTAATATGTAAATTATTTGCATAAAAACGACTCACTTGATATGTCTTCTTTTTATATAATAATAATAATAATAATAATAATAATAATAATAATAATAATAATAATAATAATAATTTATAACTCTATATAAAAAATATGATATTTTGGTGTATATATTTTGATACCCATTTTATTCCTATAACTACATTGATAAATTATTATTTTATTCTTATAACTACCTTCACAAATTAACCACTAACGTTTATTATCTTTATTTTTTTTTTAATATGAAAAAGAGGTGAGGCCCGAAGTGCCGATTTTTCATAATAATAATAAATAATAAATCAAGAAAAAACTTCCCTAAAACAAATTACCTTTAGTAATTAGAATTGTAAGTTGGTCAAAATATATGTAATGTCAATGAATTTATTGGAATATTAAATTTTATTTCTATTCTTCGTTATTTCTTTTATTTGTTTACAACAAAATACATTAATGTGAACAATTTTAAAAGTCTAAACAGTTGAGTATTTATAAAATCAAACCATTTAGTAACATTTTCTAGGAGGATTTTTTTATTATATAAAATAAATCCATTAAATGACTAAAATATAGTAATAACATGCAATACAATGTTTAATTATCGTAACTAAAATAAATTAAGTTAATATAAAATCAATGAGCATTCATAATATTTTTTTGTTAAAATATGTTTGGGGTCTATATAAAATTTGAAAATTATTAATTTGGTTATTACAAAAGTTTTCATTTTAATTTGATCCTATAAAAAGAAAATATATTTTTAACTATCTTCAATGATAATTTGGTTAGATGATTCCCTTTCGTGGCAAACATATTTAATTATTTTCTCTTTTTATCTTCTCGAGCACACTAGAAGACCAGAACCCATTAATGGTTCATATTCCCCTTATTCTCATAAGAAAGTATGAGAAAATTGTCCAAGAAATGACAAAAATTACAATTTGGGGGATTTTAGCGGCAAAAAATTGTTTAATTTATTTTTGAAAGATTTTAACGGCCAATTTTTTAATTCATTTGTAATCAAATTACGCGTGTGTAAATTTGTTAGTAAGGTTAGATTACAGTCTAACAGATTTACCATTGAGAACCATAAAAAATATTTTTATTTGTAAAGGGGGCAAATTAATACAATTTTTTTTATAAGAACCAAATTAATATTTTTCAAATTTTACATATTCTCCAAATTTATCCTACTTTTTTTCTCCTATCCCTTCCTTCATTTTCCTTTCAAGATGCATTTTTCATTTACTTTTAAAAAATAATTTAATTTTGATATTATGTTGGGCTAAAGATATTACAATGTTAATTAATCAAGAATTATCCCTTATATAATTTTGAAAGTAATTAATACAAAAAATTTAACCAATTAGCTAGGAAAAAAATTCATCAACATTTTTCTTGAACATCAAGAACAATAATTAAGTGGTCCCGTTTTGTTTATAGCACATACAAAACCTTGATGATATTGTTAGTATTGTATTATCTAACTGAATTTGCTATTTCATCTTGATACTCATTGTTAGTTTTCGTTAACTATAAGAAAACAGTGGTTAGCGAGGCAAACTGTTGATTTTTATTATATATGCCAACAAAACACATGAATTTATATTTGTCCTTTTAATAATCATTTAGTATATATGTCACAAATGTGGTTAACTTTTAAATTGGCACCTAAAATTATATAAATTCTAACAAGTTCATGGAGTAAAGAATGAAATTAAGTTCTAACTTCAGATCATATATCTAGCAAGCATTTTGAAAGTTCATGAAAGATTTCTAAAATAATGCAACCACTTTATTTTGCTGTTTTATTGATTGTGTTCTACATTCTACAATTTAAAATGAGCATTGTAGTTATCATAGACAATAGTTCAACATTTATAATAACAAATGCATTGCTCGATCTCATTACATATTCCTTTTGCTGATGCTCCATGTAAATATGTGCATTCAGTTCTGCAAGCATAACCTTCCAAACCACAATCAGTGTCATACCTTATTTGTTGACACTCTTTGCCTTTGACAATTGCAATTGATTTCCTATAACACAGGATATACCAATTACTTAGGCACTAGGAAAAAAAACCAAAATTGTAAAGTATATCTTACTAGCTGATAGGAATTGGATATATTTAATTTGCATAAAGCAATGCATACTAAAATCAACGGAAAGAACAAGCAGAAGAGCATACCAAAACCAATGGAAAGAACAAGCAGAAGAACTGAAAAATAATAGAAGATTTTCATATTGTTCGTTTTGGGAAACAATGTCTAAGCTTTCAATAATGAAATGATAAGAAAAGGGAGGTGCTTGAACTATTAATATGTGAGATATTAGAAAATATATAAGAGTTGTTGATAACTAACATTTATACTATAATACATAATTTATAATAAATAATTAAATTATTTTTGAGAAACAATTAATACTATTTATTATTGTTTTGACTAATCCATTTGACACTAAAAGTCTTTTGAACAATATATTATTATTGTAAGTCTTTTTTAACTGTCAAATATTATATTATTATAAGACTAGATAATAAATAATTAAATTATTTTGAGAAACAATTAATACTATTTATCATTGTTTTGACTAATCCATTTGACACTAAAAATCTTTTGAATAATATATTGTAAGTCTTTTTTAACTTTCAAATATTATATTATTATAAGACTAATTCTTTGAAACTGAAAAATATGATCTTTTGACTCTCAATTCATTTAGCATTCAAACTTTGCTAATTCCATTTTGTAATGTGGTTTTTAAATCAAAATTGAGCTGTATCTTAACTAGAAATAGTCTAGTTAACCATGGCAGAAATTTTCTTTTGGTCTCACTTAAGAAGTGTTTCACATTAGGCAAACCACTCCTTTGCAATTTGTTTCTCATATATATATATATATATATATATATATATATATATATATATATATATATATATAATAAAGAGACTATTAAACATTAACATTATCCAAAAGATAGGTCAAATGGGCCACACAAATAACATAAGGCCTATAACTTAGTTTAACTTTTTATTATTATTCTTATAACTTGAAGTTAGAGACTCAAGTCTTGCTATGAATCATTTTATATAAGCATTATGGTCATCAATAATTGTTGCCTTGATTTATGTTATGTTATATATTGTTTTTTATTTTTTATTTACTTATTGTTGATGTTATCATCATCATCATATATATTGTTAAACCTATTTTAAAAAATATTGGGTTGATTAAGCATGATGCCTTATCCTTATTAATCTTTCATTTTTTTAACATAAATTATGATAACTTGATTGTCCTAAAATCTATTTAAAAAATAAATAAAAATGTATTTTAAGAAAAATCAACTATCTTAAGGGATTAGTTTTGTGAAGTAACATTCTAGTAAGGATAAAAATAGGTTAGACGATTTGTCATAGATTTGACTTGCATAAGACTTGGTACATGGTTAGTCTAACAATATGGTCATACTTAGGCTTTTAAAAAGCATTACTAAATCAAAGGGTCATATTTTAACCATTAATAAAAAGTTTATAAGGCACTATATGTAGACATGTTTATATGCATATATTATTTTTTTATGTAGAAATTAAATACCTAAAAAGTTTTATAATAACTCACGTATTTGACTCAACTAAAAAATGTAAAAGTGACTCATATGGGTCAATAAGCTTAATGCATTAGGTAAAGTTGTTGTGCAACTCAATAATTTGTTTATATATAACACCATCAAATTGTTATTATTACAATTATAAGATGAGTATAAGTATAGTAAGTCATTTTTATTATCAATGAGAAAATTAATGATTAATACATAAATTCTTTTTATGTGAGATATGTGATATACATAGAACAATTTATACAACATTATTTTTTCAATTTATATTTTTCCATCATATATATTATATATTATTTATTACATTTGAAACTTCTTTGGATCTATTCTCTTCTTTGGTAGTTGTAATTATCATTTATCTCTCTTATTAGTATTACTAAGCTCTCCACAACCGTTCTTTAATTTATTTACCTTACACAATGACATAGTACAATACAAGCATAACCATCATTCTAATATTGTTACTTATTGATTAACTCTCACTTAATATTAAGCCTTCTTTTCATCTCCAACACGAAGTCATAGACTTTTATATGGGTCAGGAAGTGTCTTGCAAACACTCTCCCTCTGATTACACCTTTTGACCCATGCCATGAACTTTGGACATTCTTTCTCCACACTAAATTTGCAAAGTGTCTGGTATGTATAAAACCTGCACACGTGATTGGTAACAAGGCTATATCCAAAAGGCCAAAATAATCACTAGCAAAATAAGGCTTCTCTCCAAGTTCATTTTCCAAGAGTTTCAAGCACTCCACAAACTCTTTCTTTGCAGCCTCTTGGTCTTCTCCCTTGCTAGCCCGCATTCTCCTGCCACAATCAGCTATCTGCATACATAATAAATCTGACCTCAAACCATATCGTTAAATTTTCTGATTTTCTTAAAAGAGGTTGTCAAATATAGAGATATTTTGTTTGGATGAAATAGAGTATTCCTTAGCCGAAAGTTAAAGACTAACGAAAATTAAAAACTGATCTTTTGAGATACTGAGATTTATTTAAAGGTTCAAGTATATATTTCTCCATCCGTATGAACTAAATCAAACAATCGCATACTTAAAGGACAATATTATCTACACATCATACCATACCATGTTGATTATCAAATATAAAGATGACAATTTGGATTCAAATTGATGCATATATACTACTTTCTGTCGTCTCATTATAATTGTTGTCCTAAATTATTTACATAGATCAAGAAAAAACAATAAAGTAATTTTACAAAATTAGTTTTATATAGTCATTAATTTATTTATAGATTTTGTTGTTTATCACTAATACGAACGGATATAAGTGAAAAAAGTTAGTTAATATTATATTGAAAAATTAAAATGAAAATTATTTCGGAAACTTTTTTTTTTCTTACATGAGAATATAATAGGATAGAGGAGTAACATTTATAGATGATATGACAATTTTGATTCAGATTGGATGCATATACTAACATTTATAAGATTACAATTGGATTCAAGTTCGATGCATTCTAACGTTTAAACCCATATAACAGAGGGAATAGATATTTTTTTATATTAATCAAGTAATTATATAAAATAAAATCATTTTTATATTCTTTGAATGAATTAAGTTAATATAAAAAATAAAAAATTAATTTAAGTTAAAGATAATAGTATATATATAACTAAAAAAATAATATTTAAAAGAAAAAAATTATTAGAAATTAAAAAAATTGAACGTAAAAATAATAACACGCTAGCTCTTAATTAAAATAATTAATATAATTTAATTTAAATTTTAAAAAATAATTGTTATCATATAAAATAAAATATAGAAAACATAAAAAAAAAACTAGTTAACTGAGAAAGTAAAGAGAGTACAATGGTCGCTCCTTAAAATAAGTACTCGATTCTATAATACAATACTAGACTTGCAAAAGTCTTACCCACCAATTAAAATCTTATGCAAATTAATGGAGAAAAAACATACAAATGAACATATTTTTTTTCCAATTAATAATAAAAAAATCCTCGGAATAGAATCTTTACATATATAAAAGTAGAAATGAGGA
>PYAF01004021.1:970021-999859 GCA_007407185.1 Glycine tomentella | reverse complement strand
GTACCCTGAGGGGATTGTGTATTGTTTTGTATAAAACAGAGATGTATGTATATTCACCATACGATATGTACAGTGTATGTAGAGGACATTTGATGATGTCACTCATATAGTTATGCTTCCAAACTGCTTAAACTCTGATTATATGCTTGTTTGTGATGGATGTTTGGTAATGACCCTGATTAGAAATTGGGGCGTTACAAGCGTAATGAGGAGTAGAGACGTGCCGAGACCCAGAGGATGGCACAATTGGAACAGAGATTACAAGTTATGGTAGAATGGGTGGATGTTGTGAATCATGAAGAGGAGTCATTATGTGCAGCACAAGATTTAAGGATACCCTTGAGTCAATCAAGGAATGCCGAGTAGTCGGGAGACCAAATACGAAGTGAAGGACCACCTTGCGAGAGGATCCGAGTTCATGAGTCGTCGCGCGATGGGGTCAGAAATGACGAAAACGTTCGTAGCCGGTAGAGAATTTGGAAGCTCCGCGAGTCAACCAAAGACGTACTTTCTCTGGCTTAGATGGGAGTCAGATACTCGTGGAAAGGAGGGTCCGGTCTATCGTAGAAAGTATAGCCGGGGACAACAAAACAACAGCCCTTTTGTGGACGAGATAGTGAATGCTCGATATTTGGATGATTTTGACGGGTCATTCCTGTCAAAATATGATGAAACCCAAGATCCACAAGTGCACATTGACGAGTTCGATTTGCAAATGTGTGTCCGGGGTATTGACGAGCCGATTATCTCAAGGATTTTTGTTACTACCTTGACGGGACCGGCACAGACTTGGTTTCATACGCTGCCCCGAGATCGATTCGGAACTTCGAGGATTTCGAGCAGAAATTCTTGTTGAATTTCGCTACCAGTAAGAAGCAGCCAAAGTCCGAGTTCACATTGGGGAAAATAAAGCAATTACCCGAGGAGACGCTGCAAAGTTATCTGGACCGATTTAAAGAAGCAGCACTACAGGTACAGGAGTTAGAGGAGAAAGTCCATGTTTATTTGATCTGTGCCGGGTTGAATGGATCTTCAAGATTCTCTAAGTCCATTTACAAAGACCCTGTGAGATCACTGATGGAATTTCGTGCCCGATCGAAGAAATATCTGGAGTTAGAGCAGATGGAGATTGCAAATAACCCAAGGCGAGAGAAGGAACAGAGCCCCAGAAGAAGGAGTCCGCCCCCAAAGAATAAGGGACATGCCGAGAATCGAGTCTGGAACAATGAAGTGAAGTTCAGGCCGGGCAGATATGAGAACAAATATGAGAAGTACACTCCGTTGAACGTCTCCCGCTCTCAGATTTGGAAGGAGGTAGCCTTAACCGATATGAAGAAGGTAGGACGACCTCGTCCTATATTTAATAAGGCTGGTTTGGATAAGTCACGGTTTTGCGAATTCCATAATGGACCCGGGCACACCACGGACTAGTGTTGGGATCTACGAGATGCAATTGAGAAATTCATCCGAGAAGGAAGATTAAGGCAATATATGATCAAAGTTAGCCAGTACCAAGAGTCCTGGAAATAACCGACTCCTTTGTTGGTTTGTGTAAAGCCAGACCGGGTAGATTATGTTTTGTCCGAAATACACGAAGATATTAATGGACAACACATAAGGGCTAGAGCATTAACGAGGAAAGCAATCCGGGCCGGATACTATTGATCGACCATGGGAGTCGATGCAATAGCACATGTCAGAAAGTGTGAAAGTTGCCAGAAGCATGGGGTGCGGATATTATCCCCATCAGAAGAACTGCAATGCATATCGGCACCTTGGCTGTTCTTCAAATGCGGAATGGACTTGTTGGGACCATTCAAGCCGGCAACCGGCCAGCTCAAATGGTTGATAGTAGCGGTGGATTATTTCACCAAATGGATTGAGGCGGCACCACTAGCTTCAATCACTTCGGCTCAGGTTCAATGATTCTTCGAAAGGAACATTGTTGTAAGGTTCGGAATCCCAGGAGAGGTCATTACTGACAATGGCACACAATTTACTGACAAGGGGTTCCAACAGATGATGTCCGGGTTCCATATTCGACATAAGTTTGCTTCAGTAGAACACCCCCAATCCAATGGACAGGCTGAGGCCGAGAACAAAATAATTCTAGATGCGTTGCGAAAAAGGATGCTCGACGCCGGGTCGGATTGGGTAGAACAATTATACTACGCCATATGGGGAATTCGAACAACCATCCACACATCAATAGGTGAAACACCGTTCCATATGAAGTACGGTTGCGAGGCTATGATACCAGTAGAAATTGGACAATCATCGTGGCGCCGTGAACAGGTGTTGCACAGAGGTGAAGACGCGAATAATGAATCGCTCGCGATAGAATCAGTACTGGTGGATGAAGCCCGGATAACCGCTCATGCCCGGGACCTTAGAGCTAAGAGACAGGTAGCGCTAACCTATAACAAAAAAGTGGTCCCACGTCAATTTGAGCAGACCGAGTTGGTATTACGAAGAGCGGACATTGGGAATAAAAATGCCCGGGATGGGAAATTGGTCGCTAATTGGGAAGGACCATATCGGGTAACTCAGAAACTCGGCCAAGGAGCATACATGCTGGAAACTTTGGACGGCAAATCACTCAAACGCACATGGAATGCCGATAAACTCAAAAAATATTATAGTTGAAATCACCATGTAAAGGGGTATGGGTTTCTCTTGCATCGAGAATACGAACGACGATTATTCAACCAAGTTCATACGATTTTCTTTCATTGAGATCATATCGCTCTTAGGAAACTAGTGGGTTTCTCTTTTATTAAGAATATGAGCTCGACTTTAATTCCCCGAGAACATATAGTTCTCTTTCATTGAGATCACTAGTCTGAATAAGGTGACATTATTGTTTCTATGAGCCGAGAATGGTTATGAATCAAGTTGTAACGTTTCGTTCTTATTTATCAAGTTGAATAAAACAAGCAGTTCAATACAGTTATGTTTTATATAGTTCAACATACTTATCAAATCGTGTGAACGAATTTGAAAAAGCATTGAATGACACACTGGCCGATTCTGATCAAATTGGTATAAGGGGTTATCCTTTTAGCAAGTTGTTCATTGTAAAAATCCAAGTCTCGAGAATAAACAAATATAATCCTGGTCATTGGAACCAAGAATGCGCGCATGAATACCAAGTATCCGAATAGAATAATCGCGGATATTATAAAATTATTGAAAAGAAATATATGTTCCAGGCTTGAGGCCCAACCTAAACTGCATAAAAATAAAACAAAGTATTTCAAATCTGTTCCTAAGAAAACAAGAAATACAAATTAAACCATAATTCCGGTCCTTCATTCCTTGGCTCCAGAGGATGGGTCATCGGCAAGCACAATGGTAGTCGGCATGTCAGAAGTCACCTCTCCCCTGGGAATGGGATCCTCAACGGCTAGCATTGAAGACTCCTTAGCCCCAGCAGGAGGAATAAGATGGTCGTCATCAATATACGCCATGAAATGCATCCCGGTAGTAGTAAGTATCACCTCCGGATTCAAGCATTAAATTTGTTCCACGGCGTTGTTGAAGGCCTCCTCGGCAGCGGTGGCAAGAGTAGTCCTCATTCCAGCTAATTGTTCTTCATAGCCCCGAGTCGTTGCGTCGTGAGCGGCCTTCTGGGTATCAAGAGAAGAAGTCAGAAGATGAACTTGCTGTTCGGCCTTTTCAAGAGAACCTTGAGCTTGGCCGAGGTCACTTCGCAACGAAGCAAGTGCGACCTGCGACTCAAGCAATTCCTCCTTCAGCTTCCCAGTCTCTGAAAAAAGGTTCTCCTTCAGTTGCCGGATTTCTGCAGCAAGCTTCTTTTGCTCCTTCTCGTGTCCGGCCTTGGAGGAGAGTAACTCTTCATAAATTTTATTCTTTTCCTCAACCGAGGCCGCATACCTAAAAGACAAATGGATAAAAATTCAATAAATGCAAACACAAATACGGGGTAGCCGTCTGAAGATAATCATCTTTCGCGCAGAGTAACAAATCCCTTAACCATGGAAGCGCATCTATAAGCGTTCTCCTCAATACGCACAAGTTCGACAATTTCCTCATCCGAAGGAACACGAGCCTCAAGGAGAGGAGAAGGAAGTTTGGTCAACTTGACCAGCTCCTCGGTTAACCCCCTTTTCCAGGGATTCCTAAGGTGAGGGTCGGAGAGCCCGGAGGAGCTTGAAGGCGGACCCGCCATTGGCGGAGTCGGAGAAACCTCCACGGTGACACCTACCGATGTGGTAGCCGAAGCCGGGATAGATGGGATTGGCACTCGAGGAGCCATTGGCGTTTCCAACACCACCTTAGCTTTCTTATTCACCCCTTCCAAAGCAGTCCGGTAGGAAGGAGGAGGTCGCTTTGGAGCCCTAAGTGGTGTGGGCTTGGAGGGGGGCTTCTCAGGCGCCAACCCTTTTCCCCTGCCTTCAGTAGGTCTGGGGGGCCGAGTTGATGCATCAGCAGTCGGGTTAGAAACGGAAGGCGGTTGTGCTCCCATTGTGTTAGCTGAAACAAAAGACAAAAGGGTTATAGGTGGCTACATTAAAAATAAGTTAAGGAATAACGTAACAGAGACTAAATTTACAATGCATATGCACACCAATTTGGAAACCTTGAATGTAGTCGGCCGAACTTGGTGACCCATAGGATTCCAAATACTCGGATATCTGGAAGATGGAGGAAGCATCAAAGTCTGGCAATTCCTCCTCAATAAACCGATAACCTGACCGGTCTTGACAATAATGATCTTGTGACCAGTAAAGAGCGAACGCCCACTCCACATCGGATGATTCGGGGCCGAAAAGGAAGAATGATTGTTGCCCGGGCTTGGCAACAACCTTGAAGTATTTATCCTTGAAACCCTTGAAGGAGTCGGTGTAAGGGACGAAGAGGTTACGCTTGGTTTGACTCCGAAGGGAAACCCATCCTTTGCGCTGGGGGGCTCCTTGCCCGTCCGAGCAGTTTGAGGAAAATAATAATAGAAGAATAGGGGAACTGTAAAGGAATCCCTAAATCCTCACAAAATAATTCGAAGGTTCTTACATAAGCCCAACTGTTGGGATGGAGTTGAGAAGAGCTATCCGAAGATGGGTCAGAACTTCAATCTGAAAAGAAGAGAAAGGAAACCGGATTCCGAGTTTGATGATCACATCTTGATAAAAGAAGAAAAAGTTGGGGTCGTTGCCTTCACGTTGAGTGCAGATTGGTTCACTCGAGAAAGGAGCTTGGATGGCAAACCCATTTTGTCGGCCCACGGGGGTAGCCACTATAGAGGGGAGATCAAGAATAGAGAAGGTCCTAAGGACTTCATGAGTCACCCAGGGGAATTTAGAAGCCAAGGCTGGAGGAACTCAGATTGAGACTTAGCAGAAAGCGATTCGTCTACGATTTACACAGGGACATCCATTTATATACCTATGAAAATAAAAACGAGAAAGATTAGTGAAGCATACCTGAAGAACATAAAGCAGGCGCAGAGGAATTTGAGGTCGGGACCCCAGCATCGTCAAGCCGAGCAGACGTCGTCGGCTGTAGTGTTTTGGTGATCGGGAAAAACACGGGATTGTGCCGATAGGACCCTAATATGGAGTCGGCCATATCGTTCGAGCCGTGGTTAATATAATACATGGCGTCTGAGACGCAATCTATACACGCGTCATATTTGATCTCAGTAACCTCATCCGAGGAAGACGGAGAGACGTCGGTAGGCGGACTTATAGGCTGAGGCGGAAGCCCAGGAGAAGAATTCCTTGGGGGGTTTTGAGGTGATTGAGGTTTGGGCCTAGGGAGATTGGGGCCCATAGGATTCGGAGGAGCACTTGGTGCGGGTTTAGACCCACGAAAGCTCCGAAGAGATGGCACCGGTGGCAACAACGGTGTAGAAGAAGCGGAAACCCTTGGCCTCCTGGAAGAGGATGAACCTCTGGTGTGACCACGAAGGAGATCTTTCTGTATCTCTTCGTCGGAAAGAGGCCAACCAAACAGCCACCACCCAGTTTTGGGGGTCACGATTTTTCGCAAATGTGTCTCTTTCGCAGGGGTAAGTTTCATGGTAGTGGTAAACATAAATAAGAAAAGAAAAAGAGAGAAAGAGAAGTCTGGTTTTGATCCTAAACCCCAAATGTTTGTGAAGTTGAAAGGTATTAGAACGCTAGAATAGACGATGATTGCAGGAAGTAAACTGAAACAAAATGATGCACAAAAACAAAATGAAGAAAAAGATAAAGAAAGTACCTAGGTGATGGAGAGATCAACAACGGGGAAGAGATGAATGAAAGGAAGATTGCAAGAACAATGTGAAAAGAGTATGAGGAAAGTGCAGAAAGATTGCAAGGAAGAAAAGGAAACAATATAGAGAGGATAAATAAGGGGACGAAGCGAAACTTCAGGAAGAAATTTGAAATATAAAGAGAAAAATCATTAACTGCCAAAGAAATGAAACGGCTCGAGGGACAGTTGGCATATTACAAAACGACGCGAGGATAGAATGGTAAAATGCCTTATGATATTGGGGGCAAGGTTGGTAAGGTGCAATGATGGCAATGATTAATGGGGGGAATGAGGCGATAGATGCTTTATTGCATTAATGGCAGGAATAGTAACAGACTTTATACAAGACGATTGAGGGGGAGTCACCGTTTGGAACTGAAAAGAGATTTCAGGATTACCCGGATCAACGATTCTCGGAGTGTCATCCGGGCTCGATTCCAATCCGGCAAGGATAATCGAATCTGAGGAACGTGACAGCTTAGTCAACAGAGTAGTATTGAGCCCGGATATTCAAGCCATAGGGGATATGGACATTGAGAGTGTTGTATACTCGGATGATAAAGGGAAATGTGCACGGATAATAAAGTTAAAGCGTACCCGACTATTATGATCATAGGATAGTTGGATCTTATGAATATCTTATTAAGCCGGATAGGAATATATTGCACCCCAATTGTCAAGATTACTTGACAACCGGGCTGGGGGGCTACTGTTGTGGAAGTGATAATTGGGCTTAATAACAAGGCCCAATTATCTCTACCACGTAATCCACTCTTTACCCAACGTGGGTTATAACCAAGTCAAGGTAAGCAGTTGGGATATGCGTATGGAAGCCGGGATTCTCGGAAGCAATTCGTGCTACAACTACAAGGTACTCTGCCTATAAATACATGGTAATTGCAGCCAAAAAGGTACACACATTCTGACTCTCTCTCTCTCTTTCAATTACACAGAGCACACACCCCACGTCCATTGGTGGTATTTCTGTGTGATCGTCTGCTTCAAGGTGTTATTCTCCATTGATACTCTTGAGATTGCAGAGTTAGAATTGA
Source organism: Glycine tomentella (assembly GCA_007407185.1). Classification (NCBI taxonomy): domain Eukaryota; kingdom Viridiplantae; phylum Streptophyta; class Magnoliopsida; order Fabales; family Fabaceae; genus Glycine; species Glycine tomentella. Next base: position 992,546 of record PYAF01004021.1, on the reverse strand, counting down.
TCCAACAACAAATATCCAGCACATCGGTATTGTACATTTGTGTTCTGAAAATATACAGAACACTTCCAAACCTCATCAATGTACTCAAGAATGATGAGGGACTCGCATATGGGTCTACCATTGTGGATGAGAACTGGAAGCTTCTTGTGAATGGGATTGGACTTCAACAATAACTCGCTCTTGTTTTGATTCTCAAATATATCTTTTTCTTCCTTGTACACAAATTGAACTCCCTTCTCTAGCAAGGCAATCTTCACTCTCATCACATAAGGGCTGGTCCAAAACCCCACAAGAACTACTTCATCCATATTTTGGAACAATTGATCAAATCACTAAGTCCTCTGTCGACTTTTGTTGATCGTTAAACGTAGTGTAGGTGCCCTTTGTTATATAGCACTATAAATCTATAATAACTGGTCCACATTCATTGTATGCTTCCTTTGCAATTTAGAATACATTATCTCCAGAGTCTGAGTCTTTGACAAGAAAACTCAACAGTTTACTACAAGTATTATATTGAATACCAAGCAAAAAAGTATTAGATATGTAACAAAAGTTGAATGTAAAATTAAATATTAATAACTGGATTTTTTTTGTGATGATATATAATATGATACGCGTGCATATTATTTTAACATTCTTTCTATGGAATATAAATTTAGCGTCAACCTTTTGAAAATATTCAATTAAGGGACTGCAACTGCATAGTTTGATTTTATTTATTTATTTTTTTTATCATTGAGCACATAGATTAACCAGGATGCAATTATTATAGTTTCATCATTAATCTTGATTTTGAGTTTAAATATATAATTATGTGAAAGATTTAAATGAAAATTTTTATCACTTATAATAATTTTACTTGAATCACATAATTTTTTTCTTTTAAGTACATGAGGTGTCAAAAAAAGAATTTTTTTTTTATAATTTTCTATTTTCACTTTTGATTATAAAAATATCACCTTATTTTCATTTTTTTTCAAAAATTTATGTGGTAGCTGTAAGTTATATCAATTGATCCTATGTATCAAACACAATGATAATATTGTTACACACATCCCTAATTCGAGCGTTGGTGAGTCCCTACTCTCCACTCCCCAATTTGGCTGAATAATATGGAAAAATTGTTGGAGTTTTTTGTTTAAACTTCATGAGTTATGAATAAGAGGCGGTTGAAAAAAGGTTAGAAAAATAATAACTACTCTCAATCGTTTTTGGGAAAGGTTAGAAAAATAATAATTATTCTCAACCGCTTCGATAACCAACGATTAAGATGGTTCATCGCCAAGAGTCACGATGGTTTACTAACAACTCTTCAACAGGGTTGTTTGTTGACACAGAGACAGTCAGAAAATAGGAAGTAGAAAAACTGATAGAGTTTTGATAGTTAATCTTTTTTTATATTCTCACTTAGATACTAGTGCATTTTCATATCACACAAATCTTCACTCTTTTTAAGTGGTTCCTCAAGCATTAGCTTTGTTCGTTTGGGCTGTTGATTTGAAGTGTCATCAATCTTCAGACGTTGATCCGTTCTATCCTGGGAGACAATTGTTTATCAACCTTTGGCATCAATTGGAGGGAACAAATTATCTTAAGGAGACAACATTATTGGGCTCGGATTCTTTCATTTCTTTGCATTTGTTTCTGATTCATACTTATCATACAGGTTCTGTTTAAATTGGTTTTTGTACAGTTGTAGAAGATTATATTGTTCCTCTTGACCACTCAGATTATAACCCTTGTGCAATTGGATATATTTCAATTTTAAATTAACTAATAGATCTAACAAAAAGTGAATATTCTATGATCCACTTTCCAGCACACACTCTTGGAAAAGTAATAGTTATCGAAGTCCAATTTTGTAATGTATGTATTGAAGAATCAATTTTTGTCAATGAAACCTTTCATGGAAATTTCAAAATGCAAAGTTTATGGAAGAATCATGCTGAAGAAAGACTAGAGGATGAGAAAGAATATCCCAAGATTATGCTCCCTGAATTGCGTCATCTTGCATAGGAAAACTTGCCTTTGCTTTTCAGTTTCTGTTTGCCATTAACAGCTCATGAGAACAACCACCATTCCTCTTACATTATTTAATGAAAAGGTGATCACATTAGTTATAGGACTACTTCCCTACTTTAAATTCTTTTATAGAGACAAAAGACATTAATTGGTCATCATCTACCTGACTAATTTGAAGTCCATATATGGCACAATAATCAACAGGCTCCAAATTCATTTTGCAAGCTGAATAAATTTAATTTTCTATCTTCAGTGCTAAATAACCTACACAACTTGAGACATTGAAGGTATCTTTTTATGATGCATTAAGGGTTGTTTTTGAAAAAAATAAGACACACTGGTGCTGGCCAGCACGACTTAGCAACTCATTTTAGGACTCTAACTTTGAGATGTGTACTAAATCATAATATTTTTTTGAATATAAGTAACAATTTTTATTTTTATTTTGTCTCAATTATAATGAGATTTTCTCCAAAATAGCTTTTATTTAATAAAGTCTAATTTTTTTTATGTTTCATACTAAGTTCCAATTAAAGATAATTTAAGAAAAATTAATTAAAAATAACACAATTTAAAGAAATTAATTAATCTTTTTAATAAGTATAAAGTATCTCTTTTGTTACTTATAATCAAAACCAAGAAATTACCTACGGAGTAAATTAAGATCCTTAAGGAGGTCCTCATATTTCAAAACCTCTACACAGTGGTTGTCAATAGTTGTGAAAGCTTAGATCATGTGTTTCCACTTTCCGATCTCTGTGGCTGAGAGGCTTCAACAGTTCCAATGCTCAAAATATCCTGGTGATAGATAACATTATTGAAAAGAGTGATCATCATGATCATACATGCATGTTTACGTTGAAAATTTGAACGTACAAGGATGTCATAGATTGATTATTGAAGACTATAGTCCCATCATTTATTCTATTTCAGCCTTTAGATGAATTATGGGCCGGTCATGGATTGGTAAATATATAACACCATCAACAATCACTAGTTTACCAAAATTTCGAATTTTAGTATATATATATATATTATTGTCAGGTGCTAGAGGAAATATTTGGAAACAAGAATGAGGACAATGCACTAGCCACTAGGTAAAGTTTGCTGTGTTTACAACTCAGCAATTTGTTTATCACACCAAGATATTGTGATTGTAAAAGTAAAATATGTAATTTTAATTTTGATGAAAATATTAATACAGTAATACATCATTTATTATACATGAATATATAATATTAACAGTTAATTTTTCATGAATCACTAAAATTAAATACTTTACTTTCTAATAAGTTGTTTACTTTAGAGAATCCACATCCAACTTTAACTATATATATGTAGTGTGATAGTGATGTAAAACAGAGAAGTGCATAAAAGAGTATTGAAACTTACAAGTGTAATTATTAAAAAGAAAGATTATGGCTTAAACATGTTAATAAGTGGATCAAATGACATCTGTTACAGGTGCCAGCTGTTTAAAACACGACTCACATGTCAAAATAAATTACACATGGCAGATGAGGAAAAACGATTACTTTAAGAATAGTAATAAATGGTTTTGTATATGCTTTACTAAAACTAGTATTTTTAATTAGGACAAGATAACAAGATAGAAGCTTATTTTTGTATAATTAAAATTTATAACAAATAAATATTTTTAATGTAAAAATATATTTAATTAAAATAATGGTATTTTAGTTTGTACATTATATAAAATAAATATTTATTTTATATAATTAAATTTTATAATATATTTTTAAGTATTAAACAGTATTTTTGAATCTATAATAAGTAATTTAAATTATGAAATTAAGTTATTTTTAATTATTGACAATTTCTTTTGATAAAAATGATTAAAAGTAATTTAGAGATAGAGATAAAATAATGTAGGTAAGAAAGAGACAAAATAGGATAGATTGAAAGGTTAAGCGGTAAAGAATATTAATTACACATAAAAATAAACGAAAGATAGTTTAATATGATTAAAAGAGATTTTTGGCTACTTGCATGAGCAGTGTGTGAAATGTATCTTTAAAGGAAAAAAAATTGAGAATATATAATCGAAGAGAATGAGAGTCTTATTTTTAAATTGTATATTTTGATTTATAATATAACAACATATTATATATCTATTGCATGTTTTAACGTACGCTATTATCGGCTTTAGGTCCAAAATAAGGTGGAAAAAAATTGTTATAATAAATTCTCTCATGTTGAATTTTTATATAACCATATTTTGTAAAAAAAAATTATATTTATCACTTTCATCTTAAATGTACGCAAATTTTAATATGACCCTTCATATGTAATTTATATGAAGAGAGATAAGTACAGTTTTCACATTCTTTTGAAAATTGAAAACTAGAGTATCCCATTCCACCAAAACACTGTAACTGAAACACAAATACCATGTACAAAAGAAATATAGATATGACTTTAAATAGCTTTAATGCTACAAATTAAAATCTCTACAAGGCTACTTAGAAAATTAGAAGGCGTAGCAAGAACTTTACAATTTATATGTTGTCAAATTTTGTGAAGTTATAAACAAAGATAGTCATCATTAGAAGTATTCAAAGCAGAATGAGCCTACCTTGGACGATCTTTGAATGTTCAACTCAGTACCATAGACATCAAACAAAGGATATCATGCCTAGATGGAGAAGAGTGATGTTTGTTTTGTTAATAGAATCATCATACATCTAAAAGGTACAATAGATTAGAGTAGCTTTACATTGTTAGGTTAATGCACTGCATTTGCTTCTCCGAAGTTGTTTGGGTCATTCTTTTAGATAAAGCTACTTATTAGTTGAGCCAAGGGATATATATGATTGTCCAAGACTCCATAATGTAGAAATGAAGTTGTTGTACCAAAAACTTTCTCCACAGAGGACGAAATGAGGCTTATAAGTTACAACTCAAGACCACCATCTGCCAAAACCATGACAAGCCATTTAGTTGTCTAAATATCAATCATTGGTCATTAGAGGAACTTTGCAATAAAACAGAAGTTTAAAGATGTAGATAAATGAAACCCAAGAAATATATATATATATATATATATATATATATATATAACTTGAAGTTTAGAAACCCAAGAAATATATATATATATATATATATATATATATATATATATATATATATATAACTTGAAGTTTACATTGCCACTTGCATGTTTCAGCTAACATGATGAAACTTAGATGTTGGATGTGTAAGAAAGTGATTATAAGGGGGAATTAGTACAGGATTTTAATTTTACAAGTCTAGCCAGTGAGAAGAGAATAAGTGGTTCGTGAATAGAGTGTTTGAGGGAAGGGGTGTTATTGGCTTTTTTTAAAAGTAAATTATTGTTTGTGTGTGTGTATACACCAGGTAGCATAAACTAAATGAATGATATCCATCAATGAATTCTTTAACCGTCAGTGCTCAATAGTTCAAGGTGAAGTATAGATTAGCAGATTGTAAACAGCAGAGAAATATCACAGAAAAATATGAAACAGCCATGGCATGAGGAAGCTGAAATTCAAAATAATGCTGTTGAATATAAACTTCAATAGCCTACCCCCTGTATGTACCAAAATGCATTAGGTAAATTCATCCTTTTATTTATAAACACGTACCAGGGAACTAATAATATGGAATAGTATCATTCCACCAAAAGAAAGTATGATTACGAACATTTAAGTTTTCTAACCTTTGAAAGAAATGCCATCATCCTCATCCAATGGAGATTCTGATGTAGGAGAGGTTGGTGAGTTGCTGACATATTCCCTAGCATCAATTAACATTGCAATGACCTCTCTCATTGTAGGCCTACTAAGTGGAGATGTGCTGGTGCAGAACAGGGCAATTTTGAGAATAAGAGACATTTCTTCAACTGTTTTTGGTGCACTAAGATTCAATCTCTTGTCAAACAATTCAGATGTTGGTACTGATGCCTGAATTGCTCTTCTCACACAAGTCACTAAATCACCACCTTGTTCCAAAGGTTGAACAGGTGACCTCCCAGTAACTAGCTCCAGCAAAACTACCCCAAAGCTATAGATGTCACACTTCTCAGTCACCTTCATGGTGTAAGCATATTCTGAAAAAAGTAATCAAGCAATCATAAGAAAAACAGAAGGATTACACTGGCTATAACTCTGCTGATGAAAATATCACTCTTTGTTTGTATGCATCAAGGGTATAAAAAAACTAACCCCTTTTAAGGAAGAAAGATCACCAAAGCTTTTTTTCATACAAACAGTCAAGACTAAACTATTTACAAATTTTTCCAAACCTTGGTAAGAATACACATATTTAGCACATTATTAATATCAATTTTTGAAAAAATCCATTTTAATGTGCATTTTAATCTGGGGATCAGTAACATTTTTATTGAAAACATCTCTTAATTTGCATTTTGAATAATTTCTTTCCTCCAAAAGCATTGTCACAATATTGGAAAGTAAAAGGATTAAAATGGGACTCAATTATTCTATTAAGTAAAACTACAATTACTGCACCAATGTAGTGAACTTATTCTTACCTGGGGCAATGTAGCCATATGAGCCTGCCACAGCAGACATGGATTTTGAGTAGGAAAAATCAATCAACTTTGCCAAGCCAAAGTCTCCAACATGAGCCTGAAACACCTCATCAAGTAATATGTTGTTCGACTTTATATCACGATGGATGATCTGAGGCTTACAATCATAATGAAGATAGCATAAGCCTTCTGCTGCTCCAAGAGCAACTTTATATCTACTACCCCAATCCAATGCACAAGTGGTTACACTTGAATGAAGTTGTTCTCCAAGGCTTCCATTTTCCATGTATTCATACAATAGAAGATTAGAATCCTCATGGTAGCAAAATCCATACAGCTTCACAATGTTCCTGTGCCTGATCTTTCCAAGAGTTGAAATCTCAGCAAGGAAGCTTCTGTCAACATTATTTGCTCCATCTCCACGTGAATTCAGCTTCTTAACAGCGATCACTTCACCATCACTCATAACAGCCTTGTAAACAGTTCCACAAGCTCCTCTTCCTAGAACCGCAGCTTCTGAAAAATTTCCTGTGGCTTCCAAGAGATCCTGGTATGTAAAGCCTTCTTTAGGAAAGTAGTAATTATCCAAGACATGAGCCTTTATTTGCCCTTCAAGTGAAACAAAAGCAGCATGGCTACCGCGCCTCATGGCAAAACATATACACACTATGAAAATAAGAGAAACTAGTCCAACCACCCCAGAAACAATACTCACTATCTTTTCCCTTGATGAACCATTTCTGATCCAGCTACGTTTTGCAGCATGAGAGGGAGATAGAGATGGATGGCAGTGATTGGTACCAACACGGCACAAGCCGTTGTTCCCAGCAAAGTTTGTGAAATCCATCTTTCTAAATGTAGTGGTGTCTGGAACAGTTCCTACCAGCTTGTTGTTAGATACATTGCATATTACAAGACTGAGAAGGTTACCAATTGATGAAGGAATCTCACCAACAAGTTCATTGTCATTTAGATAAAGGGACTCTAGCATTTGCAAATTCCCAAGGCTATCAGGAATTAAGCCAGAAAGTTTGTTGTGGCTCAGGTTAAGTGCAATCTGAAGAGCTCCAAGTTTTCCCAAGTGAAGGGAGATGCTTCCTGAAAACTGGTTGCCACCTAGTTCCAGGTCTGTGAGCCTAATAAGATTCCCCAAAGTGCCTGGTATTTCTCCTGAGAGCATGTTATCAGAAACTTTCAGCAGCTCCAAGTTCACCAAGTTGCCAATTTGATTTGGAAGCATGCCAGTGAAGTGATTCCTGCTAAGATCAAGCCTCTGCAATCTTACACAGTTTCCTAACTCATGAGGTATACTTCCACTGAAACGGTTAGAGGAGACATTGAATGTCACAAGTTGTGTCAAATTTCCAATTTCAGGAGGGAGATCGCCTTCAAAGTAGTTAGCCGACAAGCGAAGCCTCTCTAGATTCCTGAGTTTGCCTATCCCCTGGTTTATTATCCCTGAAAATCGGTTCTGATAGAGTTCAAGTGCAGTGAGATTGTGAAGCTCATACAATTCAACAGGTAGGATTCCTGTCAAAAGGTTGTTCCCCAGCATAAGCTGCACAAGAGATTTGCATGTTTTGAGGCTATAAGGAATGTTTCCAAACAACCTATTTGAACCAAGGCTCAGGAATTGCAGCTTCTGATATCCACAAAGATTGATAGGTATCATACCAACAAGATTGTTTGCAGATATATCAAGAATAGTTAGGTTTCTAATAGCTCCAAGATGAGGAGGAATCACACCTTCAAGTTGGTTGTCAAATAGCTGCAAATCCTCCATGTATGTAAGGTTTTGAAACTCCAGTGGAATTGTACCTGTCAAGTTATTCAGTGACAGATCTAAATTTCTTAGCACCCTTAACTGACCAAGTTCCCTTGGAATATGACCCTGCAGATTGTTTTCAAACAGATGAAGCAAGCTAAGATTAGAGATCATGCCCAACTCCTTTGGAATGGTCCCAATCAAATGGTTCTCAGAAAGGTCTATCTCAATAGCTTTTGTGCAGTTCCCTAGCTCTGGTGGAATTGTTCCATTCAACATGTTGGTGTACATGTACAACCTCTTCAACTGGGACAGCTTTCCCAGTTCCTTAGGGACACCACCACTCAGTGAATTTTGGTGCAAAGCAAGCAGTTCCAAGCTACTAATGTTTCCAATCTCAGGAGGAATCTCCCCAGAGAAATAGTTTTGCCACAGAAGTATATTGGTGAGGTTCTGAAGCTTTCCAAGCTTCCCTGGGATTGAACCTTCTAGCTGATTCTGTGCCAACCCCAATATCTCCAAGCTCTCACACTCACTGATTTCAGCAGGTATTGACCCTGAGAGAGCATTTAGACCTGCCCTTATAACTCTAAGCTGCTTCAACTTTCCTATTGATGATGGAATTCTTCCAGTTAAATTATTGCTATATATGACCAGCTCCTCTAGTGATACCAAATTCCCAAGCTCCTCTGGCACTTCACCATGCATGTAATTTTCACATAGGTAAAGCTTTCTAATTGTTGTTATTTTCCAAATAGGGGTCAGTAGGGGTCCATGAAGCCTATTTGTGCAAAGGTCCAAAACCTCCAAACCACCACAGTCAACAAAACCATCAGGAATGGGGCCAGAGATGAAATTTTTTGACAAATTCAACTCAAGAAGCTTTGGAAGATTACAGATGGCAGGAGCCAAAGTACCAGAGAGATTGAATTGGTAAAGTTTCACAGAAGTTACCACTGAACTTGTGCAATACACACCAGTCCAATTGCAAGGAGTCAAGTCAGAAGAATCCCAGTTATAAAGATTGTTGTTTGGGTCAAGAAGGGAAGCTTTGAACCTCAAAAGACTCAAACCTTCTTCATTAACCGAATTCACAAGGACAATGCCAAGGCAAAACAACAGCACCGTGTAAACCCCATTTAGGAAGTGGAAACTACTACACTCCAATGCCATCATTTCTCTCTCAGACAAACCAAAACAGCATAAGGGGTTGGCTTTATTTGGCCAAGAAGAACACAACAGTTGAAATGATTAAGCTAACAAAAAGAGACAATAAGGGAAAGGTTTCATAGAAGCAAGTGTGAACACGGGACAATTGGGAGGAGGTTCAAGACAAAGCAGAAGATGACATAATAGAAAAAAGAAAATTAAGAGAAAGGAAGAGCAAAAAAAAAAAAAAAAAAAAAAAAAAAAAAAAAAAAAAAAAAAAAAAAAAAAAAAAAAAAAAAAAAAAAAAAAAAAAAAAAAAAAAAAAAAAAAAAAAAAAAAAAAAAAGGCTTGGTGGTGAGAACAAGTGAATGAAGCAGCAGAAGCCAATTTGAGAAATTATTAACACCCCATTTGGTTACAAAGAAAAATAAATAGACCCACAAAAGCAATCAATACAAAACACTAGAATAAGAGAGAAAAAGAGAGATAGAGAGAGACCACACAACACAACTCAATACAGTGACAGATAGACAGAGAGTAAAAGACACATAACATTGATTGATGAGGGCATGAAAGTGGAATGAACCGTGACTTGAGGATGGTTGAAGTTTTGGGTCAACTCTACGTTGTTGTTGTTGTGTTGAAGGCAAGCACTTTACAGCGAAGTGGCATGAACTAGTTGTTGTTGTGGTTGTTGCTGTACGTGTGTTTAATTCTCTGGTGTGTGTGTGTTTTGTTGTGTTAAGTTTTTTGTCTTTTCTCTTCTTTGTTCTTGTTTTGTGGTCTGGCAATCCGCCACCATAGACACTCCATGCACTGTTACTATTATTTCAGCGTTTGAAAGATTGAGTTGACGGGTTAACTATAAACGGTGCGGATTTGAGAAGGACGTGATATGTAGATTCCTTAGGATCATGATCCCCGCCATTGTTGCTGGGCCTGCCAATATGGGAAAATACTCATAACAAAGAAATTGTGGGAGTTTTGCTGTGCTTCATGAGTCGAGTCAAGGGGTGTAATCATTTCACGTATGGACTTCGATAGAGTCAGTGCCATAGTGCCTAATCACAGTTCAATTTCCTACCTATCTTTCCTTGCCTCACACGAAAAATTGATAAATATAGTAAATAATGTGATAAAAAAATTAGTAATGACAAGTCTAAATACAATCCATCTTATATTTTTAGTAAACTCAAATTCATTTGAAAATGCTAATTGAAGATAATAATGATATGTTGAGTGTATAATAATGATAACCAACTTTGTTGTATGCAAATATAATCACATGTTGGTCAACATAATTTTTTGGTACGCTCATTATATAGTAATAAGAATTAAGATGATGATGTTGAACTGCTTAGATAAGCGTATTAGAATATTATGTTATAATGGGGTGAATTAACACGTATCAAATGTTAGGTTTTTGAAGCTGGTTTTTTCCCCTTGTCTTTACGTACGTATTTAGAAGACGTACAATTATTGAAAAGTTAATAGTTAAATTAGTCGAGAGAAAATATAACACTAGTCATACTAACTTTTGAAAGATATAAATTATCGAATAAGTCTTTGACCAATGGTAAAAAAAAATTAAATATTACAGTTTTATTAAAATATTATCAATATAATGCATATCTAAAACTATTTACGTGCCTCTTATGGCACTTAGTGGCGCCCTGTATATGTGTGACCGGTGCGCCTGCATGTGATGTGATCGAACACGCCTACCCTGGGCACGACACAGCTCCAAAATGGTGCCTTCCCTGGGCGTGACCGTGCTCAAATGACGCCTCCACCAGGCGTGACCGTGCACCCATATAAAAAGCCCCATTTTGATATTTCTCTTTCACTTTTTTATTATCTACCTCTCTCTATAAGTGTTTCTCTTGGTTCTCTCTAAGTTTTGGATTCATTTGAAGTCTCGGGTAGGGAAAGTTTGTCTCCAGTAAGTGTTAAAATAGTTTTTTTATAGATTACATTAAATGAATGATAATATTGTGTTATAAAAAAAATTGTTATTAATGTAGGAAATTGTTAGTGACTAATATTATAAATAGTTAGTGTCCTAAGGTAGAATATATTTATTTCTTTGAATATTATTTTTTAGTGACCTAGGAAATTGTTAGTAACTAATATATAAATAGTTAGTGACCTAAGGTAGAATATATCTATTGTCTTAGTGACATGTAGAAAATTGTTAGTGTCTAATATTATAAATAATTAGTGATCTAAGGTAGAATATACTTATTGGCTTTGAATATTATTTTTTAGTGACATAGAAAATTGTTAGTGACTAATATTATAAATAGTTAGTGACATAAGGTAGAATATGTTTATTGTCTTTGAATATTATTTGCTAGTGACCTAGGTTATGATTAAATAATTTTATGTAAAAAAATTAAATAAATTACGATATTCAAATTTTAGCGATATATGAATATTGCTATTAACATGTTTATTGCCTTAGAATATCATTAGTCAATGAACTATGTTGTGGTTAAATTAGTTGCTTAAGACATACATTAGGTTTTAGGGCTTAGGTTGTTACTTACCTACCTTATAATATATTTATTGGCTTAGAATATTATTTCATAGTAAATGTAGTTTTTAATTCGAAGCTTCATTATATGAAATAGATAGTATAATATTATGGCTGAGTCATCGTCATCAGAGTCACCTCGTTCCGGGTCTGACAATGAGGTTGAGCCAACCGATCCCATTACCCATATTATTCCCGGACCATATAGATGAGATGTACTTAGGAGGCGCAAACAGCGAACGCATATTTCACAGTCAGTTTGGAATAACGAAACACAAAGACTGTGGAAGATTCGTCGTGGAGGTAGACCTACCGTTGGCCCCCCACCAAAGGATATTCCAGAAGTAGTAGCCCAGTATTTGATTGAGACTGGTTTCATACATGTCGCGCGAATGCGATACATGCCAGTACCTATTAACCAATTTTGTTATGTTAACCATGTTTAAAATTAATGTTCTTATAATATGTGTATTCATACATGAGTTATATTTTCCAGATTGATGCTGCCCTTATAAGTGCTATGGTCGACCGGTGGCGGCCAAAGACACATACTTTTCATATGCCCCAGGGATAGATGACCATAACATTGGAAGATGTCGTTGGAATACTAGGCTTGCCTACTGATGATGGCCAAGTTGTTACCGGACAGACATACGTTGATTGGCCTGCATTATGTAATTAGGTGTTTGGTAACAGACCTGATCCCGCGACCGAGCTAACCTCTGGCAATGTGAGGTTATCATATTTTGACAGAGTGTATCCCTCATGGGATGCAATTGGTGGTCATTCGTAGAATGTCATATACTTCACGAAGGCTCACATTGCTCACATGTTAGGATCTTGGATCCTTTGCGACCGGTCGGGGGGTAGCGTAGTAGGATGTCGATACGTTGCTGATATTTGATCCTATAGTTGGGGGTCATCGATACTGGCACAGTTGTTTAGACAACTATGCGATTGTACAGACCCAGATCGAAAAGATATTGGTGGTTGCACAGTTTTCCTTCAAATTTGGGCATGACTTCGATTTCCATCTATTGCTCCCCATTTGCCATCTACACATGACGTGGACCGACACTTTGGGAACAAGTATATTTATTTTGTTGCAGTTAAAGTACCCACGTACATTATGAGCACATGAATTAACAGTTTACTGTTTAACCTTGAAAATAGATTTAATGGTGTTGGTCGGTTTAGAATGAATTCATTGAATTGGTATCGACACAGACTGGACACCTTAACCAAAGATGAGGTATGTTTAATTAATGAAAAATGTTATGCACATTTATGATTTATGTCTCGATCTGTGAATTGACTTCTTTATATGTTTGCATTTTGTAGGTTGTTTGGCAACCGTATCGTGATTATGATTTCATAGGTGCATCTGCTAACACAATTCATTTGTGGATGGCTCGGACACCAACAATTTGTTTTCACATTGCTGAATACGCACAGCCTGATAGGTGTATAAGGCAATTTGGACGAAACCAGCCGATACCTCATAGACCTGCCAAATTGAAAGGTGTTCATGATTTCACCCTTCGGGGTAAACCCCAGGAAAATTGGGGCCGGAGGTCACAGAAATTTATAGAGAGATGGAATAGGCGAGGCGAACATGTTGAAGTGCCTCCTGCAATACATGGTCTTATGTCGCCCAACCATGAGTACATAGGTTGGTATAGCCTGTGCGGGAAGCGATACGTGACAAAGCTGGGTGCCTCACAACATCGCTGTGTAAGTGCTTACCTTTAAATGATTTATTAAGTATATGCCATATATTTTTGTTTATGTTTACATGGATTCATTTACAGATTGACGGGTTGGAGAATTTGTATTTTGTGACCATGGAAGACGAATTTCCTAACCATGGGTTGCATTATGTGCACAGCGAGGTGGCTTGCCTTATTGGTGTTTGGAAAGAAACATCTCGGGTAGATGAGCCAGGTCCAGAGGCACCATCGACGCAACTTCCTCCTGAGCCTCAGTTGTCACTAGACGTTGGCCGTTGTGCCAAAGAGGGTCGAGGACTGGGATGTCGTCGTCGACCAATTGTAACAATTCTGGAGCGTATTCCTGAACCTGGGCAACCTACGGAGGCCAGATATTTTAGGCCTCTGTTTCTAGGTCAGCAATACGGTATTCAACAAACATATTTTCAGCCCTCGCAGTCGGAGTAGGAGACTCAGACTGATACGTACTAGCCACTCTTGGAGACACAAACCCCGACGGACACTCACACATTTTATCAGCCACAACCCACACCTATGAACACGGAAGCAGGGTCGTCGTTTCATCATAGTCTAGTACAGATGCCATCATGGGAACATGGGGGGAGCAGTAGTCAGGGAGGTCATAGTTGGGATGATGCTGATGTGACGCTATGTATACTGACTTTGATTTTTCATCAGCTGTTGAAGCAGGGCATGATGCGCAAGTCCCACATGAGGCCTTTTCACAGTCTCAGCGTGGTCGTGGTAGACGTATATTGCCTGATCGGCAAGCTCGTCATAACCAGTGGCCTCCACCTTCAGCGTAGTCTTTTTGAGTTTTCATTTGTTACTTATTATGGACTATTGTAGGGATTTTATTGGACAGTGTTTTTGTTGATTTTATTTACCGACACAAGACAACAAATAATATCATAACCGAAAAGCTAACATATTACATTTCAATAAAGTCATGTAGATTGACGACTAGGACAATTACGATGGTTATGTCCAGGTAATTGACATATACCACACCTAACACGACTTTGGCTAGTCTCAACTTCATCCATCTCATCGTGTATTCTAGTTGCCTTAGGACGACCTTTTGCACGCAACATAGACTTTTCAGGTATGAGTACTGGATCTGCACTCGGTGGAATTGCTTGCTCGTTACCAATTGGATTCCATGGAAATGAATACGGGTTCACCAGGTTTGTGACAAGGAATACGTCATCCACATACATTGTCGGTGACTGACAAACATGCAAAGCGGCTGCTACAGCATGACTACAAGGATACCTGAATGCCTTAAATTTCCCACATTGGCAGAACAGTTCAGCGAGGTTAACGGAAAAAAATTTGTCATAACCATCATCAACCTCAAATATAGATTGTTCCACATTATATGTACGAACATAATGACAAGTTGCAGTAGATTCATTGGCCCTCAACATAGCAGTGACATTTTTGCAAAGAGAATGTCCACCTTGCAATTGGTTAGCAGTCGATTGCCCCCGTCATACAAAATATTCTACCAATCTACTATATGTGTGTTTAACCAAAGCAGTTATTGTCATGTTTCTTGCACCCTTTAAAACCCTGTTAACTGATTCTGAGAAATTTGTGGTCATGTGCCCATACCATCGCCCCTCAACATCATATACACGCGTCCACTTTTCCTTTGTGATGTTATCAATCCAGTTTGCAACCTCAGGACTAGCATCACAAAAACATGCAAAGGCAACCTCAAAATCAATCATAGAAGGAGTATAACCTGCACACACATACATGTTGATTACAATTCAGTAAATATGTTCATCCACATAATAAGTGTTGGTGCAACATACCTAAATTCATTAAGGCCCTCTTCAAATTTTCATTTTTGAACTTCTGATTAAAATTGCTAGCAATATGACGAAGACAAAACACATGATAAGCATGCGGTGGCTGCCATCTAGGGTGCCTCTCAACTGCAGATAGTATGGTTCGGTGCCGATCAAAAATAAGATAAATATTTGCTTTGCTTGTAACATGAACACGAATGTTATGCAGAAAGTATTCTCAAGCTTGCAATATCTCACCCTCAACAATAGCAAATGCAAGTGGCAAACACTCATTATTCCCATCTTGAGCAGTGGCAATGAGCAACTTTCGCTTGTACTTGCCATATAAATGAGTGCCATCAATTTGAATAACCGGTTTACAAAAATTGAAAGCCTCACAACATTGTCTAAAAGTCCAAAAAATGCGGTGAAACACGCTTTATGATGAAATATTCTATGACCCACATAATAATCTTTGGTTTGAATATTATAAGCAGAACCTGTTGAAAAGCGAAGCATATAGTCACACCACCTCGGCAAGAATGTATATGATTCCTCCTAATCACCATATATAATTGTCATTGCTTTCTGTTTTGCATACCACGTTTTTCTATATGAAACTTTGTACCCAAAAAGAATGTGTTATCCTCTCTTGGACTAGTCCAAATGAACATGATGGATCATGCTTAATCATCCCTAATTAAAAAAATGTGATGTAAAGATTAATAAACTAAAAAAAATTATTATCATGTCATTCAATAACGTACCTAGTACCAGTGAAACAATAACATCAGCATCAAGTTGTCTGTGATCCTGAGAAATGTGCTGATTTAGGCAAATGTGATCCCCACCCCATTTGGTAACCACCCATCTCTCACCATATGTTGGTTTTATTACCCTAACCGTCCACAGACAATTCTGGTCATGCGCACGATATTTCATGCTTAACTTTGTCGGCGTACTTTCAACAACAACAGCTTCCTGATGCTCTTTCATAAGGTTTCGCTTTATTGCCATTTGTGCCTCTTCTTTTGATGCAAATTCTTGTTTAACAAACAATTTACTCCCTAATATCCATGGACCTTCAACTGATCCGAAATCAATGCCAAAATCTTGTTCGGTAACGCACCTTGATATTCATTTTGTTGTTGTTGCTCATCCTCCCCCACATCCTCCTATGCTTCAATATGAGACTCAGCCACAAAAGAGTTATATCATTTTGTTTGACATGTGTTTGGCTCATCATCGTCTAAAGCACTAGCGTTTTCCACAAGAAGGCGATCTTCCATTGCGATGTTTTCATCATCGTCATCATTAACATCGTTGTCCATAACCCAAGTAGGGTCATTGTCATCTTCTATAGACAAATTAAGAGGTGGAATAACAGCTAATGCATTATGGGAATAATCAAAATGCACTAACCTCATTGCTAAATCAACATCCTCTGCTTCATCAATATCCACATACAACTCTAGGAAATCTTTCCTTGACTGGTTGAAGAATTCTCCTATTACCATTTCCACGTCTTCGTCGTCCATTACTTCCATGCTAATATATTTTTCATTGCATCATATTCTTGCAGTTATACTGATGTATTGATTACCTTTCACACCTAATTTTTGATTGATTCTCTGGTGCAAATCGTCATAAGTTGAGTTGCGCTTCAAACGTGTTGGCCTTTTTTCACCTTCAAAAACAACACCACCTCGGTCCTCACTTTTTCTACCATTATAATATAAAATAATACGAATAGAATCAGAATTTGAAGACATTTTTCGATATCAAAAACAACAACAATGCTCAACACCAGTTCTGAAGATTGACATCACCAAATTGCGTTTAAAAAGACCTTAGGTGGCTGAATGGCGCCTGTGGGGGGCGCCAATATGGCAAGGTCGCGCCCAGGGGAGGCGCCAGTGGTGCTTGGTCGCGCCTATAAGGGACGCATTCAAACACACCTCTAGGGGACATGACTTTGCATGCATGGCGCCTTGGGAGAACGTGTTCAGTTGCGCATACACAGGGCGCCACTAAGTGCCATAGGCACGTATATAATTTTGAAACTGCATTATATGGGTAATTTTTTTAATAAAACTTTAATATTTAAATTTGTTTGCCCAATATATTTTGACAGTCAAATTGATTTTACCAAATATTATAATTTAAGTTAATTTCATACATTTCAATTAACAGTTACTAACTAATTTTCAATTTTTAACTAGTTAACAACTACTTTTGTCAAATATTATGGATGCGTTTGATAGGGAAGAAATTTTTTTTATATCTAAAATCATGATTTATGAAAATCATGATTTCGAATAATCATATATGTTAGAAATAAATAAAATCTGTTTGGTTAGTCATCAGAAACATCTAAATATTTTTTTTAAAAATTGAAGAGTTACTTATATTTTTATCAGTTATTTAAATTATTTATCACACTAATAAAAATAATATAATATTTTTATTGTGGTAAAAAAAATTTCATAAATCATGGATTTGGACTCCAAAAAAGAAGCTGACGCGGCAGAAGATGAAGAGGAAGGCATACTAAAGGCGATGAAGGACCACATGGATATGGACTCCTAAACAAAGAAACCCTTCGGCGCCCGCGACTTGAAGGGCAGCTTCTAGTCCGCGGCTTCGGTCTTCAGCAAGAAGCTCCAGAAGTAGACGCAGAAGCAAAAGAACAAGAAGCGTGAGTGAAACGATTCTTGCTCCTATTACACCAATTCGTGGTTCTCACTCGACACCACTCAAATGTCGTTTGGTTTCGAGGAGCCGTGCACTTCCTAGGACAATTATTTAATGGCAAGAACAATGTCGTCATTCGCTGCAGTTCCTCCAGAGAGCCTATGATGATCAAAGATGTGTCGACGCCGATTAGGTTCTCAGAATCGATTCTCTTATCCCTGTGAAGGAGCCGAAATATGAGGACACTCTAACTCTCAATCTCAATCTTAATCCTAATCCTAATCCTTATCCTAACCTCCCTGGTGGTTCTGCTCAGACCAAGGAGTATTATTCAGACGATTAGCCAAGCTAGGGCAAACAAAGTTGTCTGGCCCCCTACCGGATTGGGAATGCAAAGGCCTTTCCTTCTTCTTCTTCACGCAGAAGGAAGAGTCTTGATCAGTCTAGTTCGATTAGAAGGGCTATTGTTGTTGTTGCTGAAATGGATGAGTTGAAGGCTGTTACAAATGCTGGTGTTGGTGCTAATGCTAATGCTAATGCAAGGGTTACTTCGGCTGCTTCTACTGATTATGTTCATAATAATCCTTTGAGGGACTCGAATTTGAATTCGAATTCACTAAAGCTTTGTTTGGGAGAGGGATTTTGGAGGGGAAGGGAGGGAAGGGAAAGGTTTATGTAGAGACATCCCCTTGTTTGGGAGTTTTAATTTTTGAGGGAAATGATTTGAGGATTTTCAAAACTCCTCCGAAATCCTCCAAAGCTTTAAAATTGTTGTCCCCCTATTTGGGGGGTTTTTAGAAGGAAAAGTAACTAAAATTATTATTATACTAGTCAGTGTTAATAAAATTACTATCCTATCCTAGTGAGTGTAAAATATATAATGTATTAATTTTTTAAATAAGGAAAAAATTGTAAAAATTTCTTATTAACTCTTTATTTCCCTCTCTTGATATATTTTTAACTCCCAAACAAGGAGAAAGGAATTTCCCTTATTTTCCTCCCTTTCCTTTCCCTCCCTTCCCCTTGAATCTCTTTCCTTCCCCTCCCCTCCTAACTCCCAAACAAAGCCTAAGGGATCATGAGAAGGGGAGTTCTAAGAAGCAGGAACTAGGGGGGCTAGTTGGGCCACCCGCCCCCTAAAAAATTAATAAAAAATAAAAATAAAGAAAAAAATATTAAAATAAGATAAAAGGAGAAAGAAAAAAATATAAAGAAAATATAGTAAAAAAAGAAAAGAAAAAAATATTAAAACAATAAAAAGGAAAGAAAACATAAAAGAGGAAAAAATATAAAAAAAAAATAAAATATAATATAATAAAAATAAAATGGGAAAGAAAGATAACAAAAAGAAAAAAAAAGAAAGGAAGATGATAAAACGAAAAAATAAAAAAAAAAGAAAAGAATAAAGAGGAAGAGGGAGAAAGAACACTATTATCCCTCATTCTTTTCTTTTTCCGTCTTTTTCTCTTTTTTCTTCTTGTTGTTATTCTTCTAAAATAAAATAAACTGTTATTTGTGCCCCTTGTTTTTACACATGCACCCCCTACCATGTTGGGCTGAACCCTTTTTTGTTAAATCTAAAACGAAATAAAAAAATCAACTATTGTTTCGGTTATTAATATTGTGCAATGTGCTGTGTGCATCTCATTCAAAATGTAACAATGATTTACTTTATGCGATTGCCATTGATACTTGATATTGTTTGTGATTGACGCGCAGAAAAATTATGGGGAAGGGTGCTACTACCATTGGTGCTTATTTTAAGAGAAAAAATAGTGAGTCTTTGTCATTGTCTACTCCTAATGTTGAATTGTTGAATACCGAGACTCTTTCTTCAAAGTCTCCTAGAATTGAAAATAAAGAGGTAGTTAAAGAAGTTGATCTTACTTTACTGGAAAGAGATCTTGCACTACGCCCTCCAATATGAAAATATCCTATAAATCAACAAGATGGAATTCGTCGTGCTTATCTTAAATTTGGTCCATTTCAGTGCAAGCTTCAAAATTATCCTTTTTTTGGGGCCAGAGAAGAATCGACGTCATTTTTGCTCTTCTTGGTTTGATTTGTTTCCATCTTGGTTAGAATATTCTCCAAGCAAAGATGCTGCATTTTGTTTCTGTAATAGTTTTTTATATATTAGGTTTGTATTGTCTTCGGAGTATTTTTATTTATGATATAATTTTTTTTATGTTCGTCCCCTTTCAATAAAATTCATACCTCCACTACTGAGAAGTCGTGAGCTGGTATGGTAGAGCAAGGAGTCGAGTATATAGGGATTGATACACTTAGCTCGGGCTAATCTGATAGTTATAAAGTGTTGATGACCATTTTCCCACTGGGTCATTTAGAATTTGTAAAGTAGAAAAATGGGAATTTAAAAATATTAGAAAAAAGAAAAATAAATATGAAAAAATTATAAAAATTAGAATAGATATATGTTCTTGCCAAAATCTGGAAATTCCACGTGTAGGCTTGATGTGGCCTTGGTGGACCCCAAATTCTGTAATGCCGGAGTAGAGTTAGGCTTTGCTTAGAGGAGGGACCTGCAAAACAAAGGAAAAACACTCCGACTCTCAAGTCAGAACATTGAATTTGTGAAGATGATCAAGTGTGGACTCGGCCTAGTATATGAAGAATAAGGAACTTGAGTAATGCATTCAAGTATATGTGAGAAAGAGGTATTCTGTGTGAATATCGAAGGAGAGTGGGATGAATGAGAGATATGTATGGAATGTCGTGTGTAGGATTGAGTGAGTCAGAGAGAACCTGGAGGGTTGTATTTATAGCGTGGAGTGGGCCTTGGGCCTTTGCTTATAGATAATCTGTTAAGAAGATAATAATACAGATAATAGTAGGCAGTTATCTTAATTTGAATAATAGATAATGTGTACCTTGTAGATATATTGTTACTTGTAGATAACTAACAATTAGTAGATAACTTGTTGAGATATGATAAGATAAGATGATTAGACCTATTTGAATATCCTTGCATATAGATAAGCAGTTAACGAGGAGAGAGAATATTGCTGATGTCCGAGCTCCTGTAAAGAGTCGACGTCCGTGCTCCTGTAGCGGTATTGACAAACAACCCGGACATTGTGTCTGGGCTGACCCCTGGAGGCTGAATAAACGCCTATTAATGAGACAAGACTGACATGGAGGATGGCCACGCATATATTAACGTTTATGAGGTGTTCACGTGTCATTCTACTATTTTGGACTGTACAATATAGATAATGAAATTCTATCTGTTATGTCATAAATTCTTATAATGAAACTAACAACATGTATTAAAGTAAAACATACAAAAATATTGAATACTTAAATAAATAAAATAAAATTTAGACAATAAAATAAAAATAGTCTATTTCCTAGATATGATATGTTCAAGCCTTTTTTAAAAATAAATACCAAACCATGGAAAATTAAAATTCTCAATCCAAGATTTCCATAAAACTTGAAATTTCTACCCTACCAATCGTTTCATATGCATGCATAATATTTAAGTAAAGCTTTTTCTGATATACTAATTAATGAGATTGGACATAGTAAAAGAGGTTAAATTATGATAATGTAGCCAACTAGTATTTTAAATCTCTTTTGAAGTGGTGTCACATTTAATATGCGACTGCAATCAGTATATCAAACAAGATTTCTAAAACAATGAACGTGAGGGAGAAACTTTTTTTCTAAAATAATGATTTAATATTTGATTTCCTAATATTTCAGATCGCTTCAGAATCGCAATCTACTTCCACTTCAATGGGGGCATCATGGAGTGTAAATTATTTTATTTAATTTGTGGTTAATAAATAACAACATAATTGCAGTTAAAAAGTAACAAGATAATATGAATAAATGTAATACAAATATATCATATTCCTTTGTTATTTTTCTCTTCATTAATTCTAACCATAAAGGTATTTATCCTTTAAATTTAATATATATCTATATATAAGAATCTTAGATTCTATGAGTAATATCATGTCACAATCCATATTCATTCCCTCCAAAATTATAATTAAATGACATATATCAATTCAATTATTCTTTCAAATAAATATTATTTTATTATATTATATTTTTTTATTATTCATTCCATTTTGCTACCGCATTGTTAATTATTATTCTATTTCTGTAAATAACTATTTTATCATAAACACTCCACAGATATTATCTCTAATATTATTATTTTCATTTTAAAAGATGTAAACTAAATTATTATCATTATTATTATTAATTCAATGTAACTAATTAATTATTAACAAAAAATTATGTTGTTGTATTATAATTCAT
>PYAF01004021.1:915319-969921 GCA_007407185.1 Glycine tomentella | reverse complement strand
CATCAGAAAAAAAAAAAAACTCCTTAATTGATTAATTTTTTTAAGGAAACTATATTTTAAAGTTAGTTATGGTATATGAACGTATATTTTAGTTTATGACGGAATATAATTCCATGCTTTGTATTACCTTTCCCTTCTTGACATAAAACTGATCTGACATTTTAAATGTTTGTTTAGAATTATGATGATTTTTAACTTTTTTATCTGTGTGCTTGATTTTAAGATAATCTTTATGATATTTTAAAAAAATGTCCTTTTTATTTTTAGAGATTGATTTTAGTCATGTTTGTAAAAAAAATCTTTGTTGGAAGGATAATACCTATCCGTGTAAATCACGGGATATTACACCAGTTATAATAAAAACTAATGATAAAAAGTTATGTGAGTTATTCTCCTCCCATTAAAAGGATTTTCAAAAGTACGGAAAATCCAAATCTACTATATTAGGCACATTGCAATATGTAAGCAACAAATTGATGTCGTTATTGTTACTGAGTTTAAAATAAAATAATTGGTCGACATGTGTTATTTAAACATTACAGTATTACACTACATATTATTTTTTTTCTTTTTAATATTTTCTTATTACCGCATACAATTTATTATATTTATATTTTTTCCTCTTTTTTCTGTAATCAATAATCATTTTTGCTGTCATTATTGTCTTCACTGTCGTGGTTGATAATTGCATAGTCAAGATGTCATCCTCACTAGTACCAAAAATAGATGTCCCCTCATTGTGCTACCTCTCTAGAAAGACAATAAAATGCGAATTCCTCATTGGGTGTCTCATTGTTTTTCATAAAGTTCTGCTTTTGTCATATATATCACAATTGGCAACAATCCATTTTAATTTCATTTTTTATTTTCTAATACATATTCTGGTATCTTTTAGAATAGGCATCCTTTCACACAAGAAGCAATAAATCCAATATTTAACATTTATTTAATTCCTCTAGAAGCACGGTTGTGCCAAACTCCTCACGAATGGCGTATTACTTTCTACTAATTGTGATTTTATGGGCCATCTATTCGGTCAATCTTGTTGATTTTGTTTCAAATGCAAATTATTTAAATAATGTTAGATTTACTGTATTTTCAGGTATGTGAAAAATAAGTATATCGGCCAGAATTAGTAGTAGGCAGCCGAACCATGCACGCATGGTTGGTTTATAGTCGAATTTAGATAAGAAAAATTATCAATATCTTGCTGAAATTTCTATCCAATATTTATCTGGCGCATTTAATTATTTATATGACACAATGAATTAACATTAAATATTGGAGATTCTGTCCCAATACCTCTCAAAAACAGAAAGTGGGTAATATATAAAGAAAAGCATATTTCGGGTAACAAGAATACTAAAGGAAATAATATTGGAGATTCTGTCCCAAAGTCAGCACCAACTAAAGGGAACCCATATATCTCCCAAATATCCTCAAAGAATAAACGTGCACGTCAAGACAAAGACGCGTTGGTTTGGCAAACCATAAAGAACACTTCATAGGGCACAACAAAAGCTCAATCTTCCACCGTTAAAGGCTAGGGCAACCCTCCCATGAAAAAATGTTCTCGTTCATCCACCTAAAAATAAAGAGCCACATGAAATCATGGTTGATGATTCAGGAACTAAGAGCACAAGGATTAATCAGGAAGCTAGTTAAGATTTATGAATCCCTGAATGCATGTCGTTCAATCCACAATACCTTTCCAAGAATTATCCAATGGCCAGATAAGATTTGTTGAAGAGGAACAGGATGCCAATACAGTTGAAGCCACGGAGGTTTCGCATGAAGCTTCCAATATTGATGCTAATGCCGACAATGGAATTGGAGCCCCATAAGGCCATTTTAGGGCTTCTTGGGCCATTCTTTATCATGTTTATCATGAATCTTTTCAATGACTTTTCCATAATTTCCTGGAGCATCAAAGGGGCATCAAATAACAACACATGGAGACACCTTAAAGATATTATCAAGAGATATAATCCTTCTCTTTTCCTTGTCTATGAGCCTCACACTCTTTTTGCCTTAGTTGAACCTCGTTGGACCAAGGATGGTTATTTCTCTTTCTTTCTTGAGGAAACAAGGGGACACTCAAGAGGTATCTAGGTTCTATCTATAACAAAAAGGATGTTTCCCACTCTTTGATTGACTCCAATTCTCATATGATTACCTTCCATGTTTCTAAAAGAAATTTCACTTGGTGTTACACTGCTCCTAGTAATCATATCAGTCTATATATGGAACCATCTCGCTCATGTTGGTGATACTAGTAATGAACCTTGGATTGTTTTAGGGGATTTATTGAAATCTTTTTTTCCACTAAGACCTCGGGGTATAAAGCTTGCAATATCCTGAATACTAGCATGGTGGGGGATTTTTTTACTCGGAGGAGACATTCTGCTACTGGAACTCACATTCGAAAAAAGCTAGATCATGCCCTAGCCAACCCGGATTGGGGAATTGCATTTCCCCATGCACTTGGAGAGCTTGTTCCTCCTTATATAACTCGAATCACAACCCTATTCTTGTCTCATTTCTCAAAGATAGGAGCTAGAAATTCAAGAACTTTCACTTCCAGGCAGTTTGGATCAAGCATCCTGAATATAATCCTTTGGTGACCAGTACTTGGTTACAAACCGTAGGTAACACTTTTCACAAACTTGGTGTTGTTATAGATGAATCTATCAGCTTTAATGTGGAAACTTGTGGCAATATTTTTAAACATAAAAGACATATTGAGGCTAAGCTAAGGGGGTGCATAAAATTCTTGATAATTGTTATTTCTTTTATTTAGCTAAGCTTGAGGAAGATCTTCAGAAACAATATGATGAAGCTCTAAATAATGAAGAGATGCTATGGTATGATGAAGTTCTAAATGATGAAGAGATGCTATGGTACCAGAAATCCATAGAAATGTGGGTGGAATTTCGTAACAAGAACACTAGATTTTTTCATGCTCAAACTGTCATAAGAAGAAGAAGGAACAAAATTTCAAGTCTCTTCATTAAGGGTACTTAGTGTTGGATTAAACTTTAATAATAATAAATTAGATATGTGAAGAGTCATGTCCCTAGGTGAAGAAGTTACTCATGTGAAGAGTCATGTTCTTAGGTGAAGAGTTACTCAAGTGAAGAGTCATGTCTTTAAGTTTACTTATAAATAGCATCTCATGTAAAAGGCTAATGTGTGACTTGGCAGACCATTATCTAAATACATCAGAAGTATTCTACCAGAAAAATTGTTGTGTGTTTGTGTGAGTGCACCAGTGTGTGTGAGGATCTGTGATACCACAAATTGGTATCAGAGCTTGAGAAAATGGAGAATGGGCCAAGTAGTAGTCTGCCACTACCCCGCCTTACAAAGGCTAATTACGAAAACTGGAGTATCCAGATGAAATCTCTTTTGGGAGCCCATGATAGTTGGGAGGTTGTCCATGGTGGTTTCGAGGAACCAACACCCACAGCAGGATATACGGCGACGCAGAACAAGACATTGAAGGAGACAAGGTTGAAAGACAAAGGGACGTTGTACATGTTATTCCGGGCTGTTGATGTTTCCGGGTTTGAGAAGATCGCTGGTGCAACAACTTCAAAGGAAGCATGGGACATTCTTGCAAATGTCTACAAGGGAGCCGATCGAGTTAGACAAGTTCGACTTCAAACTCTCCATGGAGAGTTGGAAGGAATGAAAATGAAGGAAGGAGAAGGGATATCCGGTTTCATCACCCGGGTCCAGACCGTGGTAAATCAACTAAACAGAAATGGAGAGGTGTTGTCCGATGCCAGAGTGGTGGAGAAAATTCTGAGGTCTCTCATTGACGACTTCGAGAATGTTGTATGTGCGATTGAGGAGTCAAAGGACCTAGCAACGCTCACCATTGACGAACTTGTTAGTTCCTTGGAGGCACATGAACAAAGAAAGAAAAAGAAGAAAGAAGAGTCACTGGAGCAAGCACTCCAGAGAAAAGCTTCAATCAAAGACGAGAAAGCGCTCTATTCTCACAATTTCCGAGATAGAGGTCGTAGCCGAGGTGGACGTGGACATGACCGACGTGGTAGAGGCTGAGGTCAAGAAGGAAGGAATAAGGAGCAGGGTGAATCAAGTCGGCAGAATTGCGAGGTCGAGGTCGTGGAAGAGGCCGACATTCAAATCAATCGAATGTAGAATGTTTTAAATGCGGAAAGTATGGACATTACTCGAGAGATTGCAACTCGGACAGATGTTACAACTGTGGTTAAGTCGGACATTTTGCAAAGGATTGCCGAGATGAAAGAAGAAATGAAACTTCAAACATTGTTACAGAAGGAGAAGTAAGAGATGGAGGAATTCTGATGATGACTAGAAGTGAAGTCAACCAGGGATCCGAGATGGAATGGTATCTAAACACTAGTGCATGCAATCATATGTGTGGGCATAAGCATTTGTTCAGTAATCTGAGACAAATAGAAGCCGGACATGTTTCGTTTGGAAATGCTTCAAAGGTTGATGTCAAAGGCCGAGGTACGATTTGTTTATTGCAGAAAGATGGACGAATTGGGCGCATCTGAGATGTTTATTACGTGCCCGATCTAAAAAGTAATATTCTTAGTGTGGAACAACTGATGGAGAATGGCTACTCGGTTCTCATGACAGACCGAGTTCTCCTCTTGAAGAATAAGCAAGGACGTTTGATAGTTCGAGTTCATATGGAGAAAAATAGAATGTTCAAACTAATGTTAAGGAGTGTGCAGGTTGGCTGTTTGCAAACCGAGATGAGTGATAAAGTATCCATATGGCTCGTCGGTTTGGGCATCTTCACTACGGAGGCCTGGCCGAGATGATGAACAAGAAAATGGTGGATGGGTTGCCGAGTTTGAACTGTGGAAAGAGATTTTGTGAAGAATGTGTGCTAAGCAAGCATGCTAGGAGTCCATTTCAAAAGACGGCCAAATACAGATCTCAACAACCACTAGAACTAATTCATACCGACTTGTGTGGACCCATCTCTCGTGGGTCTTTCAGTGAAAAAAGGTATTTTGTCTCGTTTATAGACGATTTTAGTCATAAAACTTGGGTGTATTTGCTGGAAGAAAAATCCAAAGTGCTTGAAGTATTCAAGAGTTTTAAGATGATGATAGAAAATGCAACTGGAAGGCGAATCAAGTCGATCCGTTCTGACCGAGGTGGGGAGTACACATCAATTGCATTTAAAAGGTATTGCGAGGAGCATGGGATAAGAAGGTTCTTAACTGCACCGTACTCACCACAACAAAATGGAGTAGTGAGAGGAAAAATCATACCATTCTTGACATGGTAAGATCAATGTTAAAAACGAAGAAAATGCCTAAGGAGTTTTGGGAGGAGGTCGTACTATGTGTTGTATATGTGCAAAATCGTTGTTCGCATTCCAGTCTGAATGGAAAAACCCCACAGGAAGCATGGACGGGTCAGAAGCCATCAGTAGGCCATTTCAGAGTCTTCGAAAATGTTGCTTATGCACATGTCCCTGATCAGCAAAGAACCAAGTTGGAAGACAAGAGCAGGAAATTTATTTTCATTGGATATGACGAAAAGACAAAGGGATACAAGTTGTTGAATCCCGGCACCAAGAAAGTAGTAATAAGTTGAGATGTGAAAGTTAATGAAGAAGATGAATGGAACTGGAGCACTTCATTCAAGGTCATCTTAGATCCCAGACAGACGCTTACTCAACAAGAAGAGAAGGAAGGCGGATCACCAAGTTGGATCCCGACAAGAAATTCTGAAGAAATAATGTTCGAAGAGGCAATCCGAGATGAAAAATGGCAAACCGCCATGAATGAAGAAATCAAGACCATTGAACGGAATGATACTTGGGAGTTGACCGAGCTTCCAAAAGGAAGTCAGCCCATTGGAGTTAAATGGGTTTATAAGAAAAAGATGAATACTGAGGGAGAGGTAGAACGATATAAAGCCCGACTGGTAGCTAAGGGGTATAAACAAAAGGCAGGAATAGACTATGACGAAGTGTTCGCACCCATTGCAAGAATGGAGACAATCAGACTATTGATCCCTCAAGCAGCGCAGTTTGGATGGCTGATTTACCAAATGGATGTCAAGTCGACATTTCTGAATGGTGTACTTGAAGAGGAAGTGTATCTCGAACAACCCCCGGGATACTTGAAAGTCGGAGAAGAAAAGAAAATGTTAAGATTGAAGAAAGCTTTGTACGGACTAAAACAGGCACCGAGGGCCTGGAATACTCGCATTGATGCATACTTCAAGGAGGATGATTTTGAACAGTGTCCTTATGAGCATGCCCTCTATGTTAAGAAAAACGGAGATGATTTGTTGCTTGTATCTTTATATGTTGATGACTTGATCTTTATGGGGAACAGTGAAGAAATGGCACAAGAGTTCAAGAAAAAAATGTCAAAAGAATTCGAAATAACTGATCTTGGCCTGATGAGATGCTTTCTCGATTTGGAAGTCAGACAGGACAAAGCCTGAATATTTGTCTCTCAGGAGACTTATGCTAAGGGAATATTGAAAAGGTTTAAGATGTCGGATAGTAACCCGGTTTGAACTCCTATAGAACCCGGTTCAAAACTTTCAAAGTATGATGGAGGAGAACGTGTTGATCCAAGAAACTATAGAAGCTTGGTGGGATGCTTGAGATATTTAACATGTACGAGGCCGGATCTGTGTTTAAGTGTTGGAATTATAAGTCGGTTTATGGAATAGCCAAGTTACTCTCATTGGAAAGCGGTTAAAAGGATTCTAAGATATATTCAAGGAACAATCTCTTAAGGACTTCTCTACTCGAAGTCGAAAAATTACAGGTTAAAAGGCTACTCGGACAATGACTGGTGTGGAGACGTGGACGATAGGAAGAGTACGGCTGGTCATGTATTCTTCATGGGAAACACAGTTTTTGCCTAGATGTCAAAGAAGGAACCAATTGTGACTCTATCAACTTGTGAAGCCGAGTACGTTGCGGCATCCTGGTGCGTTTGCCATGCAGTTTGGTTGAGGAATCTGTTGGAAAAACTGGGACAAGTTCAAGACAGTCCAACCGAGATTCAAGTAGATAATAAGTCAGCAATCGCGTTAGCTAAGAACTCGGTCAATCACGAAAGAAGCAAGCATATCAACGTCAGATTCCACTTCATCCGAGATCAAGTAAAAGGAAAGAAGGTGGAGTTATTTCATGTGACAAACCGAGATCAAGTCGGAGATGTTTTCAAGAAGCCATTACCGACATTGTTGCTGGAAAATTGTAAGATGTTAGGGATGAAAGACGGAAGAAATATTTAAAGTTTATGGGGGGATTTTGTTGGATTAAACTTTAATAATAATAAATTAGATATGTGAAGAGTCATGTCTCTAGGTGAAGAAGTTACTCATGTGAAGAGTCATGTCCCTAGGTGAAGAGTTACTCAAGTGAAAAGTCATGTCTTTAAGTTTACTTATAAATAGCATCTCATGTAAAAGGTTAATGTGTGGCTTAGCAGACCATTATCTAAATACAATCAGAAGTATTCTACCAAAGAAATCGTTGTGTGTTTGTGTGAGTGCACCAGTGTGTGAGGACCTATGATACCACACTTAGTGTGATGACGATCAAGTTCTAAAAAAATGAGAGGCTCTTAATTTTTCAAAAAAAAAAATTCCAAGAAGCTAGACATAGCCAACCTTCTTCTCTTGAGGTTTCCATTCTCCCCAAAATTGATCAACAGCTCTTTGAAGATTTGATTAAACCTGTTTCATTTAGAGAGGTTTGTGCTGCTATTTTCTCCATGACTCCCTATAAATCTCTTGGCCCGGATGGTTTCCAACCCATCTTTTTTCAAACCTTTTGGGATTAGGTTGGAAATGATGTTTGAGAGATGGTGACTAATGCTTTTTCCACTAGGGTTATAAATCCATCTCTGGCAGATACTTTGGTGGTTCCTACCCCTAAAGTGGACAGGCCTACTTCCTTGAAGGATTTCCGTCCTATCAATCTCTGTAATGTGCTTCTTAAAACTATTTCAAAGGTTCTAGTTCATGGGATTCGTGCTTACATGAACTCTCTCATAGGGCAGTGTCAAAGTAGCTTCATTCTTGGAAGGGGGACTAGTGATAATGCTCTCATTGCCCAAGAAATTGTCCATAGCATGCATAAGAAAAAAGGCAAGCCAAGCTTCATTATGTACAAGATTGACTTTGAAAAAGCCTATGATAAAGTTGATTGGGATTTCTTACATAACACTCTATTACTTGATTATGAATTGCATCCTTGTTACTTCCTTATCCTTGAGATGGAATAATGAGGTGCTTATCGTCAAGGGGATCCCTTATCACCCTACCTGTTTGTTTTTTGTATGCAGCAGTTGGCTTGCCTTATTCAGGAAATGGTGAGATAATTCCTGGCATCCAATAACGATTGCTAAAAAAGGTCCAACTTTCTCTCATCTATTCTTTGCATATGAGTGTCTGTTTATTTCTACTGCTAATGCTAAGCAAGTGTGTGTGGTTAAAAAGGCCTTGGATCTATTTTGTAAAGCCTCTTGTCTCAAAATCAATCAAAATAAATCCAAGTTCATGGTTTCAAAGAATATGTCTCGGCATAAAACCCAAAAATTTACTTCTATCCTTGGTTTCCATAATACCATGGATATAGGTAAGTATTTAGGTTTTCCCTTAATTTCTGGGAGGGTAAAGAGGAGCCATTTCTCCTTTATTCTGGAATAGGTCAATTCTCGGTTAGCAAGGTGGAAAGCAAAGCTGCTCAATAGAGTTGGGAGAGTCACTCTTTGTAAGTCTATGTTGAACTCTATTCCCACTTATATTATGCAGAATATGTGGTTGCCTCAAGGCCTTTGTGATGCTCTTGATGTCGCATCAAGGAAATTCATTTGGGGTTCCTCCTCATCTCACTGGATTAATTGGAATACTGTTTCCCAACCAAAAAAAAAAGGAAGCCTTGGTGTAAGAACAACTAGGGAAGCTAATATAGCTATGCTGGGGAAGCATATTTGGACAGTCATTCATAATCCTTCCAAGGTTTGGGTCAAGCTAATCAATGCGAAGTACTTGAATGAAAATTCTATTCTGCATAGACTCGTTAACAGTTCTTCAGTTTATTAATGACGTAATGGTTTCTACTCATCCCTACTATCTCCTTATCTAGAAAATTAGGGTTTCTTCGATATTGATTGGCAGTTGGGATTTCAACATTCTTTGCGTAAAGGAAGCAACTGTGCAGATTGGCTAGCAAAGAAAGGTGCATCAGAGAGTCATCCTCTTCTTCTTCTTGATCAATGTCCATAAGGGCTCAACACTTTTCTTATTTGTGGATGCTCTAGGAACTTTCTTTGCTAGAGTTGGCTAATTTTTTGCTTTTCTGTTGTTTTATTTGTTTCACATAAAAAAAAATATATATATGCAACTAGGACAATTACTAAGAAGCTAAATTAATATAAAAAAATGTAAATGAAATTGCAATTAACCCCAAAGGAATGGGAAATTAATTTAGGTACGTACGTAAGTCGTCTGAATTCTAGTATGCGAGTAATGTGTGTGTGTCTTTATGGTTTTTTTTTGTCAGCCAAAAGAAATGAACTCATTATAAAGGGTACTTGTAGTACTAAGTATACATCAGGGGCCATTTGAAGCCATGGAAAATAACTTGTCACCTACCAACATGCAGTACTTGTAATTTAACATGTAGCACGGGAATATGGGAGGAGGAATATATCTCCAAGAGGATTCAATCACAAGGACAATAGTGCCATATTTTTTTAAAAAATGGCACCCCTTTTATATCTTTATTTTTTAAGATATTCCATCTTACAACTAAACTTTAGATTAAATCAAAATTATATGACCAAATAATCCTTACATTATATGTTAAAAGAATGTTAAAAGATATTTCTATATTAGGAAAATACCTTTGCCTCTCCCTCTCTTGCGTAGTTGCCTTTGCAACCACCACCTTCTTGGATGTATGCCGGGCATCTTGCAACACTTTATAAGAACACAATATATAGTAACCCACTATTAATATGAATTGCCACATGTATCCCAACTTTGCAATTCAAGGAATGAAGTCTCCTATTCTCTCATGAGTCATGCCAAAAGCATCCCATTTCAAAGATAGAAAAACATTTGGGATGACAATGGACTGGATTCAAATAATGTATTATAATATGTATCTTTATTCATATTTTAAATAATTATTTCTTCTTATACTCGTATAGGCAAATGAAACAACTTCCATGTCACATATACTTTACTCATTAGGTATTTACAACATGTTTTTCACGAACTAATAAAATATAAATATAGATATTAATATATTACAATACTAATACTAATAATAAAGATAGTGTTAATTAAAAGTAAAGAATCTATCAATTTGTTGATGATTATTTTTTTTTTTTGCAAACAATTGAGAATTTGTTTGGAAAATTTTAAGTCTAATTAATTTCACTCAGATAAATGAAAAAAGAACTAGTACTATTTAACTTCAATATAAATTAATTAAAAATGGTTAGAAGAATTAATTCTAAGCATACTTTCTCCACTTCAGAATATATGATATTTAAAAAAAATACATTCTAAAATATAAATCTTAATAAATATTTACTGGAACTAACGTTAACTAGAGAGATAAAGGGATATTAAAAAGTTAATTAATATTTTTAAAAAAATAATAAATTAATTATATTTCTTTGTACCTATACATAAATCTTAAATATTATATATTTGGAAACGAAGGGAGTAATAAATATCTCAAACCTATATCTCTGCCTATAACATGGTATAATTAATTAAATAATTACTCGTACTCAAACTCTAGACCCATTTAATGCATGCATATCCCTTTCTTTTTTTTTTTTACACAATGCATGCATATCCTATTCAATACGGGTACGTTTTGCAAATACTGAGTCCTATTGCCACCTCAAATAAAATTGCATCACAGCATCATCTGTAAATGCTATTGTGTGCATTCAACCACATTGGAACTTGCAGCCAAAAGCCCAGTCGTGAATGCCGCAGTTATAGACCCATTGAATATGCAAAAGAAATACACCTTCTTGACAAATCTCATAATAAATAGAACAGTCAAACAAAATTTAATTAGAGTCGTGTGGGAAATTTCTACTCTTCAACATATATACGTAAAGGCCTTCGAGAAAATTTGAGTAGAATATTTTTCATTTGGTAAGCATGATTTAAAGCTTTCCCAAGCGGCGAGAGGTGGTAAAATGGGCTATATGACTTAGTGCGGGCCGAACAATGCTGGATACGATTTAGAAGAGGTCCAAATTTTTACTGAGCACACCCCTTCCCCTTTTTATATTATTACTACAAATATACCCTTTTAAACCGTATTTTCACGCTCCTTATTTTGTTATTCTTTAAAATCTTACTTTCAACCCCTTTTATATGAATTTTTTATATAATACTTGGGTAGAGCCAACAAAATCTTAGAAAATATTAGTGGAAAGCCAGTAGAGGCTTAGAGAATACTGAAGTGAAGTCTAGAGAGACTTTTCAAAAAAAACACTTGGGTGAAGCATGGAAAGACATTTTGAAGAAAAAAAAATACTTGGGGGAATCAATAGAGACTTTGAGAATACTGGTTGTAAGAGCTTGTGAAGTCTTCGGAAGAAAGAAAACTACAATTTGTGCTTGTGTTAGTGGAAATTCTATAAGTGTAGGGACTGGACATCGATGGCCCAAGGTTATGGGTGAACCAATATAAGTTATATGTGTGTGTATTTTATCCTTCTTTATTGTTTTTGATTTGTTGCATATTCGCTTTCTATTTTGGAAAACCATATTTTACAAAGGTATACACTAATATAACTCAAAACAAGTTTTTACAAAACAAGTTTCAAAGATCAAAAGCAACAACTACTTTTCTTCAAAAAAGATAAATTAGTATCTACATTAGTTAGAGTATGAACTTTTAGAAGTTGTATTTTATTATATAATCATTTTCGTCCAAAGAATATAGGAGGTTAAGCTCCACTCCAAACAAAGCTTATGAAATTAATCCAAATTAATAGCGTGAGAAAAAAAAAAAACTTTAGAAGTTGTGTGTTCTTTTGCAAAGAAAACCATAGTCAGTCAGCTGTCGTTATCCAATCCCTTCTAGTGATCTTTTGATCCACTTTATTGATTATTTATCTTTGGTCAGGACTTGGTATCTTCTTTGCGTTCCTTTCTTATGAAATTCTTCAAATATATTAGGGAAGTTTCAACTTTTAGAATCAATGCTTCCAAACAATATTACATGTCTTTTAACTCGTAAAGTTTGGTGTGTGCTTGAGTAATGTAGACACATCTGTTTTCACTATTCTTTGTTGCAGCTTCTATGATCTGTTAGTTATGTGTAACTTTTGATATTTAGCCCTTGACTAAAACTGACAAACATCGTACTTTTAATCATATACAACTGAGATTTACACTTTGACATAGAAAGCATGAATGTCTTTCCAGCTTTTGAACAATACTTCTTCTCGTAGTCCTGAACATGCAGAATCTATGTGAAAAATCTCAATTGTAGACCTATATTTCACACCTTTTTCATGCTTTTGAATTTTAGTCTTATCTAATTAATAACATTCAAAGCAATAATTAGTAACTAAATAACTTGAGGTTTGCTGGTTGATTATTTGACATTATTAAAACTCTAACTTCTAAAGGGACTTTTTCTCAACAAGTAATAAGTGACCCATGATAATTTTTTAAATAAATGTGGCATCTCTAGTAACTTCTGTGATCCAATAACATTCTTAATAAGCAACTTTATTTTATTCTATGTTCTTGACTATACAATATTTTTCAAAACATGATTTAGGGTGTGTATAACACAGAGAGGCCGATAAATAGAAGGAAACTCTAACGTAATGACTAAACTAACAGCCTTATAAATAGTTGCATTATCAATCAATTTACACCACACCTGAGACCCCAACCTTTAAAATTATATCTCTTATTTGTTTGGCAATGAATTCTTTATCTTTTACCTCGTTAGAACACTTTATAGCCTTCAAAATAGCATGAATCCACTCTCTATAACATCCATGAAAATTTCTTAATAGATATTAGTAATTGATAAAAGTTAAGGAATAGCACATGATAAACCTAAACAACCTAACCTAATGACAAGTTACATAAAATTATTTGTAAAATAGCTAAAATGCTAAATTGAAAGAAAGAAAAGAAAAAAACAAAGAATAACAAAGGCAAAGATACTAACAGAAATCGGTTTGATGTATATATATCATTTGTGATTCATGTACAACAGTAAACATGTGTCACGAAAACTACTCTCACTGCACACCCAAAATTGAAATCTATGGTCACACTATCCTCTATATGTATACATATCTTCCAATGTCTATAAAACTCCATCCAAAACGCAAGCCGAATAATGAACGCAGAATTGCACACTTATTACTTACCTAACCTTGTAATTATCATCAACATAATGATAATAATTATTATTACTATAGTTTGAAAAGAAATTATATTTACCCCCTTTGTTCCTCACAACATGCCCTAGTCTCTTCCACCACCACCTCTTTCTCTTGCAACTCACGTTTGACTTATTCCTTCTAATCAATCCCTTAAGCTCCGGTGGCCGATAAGTCCTTATCAAAGGCCACTTAATTCCATCAAAAAAAGGGTGTCGTTTAATCTCAGTAGCACCCTTAGCGCATCCTAGCCTTTTCCTAGGGTCCTTCACCAACAACTTCTCAATCAAATCCCTCGCCTCAGCCATCCCGGGCTCCTCTCGCTCCGCCACGTGGACGAACCTCACATCCTTGCTCGACGCTATATTGCGCAGCGTGCCCTCCTTGCTCCACCCCTTAAACGGCGTCGTCCCGTACAACAACTCGTAAACGAAAACCCCAAAAGCCCACCAATCCACGCCGTTACCGTGACCGTTACCCGAAACAAGCTCGGGAGCTAAATACTCGTGCGTCCCAACGCACGACCGTGAAAACGCCGTCACCGGTTCCGCCACGAACTCTGCAACTAACTTTTCTTTTTTCCTGTCTCGAGATCGATGACAGTTATAACCGAAACAACCGTTCGTGGGGCCCACGCAGCGTGGGGAGTGGGCCCGAAAGTCGACACAGGGTGCCACGTCAGATTTGAAGCACAAATCGAAATCTGAGAGCATGACGTGGCCGTCCTCGCGCAGGAGGACGTTCTCTGGTTTAAGGTCGCGATAGACGATGCCGAGCGCGTGGAGGTACTCGAGGGCGAGGAGGACCTCGGCGGCGAAGAAACGCGCCGCCGAGAGGGGGAGGCGGAATTGGGGTTGCCTGCGGAGGAGGGAGTGGAGGTCGCCGCCGGGGCAGAAGTCGATGAGGAGGCACGTGTAGTGTGACACGTCGATGCGCGCGTAGAGCGTGGGGAGGAAGGGGTGGTCGAGCGCGTGGAGTATCTCCGCCTCGGTCTGCGCGTGGGAGAGTTTCTTCGCTGTGAGGAGGTCTTTATCAACGACCTTGAGGGCGAAGTGGGCGCCGTCGTAGTCGCGGAGGCGGCAGAGGAAGACGCGGCCGAGGTTGCCGGAGCCGAGGTGGCGGAGGAGCTTGAGGTGGCGGAGGTGGAGGCGCCCGTCGGAGGAGAGATTGACGGCGGCCTGGATGGCGGACCAGTTAGGGTCGGCGCTCCGGTGGGGACGGCGGTTGATGACGGCGGCGGCTGTGTTTTCCGCGGCGAAGAATGTGGAGAGACGGTCGTTGAAGCTGAGGGTGAGGCTGCTTGTTCGGGCTAAGCTGGTTCTTGCACTGGTGGTGGTGCGGTCGGTGGTGGTGCTGGTGAAGCTGAGATCGAGGTCGGTGTCGGGGAACAACAATGTGGGTTCGTCCATGGTTGTGTGGAGTGTGTGTAACAGTGGTTTTGGTTCTGAGAGATTAACGTTGGTTTTGTTTTGTGTATTTAAAAGGAAGGGAAGAAAGAAGCTGGGGCCGAAGGTTCAAGAAGTTGACCCAACTGGAGCATTACATCGGTGACATGGACAGATGAAGAGGTTAGGTTGACCAACTGGAGTTCACATATTCTATTGCTTTCGTTCTTATTATTATATCATTATGGAAGTTTGAATTATGATTGTATTTATTATTATTAGCTAGGTTGATTTATTCATTTTTAAAATATATAAAAAAGCTACGTTGAATTATTCGTTTTAAAAAAAAATAAAAAAAAAGCTAGGCTGATTTTTTGGGGAGTGAGAAAAAATGATAGGAGTAAAAATAAATTATTTTACCTTACATGAATTAATTAGTATGCAATTGTTTTAAATTTTAAGTTTAATCAGATGTTTTGTGTTCAAACTCTAAATATACTACTTTTTGTATTAAATATTTTTGTTGTTTATAATTATTCTATTTAACTCGAATAAGATTTCCTAAAACAGGGAAATTATTTAATGATATAGGAACCGAGTATCTATGATCTAGATTAATTTTTTTCCTGATATGTTTTAGAGATGTTTAATTGACAAGAACCTGTTAATAAAATTCTTTGTTTGCGTAAAAGGATACGTGCAGGGAAGAGAGAGATGATGGAGTAGTAATTAGTGACGCAGTGTTCGTAGTGGATAAATGCTGTTAGGGAGTGAGTAGTAGTAATTAATTGTCTGTGTTAGTTCGTTGGAAAGTGGAAATGTGGAATTTTGCATTGAAATGTGTAAGTTTTTCTAAAAATATTTTTTTAAAAAATAAGAAAAAAATAAAATGAATTTTTATAAATAAAAATAAACTTTTTATTAATTAATTATTAGAAGTTTATCAGTATAATTTCTTTAAAAAATGAAATGAGTTAACGAAAAATTTATTTTATTTTATAGAAGAATTTATTTCTTTTTTTCTAAATGTATTTTTAGAGAAGTTTAAAATAAAACAGACCTACGTTACATTACTAGAGCTAGCTAGGTGCAGGCCATTTGACAAACCAAGACTTTGTTACCCAAAAATAGGGACGGTGCTGTATAGTTGCATAGGATCGAGTTGTATTAATTCTACAAAATTCATTTGAATATAATAGCTAGAGCAGATAAAAAGTTGGTATCATGTTGGAGGGTGGTATCATGTTAAATATAGTGAACAGCCCTTAAGAATGGACTCAATTGTGATATTTTACTTCCACTAGAAACATGACTTTTGGCCGAGTCATTCTTTTCCTTATTGGTTTTTGGGTATTGAGTCATTCTTTTCTTTAAGGAGTTCTTACATCTTATCATATAATTTTGGTGAAATAGTTCATAGTTATCCTAAATGCATGCATTAAGCTCAAACTATGATACCTTGACTCGAGTGACTCAATTATTAATTCGATAACTCATTAATCCTTTTTATTTTATGAAATTAATACAGTATATTATATTATACTGTAATTTGTAAAGTAATTTCTTCGGTCTCAAATATAAATAATAAAAAAAATTATTTTTTCTATTAAATATAAGTAAATCCTAATTTCCTATATCTTATTTAATGAGATTATATTTGAAATACTCTTCATTTATTAGGATCAAAGATTTTTTTATGTTTGATATAAAGTTTCAATAAATAATAATTTAAGAAAATATTTATTAAAAATGACATAATTTTAAAAAGTCAACTAATTTCTTTAATATACATAAAATATGTCATTTTTATTATAATGGAGACAGGAGGGAGTAGGAGTACTAGTTGAACATCAATAAATTATATTAATATCATGATTTTTAATTATTTTGCTGTTAAACTAAACAACCATTGTAACAAAAACATGATTAAATTAAAGCCTCAGCTGTATATAACTAAACTATCCTAACCATTTGAAATACCATATCCTTCAAAACATGCAAGAGTAGAACAGTGGATTTACGATCAAAATCAACATGTTCGTAATTAAATATTGTTGTGTTTGTGACCAAGGTTAAGGTAATAAATGAAATAGGAAAATGGGTGACGATGATGGTCCCATGTGATGACATGAAGATGGGGTAATATGAAAGCGTTGAAGCTCATAAGGGGTTGGGACCTATCTGGGAAGAAAGGGGGTTAGTGATGCTGTCTGCCACGTGGTCAACAATGGCCCTACATTGTCGCCTACACAATTTCATTATTCCAAATTTCCCCATTTATTAATGCATTAGTATTACTTGGAGCAAGCTTATAATTCAGAGTTCATAAATTAAAAAATGGGCTTCAACTTCCTTAGGTAGCAGTAGTATTTAGTGCAGCTAAATTAATAATGGAGGCTACACCAAAATTATGAACCTCCATCCCTCGTGATAAGAGAGATCCAACTGCTCGTCTTTAATGAGGAAATGTTAATTTAAGAAAGTGTTAATATTCAATTGATAACAATAATGAAGGGGGATGGGTGATGTTCCCTTGTTCTTACTCTCTAGCTACCTTTTAGTCAACTCCAATTTTTTTTAGGGGATTTGATCCCCTCCAAAATTGACAAAAAAATGAATTAAAAGGTGTTATTTAGATTATTTTATATATAAAAAAATTTGTATTTTATTGTCAAGAAGTTTCTTATTATGAGAAGCGAAAGTAAGAGAAGTGATATTATAAGTAACCTTACATTTGTATATGCAAATAGACTCTTTCTAAATTCGAATTCATAACCAACTAGTCATTAAGACACAACTTTACCACTATATCATGATTCATCCTCATTATTTTGCATATATTAATAAAAAATAATAAATAATAATAACTATTTTATAAAGTTAATCTTATATGATTATATGATGGATTTATTTTGTCAAACTCGTAACCATTAATTGAATATTAACCGTGGGTTTCATCAAACATGATCTGAACCTTTAGCTAGATGTGTATTGAGGTTAGTATCTGATATTGGAGGGTATATAATCTTTCAACCTCATGCCTTAAGAGGTGTAAGCCAATCTAACATTGTGTGGTTGTAAGTGATAAAGATGCATTGACATCTCATGTTATTCGATATTTTGAGAGAGAGAGATATATAATTATATGTATAATATATGATATGATTTGATAAATAGAGAAAGATAAAAAAAAAAAGTATATCAAATAAGTATTTATGATATATAACTGTCTATGTATCATTATTGATGTTGTAAGTAGCGTTGGTGTCCATGCATCTTGTGAGATATATGGCTACAGGTTTCATTTTTTACGCAATTAGTCAATTACTTTAGGGGGAAAGAAAAAATTATTCGATGGCTATGCTTATATTATTTCTTTCACACTTGCAGCTAATTAAACTATAAATACTTAGATCATAATGAACAATCCCCACACTATAAATCTGAAAACAAATTAATCATAATTTTGTTATAATAAAAAATAAGCCTTAGAATTTAGAAATATATCCTATACTTTGAAGCTAATTATTTGTTGTATGCCCTTTCTTTAACGCAGTATTTAATATATATAACATCGGATTCTTCTTTTGCAAACAGTCTTCCGCGAATACTAAGAATAATAAATATCTCTTTTTCTGAATGACCATATCATGCTCAATATTTATATAGACATATAACGTTGCAAACAACTTAGTGCTTAACCATCCATGTGCATATGACATGCCCATATATATACACATATAAGTTTATTTATGACTGACGCATATTAATAGGTTCAACTTGCCCAAGTGTTTACTGGTATCCAAGGCAATGTTTAGTGGTTGATAATACTAATACTTATAATTAATAATAATCAAAACACAATTCATAATAATAACAACGATTGACACACTTTAACCAAATAGTTCATAATTCAAATTTTAACTTTAGATATCGAATAAATCGTATTACACAATGAATATTCATCTTATGTGCATTCATGACTTTGACAAAAATTACTTACTACTTTTGACAAAGACTATTTTGTATCAATACCATAGTAAAAAAAAAAACACAATTGATAATGTATATCCCAAGCCCTCTACAATCTCCAAATCTTATACTATGTCACAAAAGTGTTGTCCATAGTGCTCATAATCACGACCCATCGTGATCACTCGAAGTGAACCACGATCTTCAAACATGTAAGGTCACAAAGAAATTAAGATTGAGACATGTGAAATCTCACTATCCTCAAGAGCTTATCTGAGGTGATGCGCAAGTCCCCAAGGATTTAACAAGCTCTTCCTAAAATTAATTTGGGGCATCAAAACTAGCAAGTAAAATACCCAACAAAAGAGAAGAGAATAGACTAGACAACTCCAACTCAAAAGAGGGGGAAGACATCACTTTTATAGTTGAAAAATAGTCACATAAATCAATATAATAAAGATAATTAACTAAATATAATGATCAATTATTATATTTAAATGAGATATTAAAACCAATTTAAAACAAAAGTTAGCTAATTAAATGGTAAAAAGGTAACACAAATTTGTTATTATATTGGAAAATATTCCAAGTATAAAAAGAATAAAAAGTAACCTTTTGAAATTCACAAATATTACAACAATCCTCCACATATTTCAAAAGGATTAAAATGTTTCAAAAATTAAAAAGAACTTTATGAGTTCTCATCTAGGATATAATGTGTCAGACCTGGTGTAGTAATCTACATGAATCAGACATAGATTGATAGGACTTAACACATAACGTAGTTGTGTAGCAAGCTATATGAATAAAAAACGCTTGGTGTGCATTAGAGGTCTACCAATCACATCACACCCCCACAATTCTTGTTGTCGTTGTTTTGAACAAATAGGTCATGTGTGTTTGATAATTATTAGTGTTCTAGAGATCTTGCCAGAAGCTCATACAAATAGCCCCACTCGACACTCATTTAGGTGATTTTATCAAGTGTATGTTATACACCACCCATAAGGAATATAAAAATTATTAAAAGCTTTAGAAGTTGTCAAGCTTTCTCAAAACCACATAAAGTTTAACTATAAAGTTTAACCTCTCATTAATGCAATGCCTAACACTTTCTCGCATCATAGAAGTGTAATAAAAATTAAAATTGATTAAAATCAATTTAGTGCTAGCAGAACAACTGACAAGTGACTTGTTTTTATCCATATGAACCTTCTTCATGGGATCTCCAATCACAAAGGTTGGATTACCATCACTTGCTTGTTTTTAAGTGACTTAATAAAGTCCATTTCCCTCGATATTTCGTACAATAACCTCTTTCCTGAATTTAAGTCAACGGATCAGCCAAATTCATTTCTCACTTCACATAATAAAAGGACTTCCATCTTTTAAACAATTTTTTTTATCAAAATATCTCTTTACTTTAATTCCAATATGTACTCTTGTTGTTGCCTTTTGAAAATAAAAAAATATAGACTACACACTCTTCCATGAAGGATATTTGCTAAGATAGTTTCTTAGCTAATCAATATCATATTCTACTAAGCCAAAACTCAATCTCCATAGTAGATCAAATTATATAGGTCTATTTGGTTGAATTTTAAGTGACAACATTTCTAAAAGTAAAATAAATACTCTCATGAATTTTCTATACCAAATTGTACAACTCACATGTGAAACCATAAAGCACTTTCTCAAAATAAATAGTGCCTTATCACCTAAAACACGTATAATCAAGGTGTAGACATATATAATAATCTCAACTAAACACCAGTTTACTCACACACACACACACACACACATATATATATATATAGAATGCTAAATAGTTGAGTATCTCATCCAAAACCTTATCATGCATCAAAGTTCAAATTTAGCATCTCAAAAGCAACACAAATTAAGAAAAATAGAACTAATGTTTGACCAAGACACAAATCACATCAACATGTGTTCACTAAGTGCCCAATACACTAAGTTAGGCTATGTTCAACAAGACATTTAGGCTAATTTGTAACTTTTTATTTACTAGCTGAAAAATTTGTTTGATTATTAAATAAATAAATTTTTTTAGTAGTTTTTAACGTTTTTTGAAACGCTACTTAAAATGCTAGCTTTTACCTTTTAATATTTTCTTCCACTTTCATCCTTAATATATTTATCCAATTTCTTAATTATCCTTTTTAAATAAATCATGATTTTAATA
Source organism: Glycine tomentella (assembly GCA_007407185.1). Taxonomy (NCBI): domain Eukaryota; kingdom Viridiplantae; phylum Streptophyta; class Magnoliopsida; order Fabales; family Fabaceae; genus Glycine; species Glycine tomentella. Next base: position 948,919 of record PYAF01004021.1, on the reverse strand, counting down.
TTTTTCTATCATTTTATACTTTTCAGCTACTTCAACAACTAATTTTACCAAATACTTATATTATAATAAGTTAACTTTTCAACTTCTAACTAGCTTCTAGTTAATTTTACCAACCATAATCTTACTCACATAAGTGTATTTTAGTCTAGTTCATCATATAACATTTAAATACACATCTATAAATACCACACATCTTATACATAGATATATTAAAAGAAAAGACCATTAATTTAAACATATGTTGCACCTAATACTCAATCATTGTTCCTGTGGAATCTTTACAAGATGTTAATTTTAGTTGAATAAAAGTTCACGCATACCCATAATAAAGAGAACTTCACATGATTATAAAACGAGAAACATAGAACAATATCCAAAAAAAAAAAAAACGTAAACATTTAATTTCATTCATGCAATGGCAACACACCTGAGGAATATAACATCACATGAAGTAAGAAAGCAAGTAATATATACCTAGGAAAAGAGTAGAGAATAGACAACTTCATCTCAAAAGAGGGGGAAAGCATCATTTTTATACCTGGAAAATAGTCACATAAATCAATATAATAAAGATAATTAACTAAATATAATGAGAAATTATTATGTTTAAATGAGGTATTAAAACTAGTTTAAAATAGAAAAGGATGACTAATTAAATGATAAAAAAGTATGACAAAAAAATTGTTACTATATTAGATAATATTTCAAGTTAAAAATATTAAAGAGTAACCTTTTAAATACACAAATATGACAACAAAAAGCACGCGTCATTTTGACACTCCCAGGAATGCCCCAAGACTTATTGCCTTCATCTAAATGGACATTGCACTATGTGTGTCTGCATAACTCACATGAGAGCTAGGTTAATGTCTTTTGAACTCTTAAAAATCGGTGTGACCCATTTTCGAAATGAATAAACTTTGGTCTATATAAAAGCAATTAATGACATATATATGGAATTGATACCATAACGAACTAATTCAAACTATGTGCCTGCCCTACACAGATATACCAGTGTTGTCTTCATTGATTTCGGATAGGACATAGTTGATAACTTAGGTGATGTACTTGACTATAAAATAAATCTTCAATACTAGCAGTGATCGAGCTCTCTAGGGAGGTTTAGAGTCTTTGGACATTTGAGAAACCTTATAGTAGCCGACTCAACAACTATTGCTTTATTTTGTTTTAATTAAGAAACAAAATTTCAGACAAATTAAATAAACATCCGATCCATTTCATCATTAAACTTTTATCCTCTTTCCTAAATAGTTTTTAAAATAAGAAAAAATATATAAATAATTCTTCAAGTATTAATCATCATGCTAGATAATTTTCCAAGAATTGAAAAATCTTTCAAATCAGTCCTTAATTTGTTTAAAGCTAAATATTTCATTAATAATATAAAATTAATCTTAAATTAAGCACGAGTTGTACAAAACTTAAGACTTTATGCAAGCATTAATACACCCAAAAAAAGGCGCAACTATAAACCTATAAAAATGTGAACAATTAATGTATATTAATCCGTCCTTAATTATTAGTAAAATATATCAATTTAGAGACTAAATTGATTTTTTTTTATCTCTAAATTGATTTTTTTAAAGAGAAATAAGATCACTTTATTTCTTTCATAATTTGAGGATAGATATATGTTGGTATATGCTCAAAATTCTGGATGCTAGCATGGGATCTTGCTATCCTAGCCAAAGTGTGGGCCACAAGATTAGTTTGTCTCCTATTAAAACTAACCAAAGAGTTTGGAAAATGAGAAAGAAGGACTCTGCATTTATTTAAAATACAATGAAAATCAAGAGAGCCTCTAGGAACATTATTAACTCCATTAACTACCAGTTTGCAGTCAAGCTCGAACTGAATGAGATCTATATTCAAGTGTGTAACCCATTGGAGAGCTTGAAACAGTCCCCATGCTTTGGTCTCTTTAGGATCTATGGTAGCCCAATAAAAAGCATGGATTTGAAGGTGGTTAGTCAAGTTTTCTAATGAAAATTAGTCATGGATACATTGTACCAACATGGTAACCAAAAAAAGGAGAGTATTAAGTAATGTTTATAATACAAAATTGATTATTTTTGCTCTCATTTCATTCACTTCTAACTTGGCACGCGTACAAAGGTGAAACAACATCATGCTGCATGTTGCTTCATGATGGATGGGCCGGGAATAAACCTTGTATCCTTCATTTTTCGTAGAGAAAACATTTCCCATGCATACATAGATTGGTGCTTATCAAACATGCTAAACGCCACAGAAACACACACAAGAAAATAAGAAAAATTGATATCTAGAACAAAAAAGTATAAACAAATAAAAAAATTAACTTTTTAAACTAATCAGAATAAACTAATTTATAAAGTAATCACAAATTTTACATCATGTGTATGTGGTCAAGGAGAAGTAGAACCTAAGACAGACATGCTATCGCCGACCTTTTTAATAAGGATTGGTGCATTGTATTTGGCCATTATGCTAAAACTACTCCAATTATAATTATTAGTTTAATTTCATGATTATAAACAAAAACAATAACACCTGACCTTATTTCTTTAATGTTTCCAATTGCATCTTCTTTCAACACAGTCACATGCACATCAACTTCCATTGTCTAATATCATGCACCCTTTGGAGCTCTCAATCATTAACTCAGATCCCTCCACATTATTTAATTTATCATAAGTGTTCAAACAATGTCGAGAGAGAGAGAGAGAGAGCTCAATCATGACCCTCAACTAAATTAGGGTACCCATCTGAAACATATTGACAAAAATGAGAATTGGTGAGAGGATTATATACTTTTTTTGTATCGTACAGTTGGCCAAAGGCCCATGCTGTTTGATTCTCTATATTAACTTCCCCACTCCTTTATGTTGAAATGCTTTTTTGATTAGGCTGTGAAACTCTCGATTAATGTTCTGTTTTGAAGGTTGGTATGCATCTATCATATGGACCTTGAAAGGTCATATGCATTTTAAATTTTGTGGAGCTTGTGATAAATAAGAGTAGTCCACATATATGTTTATTTTATGTCCCTCGGTCGTGTTTTGACATAAGGGTAGTCAAAATTTTGCTTGTAAGACATCTACTGAACCGAACCTAATTAACAACTAGTGTTTTATGTTGACATGCATAGTGCTTTGAATAACTTCTATATTCTTATAGTAGTAAGTTTCAAACTGAGACATCAAGATTGGTAAATAAGTTGGTATGGTTTAGGTTAGGTAGGTTTTCAGTTTATTTGAACATGACCTATTCATGAAAGCAATGAGTTAGGTTGGAAAATTTCTTCTATATATTTCTGACTTAACCCAACCAACCAATAGTTTTTGTGTACTCCAGAGCAATATTGCACTAAATAAATGGCACCGCGTAACTAACTGTCTTTATAAACCGTTGGGTTTAACATAAAATTCATTAAATCGAATACGAATATTAAACTGTCGAAAGCCCAAACTCCAAACTACTACTTATATATGTAATATATTAGAACGAGAATGGGCAATGATATGTTCTTTGATATATTTTTTCTAATTTATTGAAATTATAAAATTATAATGAGAAAAAAGTTATATATGGATAATGTAAAAAGTTTTATACATCATCTAATCGCAATTCATTATGTATGATAAGTTTATTGATTTTTAAAATAATTATCTTAAAAAAATTCAAATAATAATTAACTTGTAATTAGATGATAATTTATTCTATCAATGTATAGCATTAAACTTAATTATAATTATAAGACTCATTAAATAAGTGAAGATCACAAAATTTATTATGCTTATTTCTAATCAATTTTAGTAAAACTATAAAAAAAATTAATTTTAATCAATAATAATAAAGAGTGTGCTAAAAAATGACATTAAAAAGTGTATTCTGTTGAGAATTCTCTAAACACACGTACACGTTGATATGCAATTAACATGAATGAGAGGATAATAGGGTATAGTGGGTATTGATCAAGGTATGTTTGTATTATTATTCAACGAGATACTTCTCATCAGTAATTCACTTTTCTAGCCCCTTTTCTCCAGGAATAAAAAAGAGCAGAACATGGAGATAATAGTTTCTTAGGAATAAAATATACCTAAAATAAATATTTTATTACCTATTAATAAACATAAGAATAAAGTTTCCCAACCTCATTTCTGAAATAAACCAAGATAACTTAAACAAAAGCTCCATGTCATTTCTTCTCTTAACAAATGAGTTTCATACTATTTTTCATATTTCTTGAGAAGCCATTTATAGTCATTGCAAGGTTTGACACCTTTGTACCTTAATGTTGGTATATATGTTGGCCAACAACATACTAACCTTTTAGTGTACAATGGATCATATTATTTTTACGAAACATTTATTCATTTTATTATTTAAGTAGCTATATACTTAACATGATAAACTCTTAGAGCAATTTGTTTTTTACTGCAAGGCATCAAGTACGATTTAATACTGAAATGTTTTTGGCTTATTTAGAACTTTATTGTTCTTAGCATCCATAGCCAATTACTATTGGAAATCAATCTATTATGTCAAGACTCAAGACTAGCATGTTTGTAGATTGATGTTCACCCTAGTTATGGACGAGAATCATGAGATAATTTTTTCGCATACATACACATTAAGGGGTACACAATAAAGTTTAATTTCACACTTTTCTAGCATTTCCCATATGAAAAACATATCATTTTTCACATTACTTGAAAGGGGTGACACACAAGAAATCAATTTCATCTATCCACACACACAAAAAAAATCTAGATAAACACAGCTTTTAGATCCATCCCCTTTCCTTTTCCTTTTGACTATTCTTTTGTTGAATATCTTTAGCTCCTCCTCTTCTACCAGATCCTACTTGTCCCCTTGGTGACAATCTCCCCCTACTTCCAATGGAAACTCTAACTTTCTCCATCCCTACATTTACACCAACCTTCCTCATGTGCTGCTGACGTGGAGACTTAACCTGTATTTTCTTGTGAAGGCTTCTTCTTAGTATGCTACCAATCCTCTTAGCACCACTTCTAACTTCTTTGGGACTCTCACAATGAGTCTGTGCAGGCACACAGTTGGTCTCTGATTCCCCATTGGCATCCTTCTGATCAGCTTGGTTTGTTAACTTTGGTAATAATGGTGATTGGAACTGTGTTAAGCTAGGTATACTTGGGAGTGGGATCAGAGAGTTTCTCCTTGAAGCAACGGCTGAAGGAATACGTGGTGTCATCATGCAGATAGAAGCTCTTCCAGGCCTTTTTGGCAGTAGAGCTTTGTCAGCCATGTCAGGATTGTTTTCTTTCTCAGCATGATCAATGCACTTGATGGAGCTCTCAATTGTAGAAAAGGGTATACAAGGTTTCAAGATGTTGTTCTCAGTGAGTAGTTTAGCTGAATTTATTTGTTGGTCTTTGAACCACCCACCACTAACTGGATCATTGAAATTCTTGAGACTTCCTAGTGGTCTACTTGCCAGTGCTGGTCTCAGAAGTGTGTTGTTTTGCTCTTCTTGATGTTTCATTTGGTGCTGCTCAGCTATCTTTGAGTCTACATGTTGACGCGCCAGCTTTCTCTCAACCAGAAGTTGTGATTCCAGTTCCTTGATCTTGAAAGTGAAAATGGACAATGATGAGACATTCGCAAGTGAAGTCCAAGAGAATCCATCTATTTGGGGAAAGGAAGACTACTTATAAGGATATAAATTATAAATTTGTGTTTTTATATGATACCTTCTCTTGGAGATTTTTGTTCTTACTGTCTCTTTCCTTCATCTTGGACTCCAATCCATGGATTGTTTCCTCCAGCTTCTTGATTTGCAAATCCTTCAGCCTTACCTCTTGTTTGACTTTCTCAACCTAACAAAGGAGAGTAAACTTATTGACAACGAAACAGACTATCACAGTTAAGCAGTGAATTATAGGTACTTTATTAATACAACAGCATTACATCAGTCATACCATTTGTTTGTGTCTCAAAAGTTCAACAGTGTCCAACTGCTTTCTTGCAGGTCCCAATTCTATTCCTCTTACTCTACTAGCAAAGTTCAGAGAGCAAATTGTCTCACTCAAATCATTTTCATTAGGACTGATCTGTACAAACATGAGTGCCTTTGAATCTCCTCCTAGAAAAACAAGATTGTCCATCAAATTTTCTAGTCATATTTGCATAAATGTGGAGGATAGAAGTCAGGCATACACGTGCAAAAGAAGCAACCCTAGATAAGTTTCTTTGCATGGAGAAATAAGTACCTAATGAGTCTTGTAGCAAGTGTGTAAGTTTGGAGTTCCTGCAACATGAAGAAAAAAATTTCAATACCAACCAATAGACCAAAAGATATTTCAGCATTTGCGATTGAAAACATGAGCTAAAACTTATATTGACATAACCTGAAAGGAATGTGTGAACTTTTTGTTGCAAGAGCTGATATGACATCACCAAGTGCCGAGAGAGACCTATTTATATTTTGTGTCTCCTTTAGTCTATCGCCATGCACTTCTGTCTTTGCCACTCGCTCACTGCCTGCTAGGTCCACCAGCCATAACTTGCTTCTTGTGCATTCCCCATTCAACAAATTTTCCCCCTTAACCATAACACAGTGAATGCTGTATACAGAAACAACAGGCCGGTGTTTATCCAACCAGATGGTTTAGAAATCGAATATGGTTTAGGGATCTAATTAAAAAAAGTTTAAGCTGACCAGTGAGATCGGCTGCTATGCTCATTGGAATTGGTTGAGCTTACTGCCCTCGCATTGCTACCAGTTTGTAGGACTTCCCAGACTTCAGTCATATTGTTCACGTGTGCCTCAACCAACCCTGGAATGTGATGCATTCCTTCACCAGCTTGCCTTATCTCAAGTCTACAATAAACCACATTTTAGTGAACTATATCAGTTACTATTCTGAAAAACTTATAGAATAAGCTAGCTAATACTAAGTTTCACTTTAATTTCCTTGTCCAAGTACTGTTAGGTTGAAAATAGAAGGAAAATAACCAACTAATTTGTGGTATACCTTTTTGCAGCGGTTCCTGGATGATTTCCTGCAGCCAGCAAATCTCTTATTTGCTCATTGTACACTTCTAAGACACTTACAGAGATATCATAACAGTGGAGCTTCTGCCTCTCCTTGATTATGTCAAACATTTTCTCAAGAGTCCTGAAATTAACACCTCGAGCCTCTTCTGTGCCCTCCATTGTGAAAGTTTTTCCTGTCCCAGTCTGTCCATATGCAAAAATGCATACATTGAACCCATCAAGAACTGAGGTTGCAAATGGTGCTGTGTCTTCAAAAATATCAGCTATAAAGAAAACAATACAAATCTGTCAAAATGAGCATTTGTGTTCATTTCAGAATCCCATAGAATTCATGGCACGAAAGCATCAATACCTTGCTCAGCTTGGGGACCAAAGACAGCATCGAACTTGAAAGTCCTCTTAGGAGCTCCATTTGACATTACAGTCAAATCACCATCTTTCGCAGATTCAAAATCTAAGGCCATTGTTGCTCCTGCAGATATCTCTTCGGCATTGAGAGGCCTACAACGGCAAAAGACCCTTATGTTTCCTGTGAAGAAGGATAATTAGTTAGTGATCAATGATCATGCATATTATTTATAAAGATCTTTCCAAATCTATGAAAACAAAATCAACTGCACAACTTACCTCTCAACTCCAAAACCTTATTGTAAAGATCTTTCCGTTCCATAGCCCCTTCAATATATTTGGACTTGAGATCTTCATGTGACTCCAGCTGTTCATTTACTATGACATAAATAGAGGAATTAGATTATGCACAAATGCGGAACGGCAAACTATTAACGTGTGTAATATTGAAAGCTATATTGTAACAAAATCTACTTACTTTTGGACTTGATAATAAGCCCCATTTCTCTCATATCTGCTTGATATTTTTTGCTTGCCTCTGCCTCCTCTAATAGCTTGATGTGTTCCATTTTCATAATCTATACAATGAAATTGATTAACATGTTATAAATATATATTTACCCTTCTTAATTTGTTTGTCACTCAACTTTGTTAACATATCAGTACCTTCAATTTCCTAGTCAAGTCTCTCAGTGATGAAAACCACTTACTTTTCTCCTTCACTTGCCCCTCAATGGCAAATGCTGCAGAGCCGAAAATATCAGTTGATCAGATAAACAAACCTCAAATGTTTAGTTCTATAATAGTGTAATAATAACTACAGAAAGGGTTATGCATACCCAAAGATCCTACGTGCATGGACTTGCGCATTAGCTCATTTTGAAGCTCTTTCAAGGAGTTCCAAGCTTCTTGGCATTCTCTACTCTTCTGTTGATTTTCTCTCTTGATCTCCCCCAACTCCCTCCTTGTTTCCGTCAGCTCCTTTCTCTGACAGTCAAAGTCTCTTTTCAGCCTCTTATACTTCTCTTCCATCCCAATATCCTCGGTATCCTACAAGAACATCATTGAAAATGAAAGCACATATTATCACCCTACATTTTTCCTGCTCAAAACAACAAATCTATCCCTATTCACAAAGAGGCATACTTCTGAGGACTCCATTTCTGCCTCCTGAGAAACTCCAATATCTTCTAGCATCTCAGTATCTCCTGAATTTGAAGCAAAATGTTGTTAAATAAAAATCTGGAGTTTGGACTGTAACCAGCAACTTCACGTCATGTATAACCATGTTCAATTTTCAAAACCTTTATTCACAATCAGAGATAACAAGAGTTGAACTCACTAAGAGGGAGATCTTGGGGTGAATCCTTCTTGGTTACAAGAGGTGGAAGAAGCTCAAAGGAGGCTTCAGGGGATAGCAGCTCTTCCTCTTGCTCAAAAGCTTGACAGAAGTTTGAGAATTTAACAGTTGGGATCTTATGGCCATTGTCAACTTCAACTTGAGACCCCTTGATTCCATACTCTAGAGAAAGCTCCATAGATTGCTCCACATCCTTGGAATATTTGTTCTTCAACAACTCAGGGGAATCACCATAGCTGATTCCAGCAATATCTGGTGAGCCACAAATGACCAAATCTGGGGATGTAAGAGAATACCCCAAAATTGATCTTCCTGAAACAATATACTCCCATTATATTCTATCAGATGATCAGATCCTAAGAGACACTCAAACACCACAAAAATTAAAAATACAACAATAAAGTCTTATCCCACTAATTGAGGTTGATTACATGGATCACACGATTTAATCCGGCTTAAAAACCGAAGTTTCAGGAATTAAAAAACCAAAAAAATAAAATTACAAAATAAAATCTCGAATTGTGCTAGAAAAACCCAATCACATTACCATCAAACACATATTTCACAATTGGGTCATCGAATTTCACGCTGTTCCCTTCAAATCCTCTATTTTCCTCAGAAAACACTGCAGCAGCAATTCACAAAATCACAAAATGGGGTTCATCCAAGACGAGAAAAGATTTAATTTTTGAACAAAATTTTTCATTTTCTCTTCAGTTCAGTTTCCTAACCAATGCTGGGGCTGTCACCACGAGACACAGGCTCGTCCGCCATAGCCAAACTCCGAGAGCTCAATGATGCTTGTGAAAGAGCTGTCGCGTCAAAAAGAAAACAAAAAGTGACAAACAAGACAAAAGGGTGCACGAGGATATCATCAAGTTCAAAACTTGGAAGTTATAATCATTTTTTATAAAAATAAAAAAATTGCTGTTTCCACAAGAGAGAGAAAGAGAAAAAATTAAAATGAGAAACGTTGAAGGGTTCTTACAACTGGAGCAGTGAGTATAAGAAGAGGATTCTTGTTGCAAAGAAACGTCTGTGAGAAGAAGTGGGTCATGGTCATAGAGACACCATTTATTATTATCCTCCATTGATAAAACGACCAAGTTTGAACGTTGAATTCAGCAAGAATAATAATTATAAAGATAAAAACAAATAGCAGCATAAATTAAAAAGGGGGGGGGTTATGTAATGGTGGTGGTGACGATAATGATGATGAATAAAAGGTTGAAGGTTTTTCAGAAATGGAATTTTGATTTCGTTACAAGGAAAGTGTATGTGAAGATTGAAACTTGCCTTAATGAAAACTCGACCGTTGGGGGTTTGAATTTGAAATGCGGTAAGCGGGGCAATATTCACAGAAATCACGTTACAAAACATGGATTTGGATTCTTGGGGGAGTTTCTGCTTTCTACTTTGGCTTCTGACTTTGGATAAACCAAAGTTATTGGAACAAAGGACACGTCAGTTTTTATTTTGGATTGAAAAGTGAGAGAGAGAGACTATAACTCTGACAGGCCAGTGGGGGTAAAGAATGATGATGATGATTTGTTAACTAATTTTTTAGGGTAAATAATTAAATTTCACTTAAAATGTTAATAAATTAATTTTTTAAAGGTGAAAATTTTAAATTTAATTTTTAAATATATAAAAAATTTAACAAATTAATGATACAGATTATTTGATAATAAATTGATTTTAAACTTTGTAACATAATGTTATATTAATTCTTAAAAATATAATTTATTGTTAAATTAATTCTTGAATATTATAATTTAATAATAAAATGATCTTATAAATTTAACAGTAGAATTAATTTATTGTAACTTTTGCACATTTAAAGATTAAATTTGTATTTCTATTTTTCAAGGACTAATTTAAGTCACATTACATTTTCACAAACAAAGTTGGTTATTTATTAAAAAAAATGACAATTTTTATTCTGCCTTTTGATTGAGACTTGAGATAGGTTAGTTGAGTTGGTTGTATAGAGTAAGTTGTTATACACTATAATATTATTAGAGTTTCACTCCTCCCTTTAAATAAAAATATATTTATATATTTTAGTCTCAAAAATATTTATACCCACAATATATCAAAATAAAACTATTATTATGTTCCTAAATTTGGAAATCAAGAAAATGTAGAAGGAATAGTAAAGGGAAATCATTTTATTTGATCTTTTTTAAGAGAAAAATGAAATATGGTAGTGAAGTATTAATATACTGAATTTATGATTTTTTATTTTTTTTCAAATGCATTTAAGAATTTTTAAAATATTATATTAGAAACTTTATTCAACTTTATTTTATTTCCACTTGCCCCACTTCGTTTAGTAGGGGTGTTGCTGGACCGATCCGAACCAATCTGAACAGTTTGGGTTGGGTCATTTATATATTTGAGTTAAAACCGAACCAAACTTATCAAAACCGTTCATATATGAGTTGGATCACGGGTTTAGATTTACAGATTTGTTGATCCGATGATCCGATCCGTGAACCCGTAATAATAACATAAATTTTATTATTTATATATATATATTAAATTAAAAAAAATTGACAATAAAAAAAAGGTATGATATTGTAAATGTTTAAGATTGCATTCAAAAATAAGATAGGATATTTTTTAATATTGCATTAAAAAATAGAATAGAATATTTTTAAGATTGCATTGCATAATATAATAAAATATCTTTAAGATTGCATTGAATAATATGATAGAATATATATAAAATTGCATTCAAAAATTGGTTAAAATCATATCTTTAAATTAATATAAATAGAAACATATTTTGGTGTTCACGTGTGCATTTCATTCCAAATAATATTAAACTATTAGAGTTTATGTTTGCATCATTGAGAGAATTGTTGTGAGATCATATAGAAGCGTTTGACAAGTTTGATTCTTCAACTCTCAATCAGGATTTAAAGGTACTTATTTGCTTAAGGAATATAAGCGTAAATGTAACTATTTTATTATATTCTTCTTCTTGACTTTGGAAAAGGTCGCAGTTGGGAACTAGGATATCAGTTTTGTCTCTGTTCTTGATGAATTGAGACATGCGACTTATGGCTGGGAAACTAGAATACGAGTCTGGTTGGGAAACAAGGATATCAATCTATCTCTATTCGGGTGAATTGAGACTAGAGTTTTTTGCTGGGAAACAAGGATAATTGTTGTGTAAGGGTAGTTGAGAAACAAAGATATCAGTCTATTCTTTTATTGGGTCTCCAAGTGTTGAAACTGCAAAGGTTGAAACTTCTTAATATATTACTTTGAGGTATATTGTTATTTGTTTCACCTTTTTTTTCATATTTTGTTTACCATGTTTATAATATTAATGAATCATATTTTGTTTGTTTATTTGTTTCAACAAATATGGTTGCAACAAAATTGGTTATAACAAAGTTTGGTTTGTAAGAAACAGTTGTGATTCAGACTATTATAGTAAATATTGTTCACAAATCTTTTGTTTAATTTATATTATAAGTCTATTTTTTAATATTATGTTGATGGTATTAAATGAATTAATTTTATTACTTTCATATATTTGATAATATTGTATTAATTGTATGAGATATTTGAAAGAATCATGATATAAAATAGTAGTTCTAAAAAAAATTAAATGGGTAACCCGGTGATCCGAACCGAACCGAACTGTTCATGAACGGGGTGGATTGGGTTGGGTTTCAATTTTTTTTTTTTGAAAACTGAACCGAACCGAACCGATCAAATTTGATTGGGTTGAGTCCTAAATTTTGTCAAAACCGCGAACACCCCTATTAATGTTTAGCATTCAATATTTTCCCTGATTTTGCTTATTCCTTCTATTTGAGAATCAATTCTCTTTGTTCATTTTAGCTTATCTTAAGTTCTTCTTTTCTTTTCAAATTAATTTTACAAAAAATAAATATCAAAACTAATATACTATTTCATCAATAAATGTTTTTTTCCTAGCTAAAAATTTGAATTTAAGATTGGACGGCAGATAATAGGAATGATAATTTGAAATTTGTCCATGGCGGGTAAGGGAGATCATGCTGAAATCTATTATTCAAGCTATCCCAGTTTATTGTATGAGTATATGCCAATTCCCTCCACCTCTTTGTCTTGGTGATGAAATTCAAAAAATCATGAATTCTTCTTACTGGAGGGGATCGTGCAAAAGAGAATTCAAAGGAATTAAATGACTAACGCGAGATAAAATGTGCATTGATAAGAAAAGGAGGTATGAGATTTCGCAATCTTTATGCTTTCAATGTGGCTATGTTGGAAAAACAAGGTTCGAGACTTTTGTCAAAACCTAATGCATTTCCAAGGAGGATTCTCAAATCTATATACTACCCTATTGGGGACTTCATGGGTGCATCTCTTAGTCACAACCCGTCGTTCTTATGATGTTTCGTGTTGGGGAATTGATGGGTAAACACTGGGAAGATTTTCCATAAATCTGAGTTTTAAGATTATGGGTTAAAGTGTGATGTCAGATTCATTTATATAATTATTCATGGTCCATTGGTGTAAATATTCCCGATATTTACCCCCTCGGTGGGAAAACAATGACAAGGTGTGGGAAAACAAAGTCTGGACTAATAAAGCAATTGTGCAGCATGGTGACCTCTTCTATCAGGATTGGATTAAAGCTCAAGAGAAGATAATCATTAGCCCAACTGGTCCATGGGATCATCAGCAGCATTGTGGAGCAAGCCTCCAACAGGTTCTTACAAATGCAATATAGACACAACGTTCTTTAAGGAATATAACTGCACTAGTATAGATATATATATATATATATATATATATATATATATATATATCAGAGGCAGTTCAGGTGTGTTTGTAGCAACCACCACTCAGTGGAGATCCCCTAGATTGTACGTTTTGGAAGGAGAAACCTGGACTTTATGTGTTGCCCTTGATTTTGTCCTTGGCATGGGTCTCTCAACTGTAATCTTCGAGATGGACAAGACAACCGTTGACAAAGTGCATTACAACAGTCTTAATGAAACTGAGGTGAGAATATTTATTCGAGAATGCAGAATAATTTTGGATAGTAATCAAACCTTCAACTTAGGTTTCTTGAGGAGACAACACAATGGTGTAGCCCATGCATTAGCTAGGGCTGCCCCATATTTCTCTTGTAGCCAGTATTTTAATCATGCTCCTACTTGTATTCATCATTTGATTATTAATGAAACATCATAGTTCTATTTCTGTCAACAACAAAAAAGGAATGATAATGTATAAAAAAAATTTAAAAAAAAAAAGGGCATTGCCTCAAACTCTTCCCTACCATCATTATCTTTTAAAAATATAGACTTCAATCAAATATATTAATACTCGTATTTAATATTTCATATTTCCTTTACATTTTACATCCAAAAAATTTTAAAACGTATAAATTATTGTGTAGACTGTTAAAACATCAACCAATATGCTTTCTCAAAATTTTATTTAATCTAATCATTAGGGGATAAATCAAACTGCAAAGGTTTTGTAACCAAAGTATTTACATCGGTGCATAACCTTGGATCATCTAACTATATTTCATCTAGGAGCAAAACACAATAGAAATACAAATTTCCAGACTTCAGTGTAAGATGATGCACCCATTTTTCCCTCCTTTTATAAAAAATAAGATGATGCATCCATTATAGAGCATCATACAAAAAATGAAGAAAAAAAATGCAATTCTTCCCTTGTCCTATGTGGTTGTTACAAGTATTTTTGGGTCAAGGCATTGAAACTTATTGCCTTTCTACAAGGAGCTGAAACTGATATACTTTGTTATATACACTTTTACAGCCAACAATGGCACAAATCATTTTGAACTCTGATCTTCAGCAATGGCACCCTCAATATCAATATAATGATGAGGGAATTGTTACCTCTCTCAACTTTCATAACATCAATTGGAGAGAATACAATGTTTTTTCAACTGGAACCTGGAATGCATTTGCACTGTGTTCAAACACAAGATAGGAACCAATCTCATAGTGGAACACATCATGGTTCATTCTGCAATGCAACTCCTACTCCCTCCACAGCAGCTGCCATTGATGTTGAGGCCTCTTCAAGGGTCCTCCTCTTCTGAACTGTGTTGAAGGCTTCAAGAATGTCACCCTCTTCCCAATCATCAAAGTCTTCTAACCCAAGTCCACACTCGAGACCGGCATTTACCTGCTCGCAAGGGAGAGAAAAAGAATGTGCATTCAGGCAGTAGCTACAATGACATGGAGAAGCAACACCAAGATATTCAACACAGAAAAAGTAATCATGGTTAAAAGAGTAGCAAGAAAAAGCTATTCTGCAGTCAGAATGTTAGCATCTAAACAAAAAGCTTTCATTTGATAGAAGACATCTCAGGAACAACTACAAGCAAAATATCATGAGTTTAAATCTGATTGGTCCAGGAATAACATAATACAAAACCCATATATAAGAAAGTGCACATTGTAAATGTTTAACTAATTAAGGCACTTGCAATAAAAACCTGTTCGTAGTCCTTCAAATACATGGCATCGTATTTTCATTGACAATGCAAAACTTAACAATGGATTAAAATTGAATCCATTTCATTAATTCCCAGTTCAAAGGGTTTAATACAATGTTGATTTTCAATAGCACTCAATGAGTCGGATCCATATAATGGATCCCACCTAGTGGAACTTAGTTGTTGGGTTATATATCCTTGTTCTATCTTATATCCTCACATTTTTCACCTCTGAGGAGCAACCATTTGACATTCATACCAGAGAACAAAACAAGGTAAAATGAGAGATTCAACAATGGTCATCATCAAAGTAAAACATCATACAGGAAAATTGGGTAAATCAGAAATTTCTCTTACATAATCATATACGTAGAAGATAATGATTAAGTCTCAAATGTTATATGAGGGAATTTATTTGATGCATGCGAAGTACAAGCTGCACGAATAAGATGATTCTTACTCTACAACATGTCCACAATTGCAATCATAATTAAAAACCCATTGCTATATAGATATACTGATTGAAAGCAATCAGTCGGAGTAACAAGTATGAGAAATTGAGCAATATCATCCAAAGGTTCATTAATGAATTAAAATATATTTTCATTACCAAAACAAAGGGTTAAAAAGCAACTCAATTTTGGGGAATTTACAATCAACAATTAAAATTTAATTAATTAGAGTAGAATGCGGTACACAATAAAGCAGCAAATATAGCATTCTACTGAAATCCCATATTATTATCACTCTACATCACATATTTGATAGGTAAAGGTCAATATATTTACAGATGTTAATTTCTCAAAAAAAAATAAAAACAACATAGCTAATTCCCATTCATAATAGCAAAATGCAAACAAAAATGGACAGGCAATAATTGGCTTCACAACTGGTAAGTTTTTATAAATTAAGGAACATTTGTCCAATCATCTACATACTTGTACCATGCAATTGTTGCAGTGATATTCTTATGTTTGAATCCTAAAAATGGCAAGTAATGCTGGAAGCAGAGTCTTACCTCTTTAACAATCTCCTTCACCCGTCTCAAAGAATCAAGAATACCAACATGAACTACTTTTCCCTTCCGCTTGACTCGAATACCACAGTCTTGTAGTATTTTTCCCTCTGTAACCATGCATCCAGCAACACGACCACTACCGCTGCTGAATACGGCTCGTACTACTGCTGAACCAATTGTTACTTGTTCCTACAAAAGATAGCAGGTAAGTCTTGCAGCTGAAGCTTCAGTAACTCTTTCAAAAAGAATACAAAAGTGATAAGAAACGAAGCATGCCCTACTATGTTGAACCATAAATGCCAGGGAAGGACCAGTTGGCACGACCTAATGCACACTAGAGTACTAGACAACATATACAGTGGCAATATATGATTATAATGTCTTAGACAAAATAAAAGAGGAACTATAATGGAAATCTACAAGTATCCTTTAGAAGCATAAATTTATGTCACTGAGATATTTTTACAAACTCCACTGTACTTAAATGTCATGTAATAACTCGTCTCGAACAAAAGTGTACATATGCATAATCCACACTAAGATTACAAATTTTAAGATATCTTGATTTACCTCAACAGGTTCTAGGAGCCCTTCCATTGCCTTTCGTACATCATCAATTAATTCATAAATAACTTTATATAATCTAATCTCAACAGCTTTGTTCTCTGCATAGCTTTTCACAGAGCCTGGTGCTTTCACATTAAATCCCAAAATGATGGCCTTGCTTGCAACTGCAAGGTCCACATCACTTGTGCTTACATCACCTGTTGCTTCCAACAAAAACTTCAGAGTGACATTGTCTTGTGGTAGAATCTCCAGCGCTTTTCTGACAGCTTCAATAGATCCCTAACCATGACCAAGAACAATGACATTAATTGCATGTGAAGCAATAACCACAGTGATGATCCATAAAACACATTGAAGTTGCAGCTATTTAGAACAATACAGAAAATGCCAACTTCATTGTATGTTTACCTATTGTGAACATTAGACCAGGCATACAACAGATTTGCATATTTACCATAAATGATAAAGAATTGGATAGGTTATTGACACTTCCATACAGGCTACACTCAAAATTACATGAACACACACATGCTTAAGACTTATTTCCTGACAGATAGATATCTAAACATGTCTAGGTAAGTAGCTTGTGTCAAAGTGTTGGGCCAGATCAACTTTGGCTAATTATTAATAACCCTATTAAAGTAGTCTTCTTTTTATTGGCATAAACATATTTTCCTGCAAGGAAAAGCACTCAAAGCCCTCTTGGGGTAGTTAAATATGATAAGTTCTTAATTTAAATTTCAAGGTAAACTGGTAAGGTACATACTAAATAAGTCATGCTCTTATTTCAATTATTCAATATAATATAAAACCACTGCATGATAATTGATTTCACTGACAGTCCTCCATTAGTTCAACAAGGCAAATTTAACATCAACCGGAACTGTACAAATTCAAGTAACACTAGTAGTAGTGATCATACCTGAAGATCAACCTTCAAAATAATATTTAGTTGATGCAAATCTAGTCCAGACAGCTTTCCTGACGAAACTGCTGAAGCTAAGGAAGAAAGGGTGACCTTTCCATCCCCTGCCTTTGCTGAAATACGCTCATTACGCAATGACTCAGCACGAGTCTCTGCCCTTTCACGTGCAGTATCAAGGGATTCAACAACCTCAAATTCATCACCAGCAATTGGAACATTATTCAATCCAATAACCTGTAGAGAAGCACAGAAGACACAACAGAAAATTTGAATTAGGTTAGATTTTGGCATCTATGAAGAGCCAGACAATCCACATGGCTCTTAAAAAGTGGCTGATGAAGGTAACTAAGACACTTCAAAATTTAAATGTGCTTTATACTTATATTCTCCACCATTATATCTTTTCCCATGCTACTAACAGCAAAATTGATGCCACCAAAAGATTTTCATCATTTGATTCTTTAATGTGGAAAGCGTTGGAAATAATGATATTAAATGTAAATAAAAAATAGTATGTCCATGTCTCTCATATTTATGTGCCGTTAGTGTTCACAGATATTAGTGTCGAGGAAGTTGCATCAGTTATTATAATCCTGGTGAATAGTATCCACTAAGTCTATCAAGACTCTACATATTTGGATACCCATTCTACTTAATAAGAAGCTGTTTCATTCTCTAAGTTCTCTTTCTCTCTTAATTCTCCCCCTCTCACTAAATTCAACTGAGAACATTCCTTTTAATCAGTAAGTCCTAACATGACACATCAATCTTTGGAGAATCGAAATCCACACTAAGTGAGACCAGTTGTTTTTGTAGATTACTAATTCTATAGATAAACAGCTCCACTTATTCTTCCCAGGCTAATCCCTCTAGTGCCCCAAAGGAGAAGTCCATGATCGATATAAGAAGAGACTGATTAAAGTAGCATTTGGTGTGAAAAACACATTGCAAAATCTTTTAACGACAGCCTTTTACAGGAATGCCTCACCCCACACCTTAACTAGACACAAAAGTGTAGCCAGAGCATTCAAATTGAAGAAATGCATTGGTCCTTGAATACAGGATACCTCAAATTTGTATTCTCCAGATTAATTAATTTGTTCTTGGTTGTAGGAACATTTGTGTTGCTCAGCACACATCAGCATATGGATGTAATTGTAAATGTACAATAAATATAATAGACATGCACATATGCGAGGATGTAATTTCCATTGCAATTAGAGAAATGTCATGTCAACAATTATACTGCCAACTAATGAATTCACATCAATGTTCTAAATGAAGATGATAGAAACTGGATCAGAAACTAGAAAATAAATGAATTTTATTGAATACTCAGGGTATTCAAGAGACCATGTTCTCTCCTCTCTCTTAAGAGTAAAATCCTTTCTCAAATGATAAAGTAGCTCTGTCTCTCAACCTCCCTTCTTATAGGCAACATGCCTTATTCAAACTATTTCAGCCCACCAACAAACTAACTAATGGGTACCTAAAGGAAGATGAGTGAACTTAATCAGCATCAAGTATTTGTGTTGATAAGCAAACTGATATTTGATGTATATGCAGTGATTCAGTGCATGTACATGTCGAGGGAAACCACAACTTTGATGTAGCAGAGTAGTTGTCCACTTGAGCTTAAGATGCTTGATGCAAAATGATGTCCTCTACTTTACACCTCCCCCACCCTCTCCCAGTTATTTTGTACTATGAATTCTTTATTTTGCTAAGCAAAAGTAGTAATGCATCCTATGCCTCTTTTGTATTATGAATTTACAAACCTGTACAGGTATAGAGGGTGTAGCTTCATCAAGCCGCTTTCCACCATCATCAAATAAAGCCCGCACCTGAAAGAAGAAAATAAAAGATGTTTACCAATGCACAGGGAAGCAAAGTAGAATGGCAGAATTCAGTAACCGATTGTTAAGATCATATAGTATTGGATTTTAAGTTTGTGTCTACCAACCTTTCCAAAAGCTTCTCCACAAACTAATATATCTCCCCGTCTGAGGGTGCCATTCTGCACAATAAATGAAGCAAATGGTCCCTTTGATTTATCTAGCCCCGCCTCAATGACTGTTCCCATCGCACTTCTATCAGGATTAGCTTTCAGCTCTTGCAACTAAACCATTAATGCTTAGTCAGAAATAATACCAGAAAGATAAAAGAAAGCCCAATTTTTACCAAAGACATGCATTGTCAATTAGTCAATAGTCTTCTCAGTCCCACAAAAGCACAAAAAATTAATCAAGGTGTCTCCAACATGGAGGAGACTTCAGAATGCTAGGACTCAATAACATAGTTTTATTTTATACAATATGCATCAAGGAGAATTGTATATTTGTTAAATTAAATATGGGAGGTGAGGGTTAAACTCCATCTATTTTTGAGAAAATATTGAGACATTCTAAATGTGTAAAATTACTCTCACAGAGATTTATTTCCATCTATTGATCAACACTTACAAGTATATTCCAAAAGCAAGATTTTCTATCAGTACACAATAACATAAGAACATTAAAATGTATAATTTGATCAGATAAAGGGATAAAATACGTGTAAAGTGACTTAAGCTAGTCAGTAGTCATGGCACCAACAGTAAACAAGTTACCTCAGCAACAAGCATAACAGTTTCCAAAAGATCATCTATATTCTTTCCTTTAAGAGCACTTATCTGTTGGACAGAATGAGAGAAAAATATAACTTCTTGAAAGTTAAAAAGCATAAACAGGATAAAAAATGAGAGCAACAAATAAGAAATACAAACCGAAACCATTGGGACGTCACCACCCCAGTCTTCTGGCATTAAACCAATTGAAGAAAGCTCTTGCATGACTCGTTCTGGATTTGCTCCATCTTTATCTATCTGTTTCAAATAAATAAATAATTGTCAACAATTCCTGAAATCATCACCAAGTAAAGTATAAGAATTATAAAATGAGGTTGGACACTTCATGTTGGCATGCCTTGTTTATTGCAATGATTATGGGTACTCCCGCTGCTTTGGCATGAGCTATAGCTTCATTTGTTTGAGGACGAATCCCATCATCGGCAGCCACAACAATAATAGCGATGTCTGTTACGCTTGCTCCACGAGCTCTCATTGCTCCAAATGCCTACAGGAATGCATATAATATATCATTTAGACTTCTAAAGGAAATGAAAGTGAAAAGATTACTTATAGTTATAGTTAATAATTCAGCTAAAAACTACATGCTAGCATAAGTCAGCAAGTCATTACAAGGATTAAGGATCCAGCCATGATCCAGCAGAAGGAAATGTACAACTAGTTTTGCATATTTATAAGGGAAAAGTTTAAAAGTGGAAAATTTATTAAAACTGAGCATACCTCATGCCCAGGAGTGTCAAGGAAAACACAGGGCAACTTTTTGCCATCAACAGGTACTTCCACTTTATAGGCCCCAATTCCCTGTGTGATCCCACCAGCTTCAGAAGCAGCTACCTGAAATTACATAATTCCATCATATCCTGGTGCTAATAACAAGTTGCAGCTAGCATGCAAAATCCAGAAAAAAGCAGGGTACAGCATAGCATTTCATAAACACATAAAGAACATCTATTACAAATTATTGGTAAAAAGTGAAGCAATTGTCTCTTATTATATATTATGATTTACTAACTAGCAACCCTTTTACTTTTTCTCAGCTCAGTATCTATTTTCATAAGGTCCCTCAAAATGCTTTGGTTTTGAAAGTTATACTAATCCCAAATCCCATATTTGAAATCCATAGATTGCATATAACTATCTTGCAAATTTAGGATCACATCCATCCAAGAAACCTACAGCAGTCTAACCAGCATAGGGAACAGTTCTGTTGTAGGTGAGATACCAAAAATAAAAAACAAATATGCATATGTAAACTATTGTACTAACCTAATCATACAACATAAATGTTGTCTAAAACATGCTAATAATCACTCACACAAGTAAACACCCACATAAAATTTATATGCCCATGCTTGCTTAAAGATACTGAAAGAAGCATAATGATTTTATTAAATTTTCACCATACCTTGCTCTTCCGTATATAATCCAAAAGAGTTGTCTGCCAATTGATCACACCAAAAAATATTAGAAAATGAAAGACTTCAAGGTAAAAAATCAGAGATAAATGAAAAGTAAAGAGTGACATCACTTACCTTGCCATGATCTACATGGCCCATAATAGTAATAACAGGGGGCCTGTCTTTGAGCTTGTCGAGGTCATCTTCATCAAGAATTTCTCTTTTCTTCACTAAACCTTCAACTTTGAATGGATCAGCATCTATGACTTCCACATCATACTCTTTACAAATCATCTTTACCATATCTTTGTCTATTGTTTGTACCCCATCTGGTTTAATTCCCTTGGAGTATAGATAACCCAGGATCTCACCTTCACTGGTTGCCAGACAGTAGGCTAATTCCTCCACCAGCATACCTTTGTCACCAACCTCTAGAATTTCTACTTTGACAGGAGCGGCATCCCTGGCAGCCTGGAGTCGTGCTGCCCTTCGACTTGCTTTACTCCATTTCCTTCCTTTTCTTGCTGTTGCAGCACCAGGAATAGAAACATTGAGTTCAGATGCATCCTCATCATGAATCAAATCATCCTCTAAAATCCGTCTTCTTGGTCCCCCAGCCATAGCACCTTTCTTCCGGAAATCATCTTTAAACTTTCCCGGGAGAGGTGCCTTCCCTGGTTTTGGAGGGGCCAGAACTGCTTGCGCAATTAGAGGATCTACTACTGGTTTCTTTGAAGCAAATTTATCAATCAAGATGGGCGACTTCTTTTCTTTAGATTTAACCGATGTTGTTTCAGATACTCCCTTGTCCCTCAAGACAACAGGTTTTTTGACAGGTGGGGGAGCTATCGAGGGTTTTGATAGCAACGCCGGTTGAGGTTGCGAAGGTGGTTGAGGTTTCAAAGGCGGTTGAGGAGCACGAGTTTGAGACACCACCTCCTCCCCTCCCCTTGTTTGAGTATTCTCCCCTTCATTCTTGTTACTATTAGGCTTTGGCACTTCCTTCACTACCTTCTTTACCGATGCAACCGTGTCCCCTTTACGCCACACACTCTTCAAGGTTTTAGACTTCTGAGATGCCGCTGAATTCACCAGTTTATCAGCCTTAGGACTAGCATCTGCATTACTCCTTACCGGTTTATTCACTGAACCATTATTTCTTTCACCATTCACCTTAGAACTCCCCAGCTTTTCCGCCTTCTCCAACACCTCCCCAAGTGATTCAATCACCTTATTCCTCTCTTCCACATCCCCAGGGTCCCCAATAGTCCTTGAGGGCCCCAAAATTGGGTCACTCTTATTCTCGGGGGACTTCAACACAGGCTTAGGAGGAGGCTTAAGCACAAAACCAGCACCATCATCTCCACCCTTACTACTAGTACTACTACTGTTAGAATCAAGGGACACTGAATTCCCTTGGTCAGCAACAAAATCAGTTGTGGTCACTGAATATCTACACACAGACAATGACACACAATGCCATCTCTTTCTCCCCCTACAGTTCCCTCTTGAAAGAGAGACCCTCCTCACCACAGAATGGGACCTTCCAGAGGAACTCACACCCATGAGGCTCCCCAAACTCACTGGAGAAGCAAGAGAACTCATTGTTCCTTGCACGTTCCCCATCAAAATTAACATATTGAACCCCACCTCAGTATACCAAAACACTAGAATGTTCCAAAATTAAAGTATCTTCTATAACCTCATCAATACCCCAATTACACCACACACTTCAATTAAGAACTCAACCTACCCAGAAACAAATTTCAATCAAATGTGACAAAATAAGAGTAATACTAATGTTTCTGGCCCAATAGAACTAAAAGGGTATGGTACCTCAATTCAAAGACAGAAACTTTGAATGTCAAGTTGAGGTAGAACATGCAAAAGGGAACTTGTGAGAGAAGAAGAAGATGAAAAGAATGAAGTCAGGAAGTGATTTTGTGGCTATAGAAAGTGATGACTGATAGGCTTATGGCATGTTTCGGAGGGGTTTGTGTGGATGGTTTTGTGCCTGTCGAATTGTGTATGTGATAAGGCTTTTTCTGAATTTTCTTTTTTCTCTCTTTTCGTGTCGAATTGTGTATGTGATAAGGCTTTTTTTGAATTTTCTTTTTTCTCTTTTTTCGTGGGTTTTAACGCACTTCCCTCATACAAGGCAAATTAAATTAAGCATACGTAGGAAAAGGTTTTAAAACCAAAAATATAAAACGGTGTAGGTAGGAACACGTCCACTGTCATCGTGATTGTGGAGATTAATTATTAGTTGTTATTATTTGGAGTTGTTAAAATTCTAATATTAACGTGAATTTCTTTTATCAAATTGCTTATATTAATTGAAGTGTTATTATCAAGTAGAATGACTTACACGTCGTTGGTTGTAATATAAAAATAAATAAATAAAGGGTTCTTGTAAACAAATAGGTTCGTGTAATCATATGTCTATATAACTACTGCAAATTAAAACCATAATATTGATGATTTGTATAAATATTAAGATTAGGATTTGGATTGCTCTATTTATTTGATACATTGATTTGATCGGGTGGTGGGTCAATCAAGTTACGAGTGCATCACATGAAAACTCTAAAATCCCAACCAATTCAAAACTTGTGAAGATCCATATCAAGAATATGAATGATAAAGATGAAGAGAAACAACAGCTAAAACATGAAAACATATAGCTTTTGTTTAAAATTGGTTGCAGTGCCTTCTTGTTGGTGACGTAAAAAGAAATGATGGTGAACAATGTTAGCTAATTTTTTGTGTATTCGAGATTACTGGTGCTATCTAATTTGTCTACACTCTTGTTAAGTATAGACAGATAAGAAGTGCCCCACCTTTCTGCATACACTTTTTCCCCTGAACATGTCAGCTTTGTGAAGCCAATTGTATTCATAATCAACATCTTAGATTGGATTTTACACAAAGTTAACGAAATCAATGGCTATGCTTATTAAAAATTTAAACACAACTATTCGGACAAGTGCGTGTTTCGATGGGTTTGTTTTTTCAAACCGGCATTCGTCTGATATTGCCCTATTGTAACCTAAAATTTTCATTTCTTCAACCCGAAACCTGATTTCGCCACCTATAAATGCTTACTTTTGGATTGGTGTAAGCGGGTTATGGGTGGGTCTCAAATTCATGATCAATCCTGTCTACAAGGACTTGATCACTACTTTGGATAATACTAGTAGATTAAGTATACTACGTAAATTTGAGTATTGAAGTAACAAAAAATAATTAAAAAAAAATGAGTTTAAGGAAACAAAAATTGGTTGTGGAATTTTGTTAAACACTTGGTAGATGCAAAAAAATTAGTTGTTACGAATAAAAATGTAGGGTTTTAACTTCATTAAATTATTCCAACGTGCAATTACCAACTATCCTTATTTAATTAAGACTATGTTAGCATCAACCCACAAATTATTCTAACATTAATCCCCTATGTGAGAGAACCTATCCTTAGGCATTAGGAATAATGTAGTAAACAATAACCAATCTCTTGATTAATGTAGTAAACAACTTACATTAAGAATAACAATTTTAACAATGATCAATCCTCTTTACCTATCCCTAGGCATAAAGATTATTGGTTGTCTTTTTCAATTTGTAGTTCAAATAGATTTTCCAAATACAATTGAAAGTAATGGATCGAGTAATTGACTGATCAATCTAAAAACAAACAATAGATGCAAAAGAATAGCAATAACCATTACTTTATTGAATAAGAAAAATAATAATTACATGAAGATAGTCTAATTATATTAAACTCAATGAGGATGAAATTAGTTACTCAGCCACAGAAGGAGCAATCAGAGTAGATCCTTCAAGCATAAACATTGGCAAACTTTTTCTTTAACCTCTAAAATGCTTTTTTTGTGTCATGGAATGTGTGCCTTCTTTTGATTCTTTTGGGCTTTTAAAAACAACATTGTAATAGCTCTGCTCGTTTAAGCTCACTTAAGCTGGCCAACCATGGCTCGCTTAAGTGAGCACAACAAGTATTTAGGCTTTCCAGAGTTAGCTCACTTAATCTAGATAAACATGTCTCGCTTAAACAAGCATAACAAGTTTCAAGGGCTTCAACAATTAGCTAGCCTAAGCTATCCTAATTTGGCTCGCTTAAGCTAGCGCAGTGGCTTTAGAAATCTTTAGAGTTCTCATGCTCTAATTATAGCGCCTCAAATCATCTCTCCAAAGTTCCCTTCAAAGTGATTCCTTCAAAATAAAACAAAAGAGGGGAAGATCAGATGGAAAAGGCACAAAAACTAAATTTTTAACCAAACAAAAAATTTATTCTAAATCAAACCAAATTAAGCACAAACAAGATTCAAAAACATAAGAAATATAAAACAATTACACCAAAAACACTATTAAAAGGCAAGTGCAAGGACAAATTATCAACCACCATGTATAATGCCAAATGAAGATCATATACCAGAACTTACTATGGACAAACCTTTTTGAAAACACAAACAAAAAAAGCTAGAATAATAGTTTGGCTTAAATTTTGTTAATTTATAAGCTAAGAAAAACATGTACAACTATGACTTCTTTTTTTACTAATTTTATACAAAAAAAAAAATTAAAATTTGGAAGCTAGGTCTAATGTTAAAGGGTGGTTATTGTTAGCCCAAATATATTATCAACTCAAAAGTAAAAAATAGTTTTTGGATGTTGCAGAGAAAAAAAAAAGTTAAATACATATTTTATAAGGTAAATTGATGAGTGTCTTTGAAACATACACTTAACTTCTTAATATTTTCCTAATTTAGAGAAAAAACTTTTGGTTCAAGGAAAAACTTGTATAAGGCTTGTTGGTTGTAATGCATAATAGGGTAGAAATAGAAAATGAACCATGAAAGCATGGACCAAATAATCAGCTACTAATCAATGTCCAATAGTTGGTTCAAAGTTGTGCTCATGCACTCCACAAAAGTTGTAGAGAATTGAATGCTCTGGCTCCGCACTCTACCAGATGAAAGGGCATCACTGCTAACTTCATATGTTGTCGTCGCTAAAGAAAAGAACCCCAAGCCCTAACTTTGGTGGGAATCATGGTGTGAAGTAAAGTGAATGTGTGAGTGAGCCAAGATACATTTACATGTTACAAGAATACATGTTACTATTTTTTTTAGCTAAATGTCTAACCCATGAGCCAACACGGGTGAGGCAGATTGTAAGTGGATCGGGTCAATGTTTTTCTTACAATTGAAGTAGGTTGATTTTTTATCAACCCAACCAGGTCAAACCCATAGTGGGTTGGATAGGCTCACAGGTTTCAGCTCACTTTGATGGCTCACTACCCCATCCCAAACGGTCATAGTTCTCAATTCCATACCCATTTTCAGAAGTGGATATTACTTTAACTATTCTCAATAGGAGAACATATGTTGTTATCCTTATAAAAATATGATACTTAATCACACCCAAACTAAGTAACAACAAGCTACAATGTAGCCTACCAAACTTCCTTTTAATCTTATGCTAGAAATAATTCTTGAAGCAAATAATACACAATTTAAGGAATAACTCAAGAGCATTTTGACAAGTAATCTGTCATAGTAACATCAAAATTTTAAGGAATCATAAGGAATAACAAGTATAGTCCACCAATTAAGAACTTAAATTCATATTTCTAACTTAACTACCCTTTATTAGAGCAAATGAACCCACTGCCATGTGAATAATTGAAACTTAACTAAATAGAATTTGACTAAAGTAGCTCCAAAAGGATTCCAAAATTTGAATGTTTGAATCAAGCGCTTTGATCACCAAGAGGAAAAATATGCCACTTGACCTTGTGTGGATTTTCAAGTTACTATAGAAATCACTTGATCGGAGGTGAACTTAACATGAATTTAAATAAATAATTGAAATAGAAGCTAAATTTGAAAGAAAACAATAAATTAGACAAGAATAATAACTGGAAAATAATTGCATTGATTATTTTTTGGTTGAATGTCCTTACAAACATTTTTGAAACACCTATTTATACGTTGAATCTAAACTAACTAAATCAAATTGTGCTTCTGCTACGTTTGGCCACTATTGACTTATCATCGACTATTTTGGCTACTTTATTCTTATTTCGGCTAAGTCAAGAAATTAGCACATATCCCATGTTCCTATATTTGAACTACTCCTAGATTGTGATCTTTCTCAACCTTCACATGTTTAACTAATCTTATCCCTTCGCAACTTTAACTTTACTTCGAATCCAGCTCATGTCTATCTCAAGATATTTAATCACAATTTTTTTATTTTCAAACAAATAGGCCGCATTCTCCCTCTAATGTCCATATCTAATCTTTTATCTGAATTAAAATATAAACTCAATCAGCTATGATTCTATCATCATTCATTTGACTAACTATTTTTCATCAAAATATTTTGAATGGTAACAAAACCTTTAATTGTATTTTAGGAAACATTTAGGTCACCTTAAAATTTCCATTTTTCTTATAAAAAAACTCAAGAATCTCATCCCCAAGAAATCATTGTTTCCAACATAACACTTATCATTGAACCATTGCCAACATAAGAAATCCCTAAAACTACCTGTAAAGAATTATGAACCTTTGTACTCACTTCATCCCATTATAATTGTCGTGTAAAAAAAAAAATTATTCCAAAATAATTGTCATTTTAACTTCTCAATGTGGCATTAATTACTTTTTCAACTTATATCCCTTATAATATTAATGATGTACTACAAAATCTATAAATGTATTAATGATGATATAAGATTAATTTTGTCAAATTACTACTTTTTTAATCTATTTATTATTTTTTTCTTGATATGTGTAAGACAACATAAGTGACAATTATTTTTGGGACGGAACGAGTAATTAATTGCAATTTTCTATAATGAATTACAAATCTTATCAATAATTATCATTGAGCGACTAGCTAAAGGCACTCTTGGGATATTAAATAAGTTGCTTAGAGAAGCAAGTAAACAAAATAACTTGTGGTTATGTCTAAAAAGGCTTGCAGAAAAAATATTTGTGACAGTTTTTCTACCAAGTAATGAAACATTTGGGTTGTTAAGGACTAAATGTAGTTTGAGTTAAGGCGAACCAATATAAAGTCTTTGTGTTCTTCTCTCTTTTTTAAACTTGGTTTGATAAGTTGTTTTAATCTTTCTAAAGAGAAGGAAAATATTTAAGTTTCTATATTAAATTAAAACATTTTCAACAATAAGTTTTTATCTATTAAAGTCCACCTTTCATCCTTCAAAGGATTGTAATTTTTCAAAAGGAATAGCAAAAAAAATTTTAAACATAATTCAACCCTCTTGTGTCTTATTGTGTTTTTACAATACATATTATTTTTAACCTAATTTAAAAAAAATAATCTTAGGCCGACAAATTGGCCCACCTCACCCTATTGCAATCTCATTTTTGGTAAAACCAAAATATAATGAACCAAATAGATTGAAAGGTTAAATACGTCTAGCTTAATTTGTATAATAAAGTGGATTAAATGAATTGGATCAATTTGTCACGAATTATATATTATTTGTGACTAATTTTTATTTTACCACTAATATTATTCAAAGAAAGTACATGTGTCGATAATAATCCATTACGAGTGTTTATATCAATATAATTAATATGTTAGGAAATTTTAGTTAAAAAATTGTACATAAAAATTTAATATAAAAAAGTAATGTTATATTGCAACTATTATTTTAGCATGTGTATTTCACAAAATAATATTTATTTTATATAACTAAAATTTATAATATATAATAAAAATATTTTTTAACATATAAATTATATTTTAGATTTATGAAAAATATAAATAATTTATGTTGTGATATATTGATAATTTCTTTTAAAAAATATTCAAATTCAAGTTAGAACTAAAGATTTTAAAATGATAGATTGAAATACAAAAAAAATTTGTTAATAGCCTATTTGAATTTTGAAGATAAAATATATATTTAAAATTGATTTATGATATTTTATTATAATCTATTAAACCAATTAGTTGATAATAAAAATTTAAAAACACAAGAGGATATAGCATATGCATGTTATAAGAGTGAAGTTCACCACCTAAGAAGAGTGGGAGCTTGAGGAATCATATAGTCTTATGAGTTTATATATATAGGGAATATCTAAAAAAGTCTATTATTATTAATATCTACTTTTTATATTTGGAATAATTTATCTCAAATCTATTCATATATATTAAAAAAAAATCAATGTTCATGCATTATATTAGAACTTATGTCTAGGGATGACAATGGTGCAAAACAACATAGGTTGTAATAGCCCTCGTTGGCTATTATGCTAGATAAAAATTTGTCCCATGTCCATCCCATACCAATACAGATATTCATTAAGTGGATACTTGCAAATTTTAGCATTTGTATAAGGTTAACGTTTTTAGCTATATTTTAATATTTTTTATTGATGTGAATAATGTTATCATCATGACTAATTTGTTAAATCACTCGTGGGTTTATTATACATATAAAAGCATAGAGAAATTAAAAGTGAAAGAATCAAATCATCATAAAGAAGTGTAACATCCTGCAATTTAACTCTAGAAAGATAATCATATCGAGTATCTTATGCTGGGCAAATGGACCATTACCGATCTGCCACTAGAACTTGTACAGCTGTACCATTAAAGGCTCATATAAGGCCATGCATATCTATGTCTTGATTTAGATATTCCTATTAACATAAATATTTACACTTTCAAGAATTATCAAATAAGTTTCTAAGGTGCATGTTATACTTATTTCCAAATATCATATCAATACACTACAGTACCATGTGTAATTATAAATGATATACTTTTTTTTTATTACTAGTTGTTATAACAACTCGGTTTATAAAGTAAAGTATGTTACTTAAGCTATAGTTATTATAACAACTTATTTTATGAATTTAAGTACCAAAGAATTATTGAATAAGGTTTTACTATATTTAAGTTGTTATAATGATTTACGAAAATGATCTTTTTAGGAACTCCTTTTTTCATCCCATCCATGTCACTCCACGAGGATGACATAAATAAGGGTGAAAAAAGGAAAGAGAAGGATGGGGTTTCTATTACTTTTAGCATAGTGGACCCTGGCGGGAGGCTCGCACGATAGACTATTAGCTCAGTGATAGAGCGCCCAACAAATTTATAAAATACCCTTTATCATTAATCTTTTATATTAATATTTTTTATTGTTGAAAATAGAGTTGATTTTAACATTTTATAACTTGCATCCATAGTTTATCCTTCTATTCAATATCCCTATGTGATAAAAATTGTACCTACTATATTACTTGATTGATATAATATTTTATGAACTTAGTTAACTTTTCCCTTCCCATATGTTATGTCCACAACACCTGCACATCAAAACTTTTCTATTTCCCTTAATCTTTCAATTAAAATCTTGGTTGTCTCACATTTACACACCCAAATAAAGTGCACCTCTCTCACCATGATCTCCACTAAAATCTACTTTCAAGAACTCACATGCAGAGAACCATAATGCACCACCATCGTCCTCTCCATTCTAGTTCTCCTTCACATCCTAACCATAACGAAGCCCTCCTCAAAGCCAATTTCTTCACTTCCCAACCATTGCATGTTATGATGCCACCCTCCCTTTGGGAAAGCTTTGATTTTATCGGCGAAACCTTGCTTGATTGGTGTTGCAATCACATTCCCTACTCAACATTTGAGTGGTAAGCTCAAATCTCTCATTCCTCTTAGGAATCGTGCACTTTTTCGTTTTGCACAATCAATCGCATTTTTGAACTCATTGTGACCTCCTAATCATAGTGATGTGATTAGATTTTTCAAAATGTCGTCATTTTCGAGTTTATATATTTAGACCCAAAACTTTCATGGTCTTTCATGTGGAGCTTTGTCCCTTAGGTCCCAAATTCAGTGGCACTATTGCATAGTACTCATTGAGAGCTTTGATTTGATAAACACTTGTTGGAGAAGTTACATCAATTGCAAGTTTGAAGAGCAAAACACATAAAAAAACTCGAAAAGAACTTCAGAGAGCAACCAGGGGGGCCCTCGCCATTCAAGGTAAGGGGTTTAAGATAACCTACGATAAATGGGTATAATATTAGTTGGGAACACATCAGTTTCAATGATTTATAGCTCCATTTTTTTTAAGGTGTGTGATTGAGTGGTGCTGCATGTTGTAAGTGGTTTTACATGTTGTGATTGAAGAGTTACATTGATTGTCATTTATGTGTTTAGGAATGCCTTTGGAATTTTCAAAGGATCCCCAAATGGCTATGGAGCTATAAGGTAAAGTAGAGTATAAAGCTACCCTATAGGCCACGATTGAAAGTCAAGGAACGTGAATTTTTCAAATATATTATGAATGCAAGTGTATTGAAATTATCAATACCATATGCCTTGTATATTCCTTTATTCAGATTTGACCTAAGGAAATATTGTGATATCAATATTGTTGACTATGTATTAACTAATTAAATTGTGTGTTGAAGATGTTAGTACCATGAGAGTACACTTGTATGCCATGTTTAAATGTGTATGGGGAAGGCCAAGCTTGTAATGCTTGTATATAAGAAAGTTGATATCTTGAAGATTGTGGGTACACAGATTCATATCTTGGTAGGTACCCCAATGAGAGGAAATCAACTTCTGGATATTTCCTTGTGATGGTTGAAAGTGCGATATCCTATAAGAGTAAGAAACAAACTCGTGTTGTGTCTTCTATTAAGCAAGTAGAGTTAATTGCTTCCTTTTATTGCTACTCATGCAGTTTAGTTGTGGAGTCTTGTGATGGGACCTCACATAGTGGACTCTATTCCTAGTCCATTGAGGATTTTATATGATAATGGTGTTGT
This sequence comes from Glycine tomentella, assembly GCA_007407185.1. NCBI lineage: Eukaryota > Viridiplantae > Streptophyta > Magnoliopsida > Fabales > Fabaceae > Glycine > Glycine tomentella. The sequence goes on along the minus strand of PYAF01004021.1, from coordinate 916,278 downwards.
AGTGTTATACACAAAGAACAATAAGACTTCTAGTGATTTTAAATTCATGGAATTGAACTTATTGATTGTGAAAGATCTTGAGAAAGACTATGCCATAATTGTTTAACATATAGGCAAAAACTCCTTACATTGGTCCCTTAACCAAGGGACTTAGGCTCGTGATTCTTAAGAGACAATAGATAATATGCACATTGTGAGTTCTTTTAATCTTATAATGCTTGGTTAGTGGGAGTATAGGTAATGTGTTATTTTCTATATGTTGACTTATCTTTCAATTTTGGGCCTTTTTTAGTGATATTTTCATTTGATTTGAATTTTATTTTATTATGTTAAACATCAATGTGATAATATTAAAGTTCTATGTCATGGGGACCATTATGCTAGTGGTTAAAACTAGGATTGGAGGTGAGGCATAATAATGTGTCGATATAATCACTATGATGGTGGTCGATGTAACACCCCAAATTTTGGAAACGCAGTCAATTATGGGGATAAAATGTTAAAGAGAGACAGTACAAAAAGTATAGGAAAAATGACAAAAATGCCCCTGGACATTTTATAAATGACCAAATTGCCCCTAGGTATTTTAGCAAGGTATCTTAAGGAGGAAATTTTATAAACATTCTGGGATGCTTGAAAAATGATCAAAACACCCTTAGGATACATACAGAGATACCTTGAACATTTTTTGAAATGACTATTTTATCCCTAGGATAAGTGATGAAATTACCAAAATACCCCTGGGTCAAAACTGACCAATATGACTTTAGAAAATTGTGGGAACCTGAGTATGGGATAGAATACCTTTAGCCAACACATTATTAACATGATTGGGGTCAGAAAACCCTAAACAGTAATTTTTAGGAATTTTGGGAGATATTCTGAAAAGAGCTTAATATAGACTAACTCGGACATCAGAAAATTATAAGAAGAGTGTAAACATAATCTATGGAGTTTTC
>PYAF01004021.1:875882-910525 GCA_007407185.1 Glycine tomentella | reverse complement strand
TTTTATACAAATAAATAAGTATTTTTGAGCACGTGAATTATATTTATATTTATGATAATTAATTTATATTATGATACTATAATATTATGTTAATTATTGGTAATTTTTTTAAAAATATATTGAAAATCAAATTAGAACTAAATATATTAAAAATAATAGATTAAAAAAGATGATAATTTTTTTTAAAAAAATTCTCTAAACATGTTTATTAAAAAAAAACTTTTACTCCAAAAAATTAGTGTAATGATGTAAGGTGGTTAATATGTATATGAATGATTTATTTAAAAAAAATAGTATTTGATGGTGAGTTAAGATAACCCATGGTTTGTGACCTAAATAAAATTTCTGAAAATACTCTCATTAAAAATAATTATAATAATTTATTCTAATTTATATATGCAGAGAAATTAATGTAAAAATGCATGAACAAAATATTAAAAAATAATAATTAGAAGACAAAAAATAAGTTGTTGACAATTCATCCCCACAATCCGCAACAGCAAGTGGGAGAGTGAAGCGAATTTATTTCGTACGTTAATAACGCGTTCCCGAAGTCCACACTCAAACAAAGAGGGGTTAGAACTTTGAACAGAACAAAACGAGACTGTGACCGAAGAAAATTGAAGATGAACGAAGATGGCGTAACCTCTGCGAATCCCAATCCCTCTCTTCCCAAACCACCCTCTTCTCCTCCAACTCCTGCTGCCAGGTCTCCCTCTTTCTCTCTCTAGGGTTTCTCACTCTAATCTTTCTCTAATTTTGCATAATTAATGTAACCGTAACTCGATTTCAAGCTCTGAAATTTATAGGGTTTCGAGTTTTCGTTTTTTCCCTTTTTAATTTTCTGTGTATTAATTTACCTTTTCTTCCTCTCAGCTCTGTGGGGGCGTCGTCGCCGGCGTTTCCGGCGAACGCCGGCAACAGAGATGCTAGCCGGCGCGACAAATCGAGCGCGGATTCGCACGCGGTTCTCGGTTCGGTGCTACTAGGGGCTTCGGTTCCGTCCTGCCGGCCCTGGGAACACGGGGATTTGCTCCGCCGGCTTTCGACGTTCAAGCTCGCCGGAAAATTGCCCAAGGTTGGCTTCTTTATGGTTGAATTGTGCTGGAAAATGATTAGGTTAAGATAATCGGGGAAAAAATAATTGAGCTTGGTCATTTTGCAGGTTGCTGGCTCATTGGCTTGTGCCAAGAGAGGTTGGGTGAATGTTGATGTCGCTAAGATTGAGTGTGAGATATGTGGCGCCCAGTTAGATTTTGCTCTGCCTTCAGCTTCCTCTTTTGAAGGTGAGACTATTATGGAAATGATAATTGTTAAAAAAGAGTGTTTTAGTGTGGTCCTAGCACTCCCCTTGTGTAAACTTGTGATGGTTATTTATTTGGTGTTCTTTTTAATGCTGGGGAATGGGGATTGTTGATTCTGCTAGATTACAGTCCAAATCAAAGCTCTGTTCAGTGTATTATATTAATGTAGATTGGTGTATGTGTTTCTCCCAAAGACTGGTTTTGTTAGTGGTGGCGAAGAGTTTGTGTAATTTTTGTAGGAAAGGCGATGTAATGTTTGTATGCATGTTTTGTGTCTGGGGTGAGGTGATTTCAGTAACTGCTTGCAATGTATTGTTTATTTGGTTTTTAGGTCAAGTTTTATTTTTTTGGTTGTTAACTCTATTGGTTGTAATGGGCTCTTCCGGCAGATAGTTTACCATGATAGCCGAAGATGCTTGATTTGCATAACTGCATGGATGAGCTCTCACTAATTTGTCAATTTGAGTTTTTTCTTGTGAGTTACCAATAGAAATTGGAATGGAATAATATCAATTCGTATAGGCACAGAAGAAAGGATTCTCTATTTAATAAAACCTTATACCTGAGATAAGGACAGAGAACAAGGAAAGGCCAAAAAATTTACTTGGTACTTTTGAACAAAAAATCAATGTGATAAGAACCTTGAGAGAACCACACCACAAAAGCTAGCTATTGTAGTTGGAGAGCCCAAGGCCTTATAAATCCCACACTAGAATCTCATCCTTCCAATGTGGGACTCCAAGTCCTATACCTTGCAATTGGATCCTAACATCCCACCACGCTCCGCAGCCCCGGCGCCCACACGGGCTGGCTGTGCACTAGTCCTTTGACTAGTCCCGGGCGAACACTGCAATGCCGGTGTCACCACCCGCGCCGTCCGTTTGCAGCTGGGAGTCATGGTGGAAGGCTCTGATACCAATTGATAAGAACCTTGAGAGAACCACACCACAAAAGCTAACTATTGTAGTTGGAGAGCCCAAGGCCTTATAAACCCCACACTAGAATCCCATACTTCCAATGTGGGACTCCAAGTCCCATACATTGCAATTGGATCCTAACACAATGTGATTTATTTTGTACGTCACGCTTAATGAGTGAACGGTCATGTTCTATCCAGTTGATTTCATTGAAGAGACTTTCTATAAGGGTTATGGGGAAGCTTGTTAGGCATTAGAATTTCAACTAGATAGATTTTATTAGAGGTTGTTATTTTACCATAATGTGTATTTTGTAATTTGAACCCTTTTATAATGTCAATTCTAGTTAATATTGAATAAAAAATCACACACTTCTTTTCATTTTTATGGGTAAACTTTTTTTTTTTTTATCTTCTGGTACTTCATCATAAGCCCTCTTTGTCTTGACTTTTATACCACTTGATTTGATGCTTCTTTCTGGGCCTTGATTATTGTTTCTCATATGTTTGATGAAGCTGATGCCTCCAGTGAAGAATTTTCTGAACAGCTTGATAGAGGACACAAAACCACCTGTCCTTGGAGAGGCAATAGCTGTCCAGAAAGCTTGGTGCAGTTCCCTCCTACTTCACCTTCAGCTCTGATTGGAGGTTTTAAGGATCGGTGTGATGGACTCTTGCAGTTTTATTCCCTCCCCATCGTATCTTCATCTGCAGTTGAGCAGATGCGGGTTACACGTAGCCCTCAAATTGATTGCTTACTTGCTCAGTTGCAAATTCAGCCAGCTGGAGAATTGGGCTGCAGATCAGAAAATGCATGTGGAATGGACTTAACTGGTGAACAGGCTCCTCATCCATATTTTCATGTAAGATTTGTTTTAGATATGTTGTTTATCTTAACTATTTATCACATATAAGTGTATTTCTGCAAATTTGGCCTTTTGGTTTTATTATTTCCATCCTTACGTTAATTTTCGACTTCAATAGGCTCAAAAGCTCATAAGTCTTTGTGGATGGGAGCCACGGTGGCTTCCGAATGTGCTTGACTGTGAAGAACAGTCAGCTGAATCTGCTAAAAATGGTTACAGCTCTGGTCCAGCCAAAGCCTCTGCACCTGATCCTGCTCCAAGCAAGAAGGAGTATTCAACTTCGTCTAGGAAAGATACTGGGGATAATGATGTACTGGGTTCAGAGTTTAATTGTGAGTCTAGGTCACCTTTGTTAGATTGTAGTTTATGTGGTGCCACAGTTAGAGTATGGGATTTCTTGACTGCCCCTCGTCCAGTTCATATGACTCCTTGTGGGATTGATACCCCTCAAACAAGCAAGAAAATAGCATCAACACGAGGAATAAGTGCAGCCAGTGGTATCAATGAATGGGCTGCCGCTGATGGTGTTGAAAAAGAGAGGACTGGCGACTGTGATGAAGCTACAACATCTGATAAAAGGCAACTTGTAGCTAATAAAAGTATAGATTTAACTCTTAGAATGGCTAGTGGGCCATCCTGTTCACCAATAAACTTGACTTCAACCTCAGGTCATGTTCAAGGTGCTGGTGAAGGGAAAGATTTAATGATTGGTCGGCCTTCTGGAAGCGAGGTTGGTGACCAGGCAACTTCTTATGAATCACAAGGCCCCAATGCACGCAAACGCAAGTTGGATGATGGTGGAACAACAGCTGACAGGCCCCATCTAAACATGCAACAGGCAGACAGTGCTGAAAGAACTGTAACTGACCGTGATAATAATGAAGTCATGGGTAGTCAACAGTATTCAGCTCGCCCTTTTAAGCGTGCCCGTGATACTAATGTATTGGAAACATCCCAGTTTCCATTAAGAAATTCTTCTGATGTACCTAGCCATTCACTGGATATTCAAATAGAGCCAGATGCAAACACCACTAACCAGTTAAACCCAGGAAGGGATCATGCTATCGGCATCCTGTCTACCAGAGATTCTGCCCATGCATCTTCTATTATTGCAGTGAATACGGTTTATCAAGGTTCAGATGATGAATCAATGGAAAGTGTTGAAAATTTTCCTGTTGATGTTAATGATAATGTAGTCAATTTCCCTTCTGTTGATTTGAATGAAACATCTGAGTTAAATCAAGCACAACAGAGTGTTTGTTTCCAAGCAGGAGGGGAGACAGGTATTAGCAGTTCAAATGCTTGTGGGGAAGTTTTGAACACCGAGATATTGACTGTACATGCTAGAGATGGACCTAGTTTTGGTATTAGTGGGGGAAGTGTGGGCATGGGTGCAAGTCATGAGGCTGAAATCCATGGAACTGATGCCTCAGTTCATAGAGGTGATAGTTTAGGTGATGCTGAACCAATTGCTGAAGTGATTGAAAATCAGGGCCAAGCTGGTGAATATGAGCCTTCTCATGGACTTAATGGGGATTTTGTGCCTGAGGAAATGAGTCGGGAAGATCGTCAAGGGGATAGTCAAGCTGTGGTGTCTCAATCTACAGCAAGGGCTGATAGTGGCTCAAAAGTTATAGCTTCAACGAAGGTTGAATCTGTTGAAAGTGGTGAGAAGACCAGTAGTAGCATGCAGGTGCTAGGCCTTGAAAATGGTGCCCATCCTTCCCTTTCTTGCAATGCTGTTGTATGTTCTGCTTATGAAGTATCCAAGGAAGAAGTTACTCAGACTAGGAAGGCATCTCACATTGATGATGGTGCATCTCATGAATCAAGCCGTTTAATTACTGATGTTATGGGTATGTCTGATTTTTGTTTTTATTTTTTTAGTTCTCTTTTTTCCCCATTTAACCTTGAAGATGCTCTTCCCTCTTCCCTCATTCACTCTGATGCTCAATGTGACTGGTAAAAGCTATTACTCTTTTCAATTTTTGAATGATGTCATTGTAATATTAATATATTCACCAATTTTTCTTCTAATGATGTAATTATTTGATATTCAATTGCACAAAGCTATTTGGCTATTGAAGTATCCCGAGGTCAATTACAAACATCATAATAATATCAGAATGCCTTATTTCAAATTGTCTGATTATTGTACTTGGAGGAATAACTTATAGATAGAGCTATAGGGGGGACTCAATGGGAAGCCAGGGGGGACTTGATGTGCATTAACTAATGCACTTGGTTCTAATGATCAGGGACTCCTTACAGAGACAACAGTAATGGGGGTGTGGAATTTGATCCGATCAAATTACATAATGACTACTGTCCTTGGGTGAATGGGGATGTTGCTGCTGCTGGTTGTGATAATCCCTGTTCCAGTTCTGGTGTGGGTAGTGTAGCTCTATGTGGCTGGCAGCTGACTTTAGATGCCCTGGATTCTTTCCAGTCTCTTGGACATCTTCCTGTGCAAACTCTTGAATCTGAATCGGCAGCATCCATGTGCAAGGTTTGTTCTGTTTGTTTCACTGTCATATTATCCTTGATTTCATTGAGAACATTTTATTTAAATGTTGATATTTTAACGATTGTTTCCCGTTTTCAAAATCCAAACAGTCCTTGAATAGTTGAATTTATGATTTTAAAAATGATTCTACAAGATAGATATAGATTTTATTCTATTTTAGATTGGAATTTAATGGTGCAGCATGCTAGATTATCATTGGGTTCATCTACCACCGACCCCAATTAACTTGGGTTAAAGATGCTGTTGATGTTGATGTTGATTAGATACTCTAATATTTAAAAAATATATAGGAAAATATTAATACATAATTATATATTATAGAATAGAGACAGATATACAGCATAATATGTGTGTGTGCGCTTGTATATAGAATTTAGAATAGCAGTCAACCTGCTATAGTTTTTTTGGGTGGCTACTCTGCACTGCTATTGGCCACTATAGTCTTACAGATATAAGCAGTATTCTTTGCTTCTCAGTGGTGAGTTGTGAACTTCCTAGAATTTTGAGAACTCATGTCATGAGGTAGAGCCGAGAGAAGTACTCGGCTAAACATTTAAGTTTTGGATTTAATGCCGAGCAAGGTCTCCAACCATAGGCATGTCTTGATGTGACTTTTTCTAATGTCAACCTTCTCACTGTAAAATGTCATGTATTAGGAGGTGCCACCTTTGACAGTGCTTAAATATATAAAGTTATTATTTATATTTATATTTTAGAATTTTATTTACTATTTATTTTGCTGCGACCTCTTTCGCCTTTTTAAGACTTAGATTGTGGTTTCTTCTGTTGTCTATTATAGATTTAAATTTCATCGTACTTTTATTTTCAAAAGCCACTAGATATGATGCAAAAAGAGTTTGCAATTGAATTATTCAACTTATTTAAGATGCTTTCTATATGTTGGATGTGGAAATTTCATTTATAGTGCAAGCACTAAGCAGCTCACTGTAAAATCAGTGACATTCAAGTGGTGCCACCTTTGAGAGATTTTTCGACTATATTTATTTGTTGGCTTGGAATTTAAGGTTTTTTTTATGTACAATACAAGATTGCAGTTTCTTCTGATAAAGGCTCCCAATTTTTCCATAAACAAAACCATTTTGATTCTGTAATAAGGCTTGCAATTTAATGGTGCAGCATGCTAGATTATATTGTCGTGTTGGATGTGTGGAAGATTCCTGCCTCTTGACATTTATGCTTCTTGCAGGGTGATCGGTTCACTTCCAGCCAGAAATTGTTAGCACGCAACTCCTATGTAAGAAACCATGGAAGAAACTGAGACCTGTGGGAAGCTGTCAAATATCTTATTGAGCTGTTTCTGAGAATGAGTATTATTCCTACATCGAGTTATGTTTTTAACATCAGACGTCTGTCCATTCTTATTTTCTTTCTAAAGTCAGTTTTGATGCTATAATTTTTGCTGTTATTATATTAGATTTTGGATTGTATTGTTAGTTTAATAAAAATATCATTGGCTCATTGCTTGAAAAGCCTCATTGAACTGTAGAAAATTGATATTGGATAATAGAGAAATGTTAGCTAGTGATGAAGTAACCTTATTACTGCAACTTCCAATGTAATATTGCAGATTTGCAATCTTGTCTAAAATGGCACGTTGGATATTGTGTTCTATTTTGGGGCCTGATGCCTTTCACGTTTTTCAATCTGTACCATGGTTTGAATATCTTGTTGATGCTAGCTAATACTTTTTTTTAATGGTTAGCATAAAATTATTTGTGCAGCAGCAATAGAAGACCTCATTATACATTATAAATAGATCAACAGACCAAAGTATCCAAATTACTAGCTTCAAATCTGTAATTTAATTGAAGATGCTAAATCATGTCAAATATTTTTAAATTAGCTAAAATCTTCAAAATGAAATAATGTCATGCTTCCCATAGTTAAATTCTGTTTGCGAGATGTTAAGCAGTGTGTGATTTGTGAAATGATGGAGAATCATGCTAAAATAGAACTGAGTCAACAACATCTTGGTCTAATGGTCTCCACGCAGTGAAAAAGTGCTGCACTGTAAGTGCTAGGTGATTGGTCGTTACTTTTGACCGGCGAAAATTCTGTTTGGAGTAGATGTAAAATAGGGAAAAAAAAGTCGAAAGATGAAAATGTATTGCTTGAATGGATTAGAGTAAGAAAGGATGAATTTCTCTTGTTCGAATGAATGAAATAGTGTGGATAAATAAATTGTATAAAAAAACATTTTATATTAATTTAAAATATAAGATTTAATATAAAAAAAATAAACTTTCTACTATATTATCTTTTTATTAACATTTTTTTGGTATAAAAAATATTTAACTATTAAAAATGCAAAACAAAGACTCAAATGGATCATGAAACTTTTTTCCACAAGATGCTAAATCATGTCAAATAATTTTCAGTTTGATATACATAATCCGATACTTGATCACATTTAAAGTTTCTTGTCCCTTTCTTCTAATGTATTCAAATATCAGACTTAGGTCCTTCTCCCATAAACCCAGGTGTGTTAAGCTACAACCATTGTGTAGGAAAGACATTTGCATAGCTAATTAAGTTGCCTGCACACTATCTTTTTGCTCAAGGAAAACTCTAGTCCATAATGCTCATTTTCAGTCTAATTTCTCCTCAAAAAATAATAATCACTCCAATCCCTACACGAAAATGTTCTCAAGTAACTCCTAACCGTCTAAAATCGTTATACTATTAAAGATTTGACCTAGTATTATTGTGGAGACATCTAACACGTATCACCATGTTTGGAGGTAGAAGATGCAACTTTGCGATGATGACACTCCATTTCCTTGAAGGAAAGAAGGATGGAGAGTGACTGTACATGTTTGTTTTACCGTTGAAACTGCAGTAGCGATTATTCCAATGCATGTCCAATGCATAAGTTACCAGGGAGATCTTTTGGAAACGTAGGTTAGAGGCCGTTGAAGGTAACACAAACATGTAACAGTTTTTTCATGTAGAGACTAAAACTAAAAATAGTGTCAAGTGTAAACCAAATTTACAGTTAAATCTTTTACTCTTTTTATCTTGTACACTTGTACTGCCTTTCTAAAAAAAAAAAAAAAAGAGACAAGTTTGGGAGAGAAGAGAGTAACACAAATCATAATCCCAAGTAAATGTCTATTGCGTAGGTGCAGATCAAATCATTTGTCTTGTGCTAAATATGAATACATGATAAGCTTCCTTTATTGTTGAAAACAACAAAAAGTGATACCTACTCATTCAGGGCAGGAATGAGAACAATTGTCAGCATATCATCAAAAGACTGACTGCTGCTTACTCGTTCAAAGGTGCATCCTCGGCTGGAACACTTCCCCCTTCTATGATAAGGACAACAACACACGACAATTTAGTTAATTAATTAATTTTGAAGATGCTAAGAGAAATATTATAAGTTCAGCCATCTTAACTGAACACGGCAAGCCATCAAAACCAAACATACCTTCTCCGGAAGGAGCATATGGAGATTTCCGGTAACGTGTTTGCTGCTGCGTCGGCTGAAAAGCAAAACCTCGCAAAAATTTGTCATGCACATTACATGAAAACAGCAGGTGCAATTAGATTTAATAGAACAAAAAATCTTATCCCACTTGGGTGAGTGATTCATGTCTGATATATTGACGAGTTTTAACAGTTGGTTGTCTAGGGCCTAACACAACCCACAGGCCTTTTCTTAAATAAACAGGCCATTAATTTTGTTCTGCTATGAAAATTATATAGATGTTTATAAGTACGAGTCACTCACAAATCCGAATTGACCAAAATCAACCTAAACAATTTAGATTGATTATTTTTTTGTGATTAAGTTAAACCCAACCCAACCATTCAAACCCATTGAATTTTGGATGGAATCATGGGTTTTAATAGCTAGACCCACTTACTCGACCTATTGATCCATTAATTTGTATTAAACTATTATATATATATATATTTTAAAAAATTAAAAAAATCAATTACTATTATTATCAAATTTAGTAATTAAGAGTGAGCCATCTTTTCTTTTCTTAGTACTCACAATTTCATTCGGTCACTTTCATAAAATTAGGGTTTCAACTCCCATCTGGTTGTAAAACATCTATTTTGCTTTTAATTTGTTTCAAACTATTTTTGATTGAACTTTTCAAACTATGCTGTAATAGTTTTAGTTTTTGGGTTTTTAGGCTTTGTGGGTGTGGTTCTTGAACTTGTTTATTATATTTCAATTTTTAAACCATGTTTAACATAGTCTGTTAGCCTATGTGATGATGATAACAACAATGTAATTCTTCCCCTGATCTTTTTTTCAATTATTTGACTACACATAATAAATATAAGTAATGTATTCAATATTCCATTTAATAAAAATTTAGCTTATAAAAAATATTGGATTTGAAAAATAACAGACAAATTTACATACTTTGACCCGTTGACCCAACCCAAACTATTTACAAATGAATTGGGTTTTAAATATTTTTCTTGGGAAGTCGACCCAAACCAACCCGTTCAAATTTGATTGGGTTGGGTCATTGGTTTCGACAAACCCAACCCAAATTGACCCGCGTACACCCCGAGTAAATTGGAGGAATGATTACAAATTTGATGCTTTCACTTTTCAACAACTGGTAAAGAGAAGACTGGTAAGGGATAGGGGAGGCTATGGAGCAGCAACCTTTATGATTGTAAAGAAGTTAGTGACTAAGGCATCATCCACTGGATTTTGTAATCCTAAATTTATTACCTATCCCAAGCCTATGTGTACTTGCATGGATGATCTGTCCGAAGTCAGGATAAAGGAGGAGGATTGACGTCAGGTGATGCGAATCGACCGTAAAAAACAACTATCTTGATGAGATGAACCATTATAATATTTCATTGAGGCGTATCTTTCATAGCGACGCATTACATTGGGCCCCGGGTGTAGTGAAAAATGGACTAGGGTCCTTGCCACAAGGCAAGGCGCTGCATCAGTCCTGGGATGCAATGATATGTGAGCTAGGGTCCTTGCCTCAAGGCAAAGCACCGGGTCTTAACCCAGATTTGGTGACAAGTAGGTCAGGGTCCCGACACGCAAATGGACGAGCGTGGCGAGCAAACACCGCCCAGGGGTTAAAGATATAATTGGGAAGCTAGAACATAGGAACCTTAACGGATAAACTGAGGGAGTTAGCAAATGTTTTTGCCAGAAGAAAAGTAAATATTATTTGCTTGTAAGAAACTAAGTAGCTTGGAGAAAAGGCCAAGAAAGTGAATGACACCGGTTTCAAGTTGTGGTATACAGGTATAAACAAGAGTCGAAATGGTGTTGAAATTATGATCGATAGAAGTTTCAGAGATAAAGTCGTTGACGTCAAAAGGAAAAGCGATAGGATTGCTTGTAATGGGTGATTTAATTTTAAATATCTTCAGTGTGTATGAACCACAAGTTGTACTGCAATCAAACGAGAAAAACCAATTTTGGAAAAGACTTAGAGGAGGTTTTGAGAGGGATACCATGAGAGAAGAAAATTTTCCTAGAAAGAGATCTAAATGGTCATGTTGGTAAAAACAATGGAAGTTTTGATAGAATTCATTGATGTTTTGGCTATGGGACGAAAAATGAGACTAAAGAAGATATCTTGAACGTTGCACTAGCATACAATTTGATGCTAGCGAACACCTTTTCCTGAAAAAGGAAGTCCATCTAATCACTTATCATAGTAGTCAAAATCGTAGTCAAATTGATTTCATTATGGCTAGAAGAGAAAATAGAAATTTTTGTATCGACTGCAAGATCTACCCTGGAGAGTCTGTCGCTGCGCAATATAAGCTGATAGTTCTAGAGGTTCAGTTCAACAAAGTACTTAATATGAGGAAGAAGGTTCAAAACCCAAGGATAAGATGGTGGAAGCTAAATGAGGAAAAACAAATAGAGTTTAAGGAAAACATGTTGTGTGGTGGGAGTCTGTTGGAAAAGCAAATGAAATGTGGAATGAGATGGCTGTGTATCCAAAATGTGGGAAGGAAGGTGCTGAGAGAAAGCAAAGGAAACAAATTTCTTACAAAGGAAACATGGTGGAATAGAAGTGCATGAATCAATGAAACAGAAGAAGAAATGTATTAGATCTTTGCATAAAAGTCTCAATGATAAGAACTTGCAAAAGTTTAGATTAGCGTGAAAAAATGCAAAGAAAGTAATGCGGAAAGCTAGATGCAAGGTTTTCTCCGATTTGTATGAAAATCTTGGGAGCAAGGATGGTGAAAATAGTATATACAAATTTGCAAAACTGAGAAATGAGAAGAGTAAAGACCTCACCTAAGTTAGATGTATCAAGGATGAAAATAAAAAACTTTTGGTAAGAGATGAAGATGTAAATGAAAGATGGATGAACTACTTTGACAAACTTTTTAACGGGGATGATGATAAGAGTGAGGTGGACTTGGAGGACGCTTATGATGATCTGAATAGAAGATTTGTGCGCAGAATTAATATATGAAATTAAGGAGGTTTTAAAGAGGATGAAGAATAATAAAGTTTTGGGACTTGATGACGTTCCTATTGAAGTGTGGAGAGGCTTGAGGGATATGACAATAAAATGGTTGACCAATCTTTTCAATAAGATTCTTCAAACAAATAAGATGTTTGATGCTTGAATGAAAAGTATGTTCGTGCCTATTTACAAAAACAAAAAAAATGTCCAGAAATTTTCTAACTATAGAAGCAATAAGCTTATGATCCATACTATGAAGTTGTGTGAGGGAGTTATTAAACATCGCTTGAGGAGAGACCAAAGTTTTTGTAAATCAATTTAGATTTATGCCAGGAAGATGTATCATGGAAATCATTTTCTTGATGCGACAATTAATGAAAAAGTATCGAGAAAAGAAGAAAGACTTACATATGGCGTTCATAGATCTTGAGAAATCATACGATAGGGTCCCAAAATTTATTTTATGGTGGGCTCTTGATAAGAAAAAAATATCATTAAAGTATGTAAATGCAATCAAGTATATATATGATGGTACTACCACATATGTGAAAGCTTGTAATGGAACATCAATTTATTTTCCTATCATAGTAGGTGTACACCAAAGTTCGACTTTTAGTCCTTATCCCTTTGCCTTAGTGATGAATGAACTACCAAAAGATATTCAAGAAGAAATGCCGTGATATATACTTTTTGCAGATGATATAGTGCTTACTGATGAGACCAAAATAGGAAACTTGAATTGTGGAGAAGCATTTTGGAGTCTAAAGGATTCACGTTAAGCCATAGCAAGACTGAGTATATGAAATACGAGTTTTCACTGGTAACAGATAGTGATCAGAACCCCGTGCATCTACTTGGTCAAGAGGTATCCAAGAAAGATGCTTTTAGATACCTAGGATAAATTTTGCAAAAAAGTGAAGAAACTGGTGAGGATTTAAATCATAGAATTAGAGCAGGGTGGATGAAATGAAGAAGTACATCTGGGTTGTTGTGTGATTGCAAAATTCCTCTTAAGTTAAAAGGAAAATTCTATATAACAATTGTAAGACCTGCAATGTTATATGGAGTTGAATGTTAACCAACACAGATAATGAGTATAAAATATGGGTAGCAGAAATGAGGATGTTAAGGTTGATGTGTGATTATACTAAGATGGATAAGATAAAAAATGAAGATATTCGACGAAAGGTAACAGTAGTACCGATGGGTGAAAAGATAAGAGAACATAGATTGAGGTGGTTTGGACATGTAATGAGACCACCCCTAAAAGTTCCCATAAAAACAAAAGTTTTGTTACCAAGAGCTCGACCCAAAGAGAGGTAGAGGTAGACCGAAACTTACCTGGAGAAAGGTAGTTAAACAAGATTTAATGAATGAGATATAGATTGACAGACGGTGTGTCATAGGACGGAATGGAGAAAAACTATAAGCTTGGTAGAAGGATAGACTTGTTGTTATCTCTATGTTCTAGATGGTCCATTTTTAGTCATTTTCCTCTTCATCTCCCCCCTCCTTCTTTCCCCCTTCCTTTCTTTTATCTTTTATCTTTTTTCTTTCTTTCTTTTCAACCTCCTCGTATTTATCATTGGGTTCATCTACCATCAACTCCAATTAGCTTGAGTTAAAGGTGTTGTTGATATTGATGTTAAAATTTATTACCTATCTATTTTAAATTGTAATGCAAAACAGTTAACATGAACAATGCCCTTTTATAGCAAGTGCTGGTCCAAAGAGTTTAATTTTCTTGAGACAACCAATTATTTTCTCTCTGTATTAAAGCAGCAAATGAGATATAACATTTTCAAGAAACAGTACAAGACCATCAGGTAACACGCAATTCACGCATAAGAAGAACAACTACTAACAAGTCATAGAAAGCAGTGTCACTATATCTAGATCAGGTAAGAGAATATTGGTTAAATACCTGTAATTTAGGCCGAAGAGCTTCAAGTGGTCCCTTAGGCTTCTCTCCGCCTTGCTGTTTCATGTGAGAGCACAGAAAAATGTCAGAAAATTCAATATAAGCAACCATTACAGAGATGTGGTTTGCAGAAGTACCTTTCCAAGTGCCCAATCCGCAGAATCAAAGTAAGCACGCTCATGGTCCTAGCATAAAGTTGAATTTTAAACCAAAAATCAAATGATTTCGTATCGTAAGTGACAATCAAATTTACACAGAAATATGCACATGCACGCACCTTAGATATGAGTGGCGGCTTTTTGGGCAGCATTCCTCCATACTTTTTCTTTACAGCCTCCTCCTACGAGGTTCATAAACTTGTTAAGTCACAAAATAAGAAATTCTTTTGGCAGTAAAACAAACCTCATAGGAATGAGAGATTATGAATCTCGTAAGGGCAGCCTAGTATGCGAGGCTTCCACCTGAGAGGGTCTGGGGAGGACGGATGTACATATCCATAGCCTTATCGTACATGTGGAAAGGCTACTCCCAGGATTAGAACCTGTGACACCCACTTCAAATGGCAACAAACTTACCACACCCTTACTAAAGTGATTATCTCATCCAAAGTGAAATTTAAATTTAAATTTAAGCATGCAAAAAGGCAGATCTCAACACCACCTGCTTTTGGGATGATGGCATATTAGCTGACTTATCAGATGCATCCACGTACATCTGTCCTAGATCTTTGTTCTCCTCTATGTTAGACATGAGGTCCTTTTGAGTGTAAAACTGCAGCTGCAACAATAGGCCATGTTAGAAAAAAATCTTAGATGTGCAAACTATCACATTTATAAGTTCCACACTCTAGCAATGGTTAGAACTTAGAATACATAAAACTCTTCAGACTTCAGAGTGAAAACATCAGACTCTAGCAATCAAAACAAGATTGTTTCTTTAGAAGGGGAATTCGAACCAATTACCAATGTTGTCATACATGCAAAGCATCACTGTCAAACGTCATTAAAAGGTTGTGCACAAAAGATATAAAGTAGAGCTAGGAAAACCAAAGACAACTCCCTGTTGACCCATTTCAAGAGGCATAAATGATCTTCATATGTATAAGGCGACAAAACCACACACCTCAACAAAAGGAAAGATCTTTATGAACAGTACAGCAAACAAATATCTCCTGTAATTCAAAAACCCACAACTAAGATCAGTTATACATGTAGTACAGACTATACAGTACAGAGATTCAGTAAATCAGTTCAAACCCTTAACATATAATCAGGAAATTTGGTTTACAAGGCACAAGTGAGACAGAGAAAACATTGGCTGAAAAGTTCATTAAACCTATCAAGTCAACAAAACGCAGTGCTGCTTATGCTAAGATGAACTGGTAATAAATGCTTTGGAAAATCATAACATGCCATCATCCTCATTCAAGTGTAATCATGTGATGTAAAAATTAAAAAACACAGGAGAAAGCAATCAAAGTTTACAAGGAAAACACAAGTCAATATTTAAGAAGTGAGACTCTAACGATACCACACAAGTTTCTTATCATTTTATTTCACCTAGTTTGGTTCTCCACGCTGGTATCCACACTGCAAGGGTGAGAAATTTAGAGACACATATCCTAACATCCTAATGAAAAGCAAAGGACTTAATGCTTCCTCAAAGAAAATCTGTCTGGCTTATAAGTGATCCACTGTAACTATAAATTTGCAACTAAGCATGGCTAATTGGGGACAGCCACAAAAATAGCAGAATCATTAAATCAATCCAACAAGGTAGCAGAACCCATTAGCAAACTTGCTGGCGCACACCACCCCACCCATCAAATGAAGCAAGTCAAAAGCTTTTTGTGCAAACACACCTAAGCATTAAATAAACTGTCCAATAATGTATTTTTGATAAATTGATTAGAAGACCAATTGCTCTTCAATAAAGGAAATTCCAAAACTACTACATAAACCGTTAATTTCTAAAAATAAGGGCCAATGATTCCCATACAGGAAATACAAAATCAAACACAATACTATTTATTATTGTCTATACAACAAGTACTCAATTTAGGCCTATCCTCAGAGATTCTGACATCAATATTGGTTTTTATAGCTCAATAGTAAATAACTCCTCAACCCAACAAAAATTCTAAAGTCTCCATCTTCCCTTAATAGTACCCGGTGGGTCGAAATCATTGCAACTAAATCATCAAAGTTAAATGGGTATTCAGCAAAATCCAAAAAGATTAAAAATTTAAAAAGAAAAAAACTAAAATTTATAATGGGGTGTGGAAAAAATGGAGCAGCTACGAAACTGAAAAGAAAAGGGCAGAATATGAATATGAAGATCAAGCTGAAGAAAATGGAAAGAAGAAGATCGAAAGTAGTCACTCACCGGAGCGCTGGGGTCACAACCGTATTCAGCGGGGCACCGAACGGTGTCTCTGCTCTCTCTCTCTATTTATGTCTCTCTTTCTCTCTCTTAACTCTTAGTTTGTTGGGTTTTTTTACTTCTCTCTCCGAATCACAATCTATGCCAGTTCTCAATTTAGTTAAGAGACTTCTGGATTGGATTTTTTTAACATGTTATTTTATTAAATTTTTTATGTTATTTAATTTTAAAAATATAATATTTTTGCTTTAATAATTTATTTATATCAAAATAAATCATAAATAAAATAACATTAATAATAATATTTGTCTAATGAAAAGTTGAAAATGAAAATATGTTAGGACAATTTTTGTTGTTATAATCTTGTTGCAAGTAGATTCCACTTTTTTTTTAGTATCTCATTCAATTTCTTCTTCCATTTTAATGGGAATGCGAATTAAAATCGGACAATTCATTGCACTTCTCCTTTTCCTTGGATTAGGACTCCACTTATCTCCTTCATCACACTAATTTGTAACAATAAATCAAAAGAGATATCGTAAAGTAAATGTATTTTGTAAAGAAAATAGTGACGACATATAGTTCATGGGATCAACATTAACAAATTTGCATGCATTCATTACATCATAACACAATAAATGTTTAGCCTGATATTCACCATAATCATAATTATGGATATGTAACATGACCCTAAACCTTTCAAACAGTCTAGGAGTTTCAAGTGGGACTTGAGTCTCTGTTACAATAAATGTGTGGTTGTTTCTGTCAAATTCGTTAACAATGTGCCTATTTGATTCCTGCTGACAACTATTTATTGCCTCAGAGACAACTTAGGAATATTGTGAGTTAGAGTTGATCATTGTCTGGGTTTGTCGACCCTCTAATAGCAAAAAATTTTCACAGTCTGGAAGTACGTATCCTCAACCAACGATGACTTCGACAAATATCTTGTGTCTTTGAACATGAAATTGACCGACTCAGACAAATTTGTAATTATATGTCCCCAACATCTCCCCTCATCTAAGCATTGTACTTAATATTTTTTGGATAATTGATCAAACCATTCAGGTGCACTTGGCTTATTCGAATGGACATCCTCAAGATGTCGCCAATGCATCTTCTCCATGTATGTGTACCCTGTAAATATTTAATCAATTTAATATGTTATGAAATTTGAATTAAAATATAGTTTACCGAAAAAATAAAATATTAAAGGTTATCGCCAGCTAGCACGAGTGGTTTATTCAAATGTTTGTAGTCTAGGTTACCGCAAAGGAAATTTTTGTGCAATGTAGACACTAATAATCGAAGGGTGCCTATCTAAAATGAGAGAAAGGTTACTTTGCGGAGTAACGTGCCTTCTCAAATTCTTTAGGAAGAACTCTTACGCTGAAGTTGTCTCCCCTTCTACAATGGCCTAGGCAATCAAGAAGATATGGTTAACACCATCTTGTACTTTAGCTATCAATAATGTCCTAATATACTTCTAGTAAAGTCATGTACCTTCTACTTTTACGATGAGTTTACAATATGCAAACCCATTAATGCATGAATCAAATGACCAAAAGACACGCTTAAGCATATTTTTGCCACATACCAATTCTCCCTCTTCAAACACTAATTTTGTTTGAGTAGCGACCACAGTCTCAGGAACACATGATTGCAAAGCTCCCAAAAATTTTGGCAGCTTGGCATATGATTCTTCTCAGTTTCCATGAATCATCTTCAACGCTCTTTGCTTTGCTAACTATGTCCTTTTGTAAGATGGAGTATAATTCATGAAAGTTTTGATGGAGACTGTTGGGTTCATTTTGATAATGGGTTGGATGATCTGCGCTATGACGTGTTTGTCAAGTTGCCTATGATCTTGTCTAAGCATTGGTGCGAGACAAGTGTACTGACCCCTGATACTTTTAATAATTCATTTCTTATGCGTCTTAAAATTGCATGCCCCTAAGCTCCATGTATAACCATTTTCATGTGATTTAGATACGAAGTTTAACCTTTTCTGGTCAGAATATATTGTTTTGTAGTCAAAATGATTTCTGCTATTGTATTATTAGACTGCCCGAATACATTGTACTTTTTCATCGAAGGCCATGCCAACCTTGAGCGCACCAATTGGTGGTTGTAGATGATCTTGTTTCTGAACGAAATGGTGGTGATCAATAGATTATGGTAAGTGGTCGAGGTTCAACTCCAATGGACGTCTAGGTTGGTGATATTGCAACGGGAGTGACATTGGTGCGGCAACACTCTCGTCATTGCTTTGGTCATTATTGAGTTTGCACATGAGTACATCGATCCGTGAACCATATCGTTTGTAATCTCACTACGTGCAACCATGAGGAGGTGTTTAGGGGATGTGAGTTGGAAGGCTCTGAGAGTTAGGGATAAGTGTTACTTTTGTGGGAAGGCTATGAGAATTTAATTAGATGGTTAGGTGGGAGGGTTAGGTAGGAGAGTTTAGGGTTTAGGGTAAATTATCAACACATTAATGCAGTTGTTGGTGCATGTGAGTGAACAGTGTACACCTGTGTACATCACATACAAAAATATGTCTGTTGCATCATGACTCTTGACCGCACTGCTCCGCATCGCTCACCAAGCCCACATGGATTATTCTGATCCCATTAATGCGGTTGTTGGTGCATGTGACTAAACAATGTGCACCTGAGCATATCACAGACAAAAACATGTATGTTGCATCATGACTCTTAACCGTACTGTTCTGCATCGCTCACCAAGCCCACACGGATTATTGACATCCGCATTAATGCGGTTGTGGTTTAGTAAAGGATCATATTATTAAAGTAAATTGAAAATAACAACTAAAAAGCATGGAACAACGTCAAATACGTAATAAAGACTAACAAATAATTAAAAGCAATACAACAACAAAACATGTTAAATTATTCACTCTAATTTCAGGGAATTCTCGAGCTTCTGCTCCATTTTCGCCCAGCTTAAATCATTAACTTGAGAAGGTGATGATGAATTATGAACATCAACTTTAAGTTCCATACATATTACACTTGTCATCTTTGTAAATGTATCGAACATGCACAAAACACCTTCTTCGTCAACAATTGGAATTGCCACATACTCAACATGATCACTGAATTGGTATAAAGGACAACAATACCAAAGTGCAGTAATTATAGATGTAACATCATCATCTCTAATTGATGACTGTATTGCGGTGATTATGTCTTGCAATGTCATTGTTGAATTCAACAGTATCGATTTTGTCTTGTCACTTCTGAAAGTTGTATTTCCACTTGAACTACGGATGATCTCAGCATTAATATAAACATACGCACAAATTGGCTCTGAACTCATTTTGCTTGCTTTTTCCGTTTTCTTGCAGAATGTGATTTGATGCAACTATGCAAAGTCTATGGTGATATGATGCCTTTATATATACAATCAATCACAGGTCCATGGTTCACGTGATTTGGAATTTCGATGCATGACAGTAAGACATTCGTGTTAACGTGCTTTGGAATCTCAATAACTTTACAATGAGACAAATTGTAAACCTACCAAGTCAACAAAATGCAGTGCGGCTTACACTAAGATGAACTGGTAATAAATGCTTTGGAAAATCATAACATTCAAGTGTAATCATGTGATTTAAAAATTTAAAAAAAAAACATATGAGAACACAATCAAAGTTTACAAGGAAAACACAAGTGAATCTTTAGGAAGTGAGACTCTAACGATACTACACAAGTTTCTTATCATTTTATTTCACCTAATTTTGTTTCTCCACTTTGGTATCCACACTGCAAGGGTGAGAAATGCAGAGACACATATCCTAACATCCTAATCAAAAGCAAAGGACTTAATGCTTCCTCAAAGAAAATCTGTCTGGCTTATAAGTGATCCACTATAACTATAAATTTGCAACTAAGCATTGGGGACAGCCACAAAAATAGCAGTATCATTAAATCAATCCAACAAGGTAGCAAAACCCATTAGCAAACTTGCTGGCGCACACCACCCCACCCATCAAATGAAGCAAGTCAAAAGCTTTTTGTGCAGACACACCTGAGCATTAAATAAACTGTCCGAAAATGTTTTTTTGATAATATGATTAGAAGACCAATTGCTCTTAAATAAAGGAAATTCCAAAACTACTACATATACCGTTAATTTCTAAAAATAAGGGCCAATGATTCCCAATACAGTAAATACAAAATCAAACACAATACTATTTAATATTGTCTATACAACAAGTACTCTATTCAGGCCCATCCTCAGAGATTCTGACATAAATATTGGTTTTTGTAGCTCAATAGTAAATAACTCCTCAACCCAACAAAAATTCTAAAGCCTCCATCTACCCGGTGGGTCGAAATCATTGCAACTAAATCATCAAAGTTAAATGGGTATTTAGCAAAACCCAAAAAGATTAAAAATTTAAAAAGAAAAAACTAAAATTTATAATGGGGTGTGGAAAAAATGGAGTAGCTACGAAACTGAAGAAAATCGAAAGTAGTCACTCACCGGAGCGCTGGGGCCACAACAGTATTCAGCGGAGCACCGAACGGTGTCTCTGCTCTGTCTCTAACTATGTCTCTCTTTCTCTCTCTTAACTCTTATTTTGTTGTCTCAGTCTCAGATCCCATGCTCTTTTACATTCAATTATTTTTTGTCTTCTTTTATTTGTTTCATTTGATTTTGATCTTATTCTTTTGTTTCATTATTGTTATTATTAGTATTGTTTATTTACCAATGTAATTTTGTCATATAGAATGGTGTATTGCGATTAAAGAATTATTTTACTGTTTTCTAACAATTTGTTGATTAGGCAACAAGCAGTGCACGCAGTTTTATATGGGTATGTTATAATATGGGTCGCAATATCTATACAGTAAAAAACCTACATCTTTCTGCCTACGTGTCCAGTTGTGGTGCATTCTAAGCTTTGGAATCCAAGCTGGCAGGCTCACAAGAAAAGTTAGCTTGGGATGCTACATGGCAACCGTGCATTTGGTTTCATTTTCTCAGCCATTGCAAGCCTCTGTTGGGATATGCAAATCACTGGCTAGCTTTGTTCACACTCTTGCTTGGGATGCTACATGGCAGCCGTGCATTTGGTCTCTTTTTCTCAGCCATTGCAAGCCTCTATTGGGACATGCAAATCATTGGCTAGCTTTGTTCACACTCTTCATCATTCAAATGAGAAGAAATGTAGAGGTTTTCACTGGTTTGCAGGGTCTTCAGTGGTTTGCAGAGGCCTTTATTTACGTTACCTACTCATTTGTGGTTCAACAAAGCTGGATTTTAAGTCTGTTACGGTACCTCACACAGAGCTTCTATTTCCCATGCCTCTTTATCATTTTGGTGAGCATTTTCCTCTTCCATCTTCTCTGTTTGTTTTGTTGGTTCTTTGGCTTTTGCATGTATAAACCGATGCCAAATTCTGCTTGTGTCCTTCTTCACTGTCATGGTTTTTGTGTTGGTGTTGATGCAAGGTATTCATCACCGTCCCAATATTGATATGTATATGGTCTGTTTATTCGTTTATATGGTGGATATACGTTGTCTTTTTTTTTTTCTTGGTTCTTATCCTTTTGCATGTATCTTCAATCTTTGTCTAATTATTTTTTGGGTTGTTATGCTCTTGCATTAGTTGTTCCAGCGGTTTTTGTTGATACGGTACTTGACACAGAGGTTCTCTTTCCCACGCTTCTTCATCATTTTGGTGAGCATTTTCCTCTTTGATCTCTTCTCTTTGTTTTTATGGTGGTTTTGCTTTTGCATGTGTAAACTGATGCCAAATTTTGCTTGTCTCCTTCTTCAGTCTCATCGTTCCAATATTGATATGTATATGGTCTGTTCCAGCAGGTTTTGTTGATATTCATGGTTTTTGTGTTGTGTTGTAGGCTCATATAAATAGATTGATCCAGTAAGCTTTGGCATAAGCTCAATGGCGGGTGGTAATCAACATATCCTACTTATTTATTTAAACTATATTTGTGTCATTTATTTTGGCTGATTATATAACATTACATTTATGAGTAGTAACCACATCATGTTGTTTGTTCAACAATAGTGTTACGTAGGCTGAATTTGATATCTGAAATCAATGATGAAAAGGAAACATGGAAAATTGTTGTGCGGGTTATAAACTTGTGGACTATTCCCAGATCAAGTAGGCATACTGTTGAGCTTATATTAATGGACAAGGAGGTATGGTTATTTACAAATGAGACAACATTTTGTGACTATGTGCTGCTGTTAGTTTATGATGTCACACAAGTTATTAAACTGAGCTGAAATGTTCCTTCATCAGGGTGGTAAAATATTTGCTCAAATGAAAAATGTTGATATGGGAATGGTGAAGGACACCTTCGAGATCGGGCAAATTTACATTATCCAAAACTTTGAAGTCGAAAAGAATAGTGGTCACTACAAGGCAACTAACCATGCGTTCAAAATTAACCTGATTAAAGCCACTAAAATTACACCACATGACCTGGCTGAAATGCCTCTTGCGAAATACTCATTCACAAAGTTTGATTCGATTCTAGATGGCTCTGCCACACTAGACTATTTAATAGGTACAGAGGGTTGTAAGTGTTTAATTATCTTCTTTCCTGTTTTTTCTTTTTTTGTGAATGTGGTTAATTATGCTTTATGGTTGAAGATGTTATTGGTGAGTTAATTGAAATTGGTCATTGGAACCTTGATGGGAAGCCAAAGAAAGTCTCTTTTACTATGAAGGATGAATGGTATTTTTTTACTGCCTCAACCAGTTTTTTAAAAGATACTTCACCTGTTTCTGTATCTGATTTGTGATTCTTTTGTGTGGTTATTATGTTTCAGTGGAACTGATATAAATTGTACATTGTGGGAGGAACATGCTATCAAACTTAAAGAGTGTCTTGATAAACATAAGACTGAACCTGTGGTGTTGGTGATCACTATGGCAAAAATCAAAGAAGCTAGAGGTTTGTTGCCTATGGCAAATATTTTGTTTTCTTTTAATAAATCACAGCCCTCCTGTAACACAGAGGTTGTCAGATGGCTTATTTGAAGAGGTGATACAAACTATTTCTTGCAGTTAACTTTTCTTGCAGTTAGCTGTTCTTTCTGTGGCAGATCTGTTGGGGTGAAAGTGAAATTATTTGTGGTTTCATGATGACAGTTCTGTTGGTAGCATGTTTTCAATAATGAATTGTTAATTTAATCTTTGATGTCTGTTTTACTTTAGACCCAACTTTTCCTTATTAGTTCTTCCAAAAAAAAAATTTCTAGCTTATTATTCTGTAATGAACAAGCTGTTAAGTTTAATATCAGATGCTGTGGATGGTGATAGTTTGATCAATTTTGGCATATTTGTTGGCTACTGGCTGCTGCTAGAACAAATGATTCTTGAATGATAAGGCTGAAAATGGATCTTACTTAAGGTGATGAGCAATGAGAAAACTGGTACCTGACATAAAATGGGCCAGATCTAATAGTGACAAATGAGCCAGGGCAGTGTTAAAGTAGTCACTGGCCATTAGCTGTTGATTCACAGATAATTATCGAATATACATTAGTCACTGGCCTATAACCTTATGATGTAGTATACATATAATAACTATGAAACAGATAGTGGATTAACTTTGTTCTTTGAATACAGGTCCTTATCCTATTTCAATCCAAAATTCGATGTATGGTTCTCAGATATTTGTAAATAGCAGCATGAAGGAGATCATTGATTTCAAGGATCGATTGATGACCTTGTAATTATCCAATGTCTCATGTTATTTACTCTTAACCACAATATTGTTATAGTTTGAGTTATGTTTAATTTAATTACACAGGATGGATCCAACCCAGTCAACATTGGTTTCCTATACACAAACCTCTAGCCAAATTTCGGGTTCTTCTCAGTATTCAAATGGAGATCGTTTCCTGCACAATGCAAAGGTCCATAATTTATTTGAGATTGCCCAACTAAAAAGGTGCATTTTTTACCTTATGATTTTCTTTATTTAGATTATTTATTGAGCTACATTCAACCTTTGTCATCACCTCTATTAACTTTACAACAGGAATGTATGGTTGTCACTGTGGGTACCATCCAGAAGTTGCTTATAGCAAATGGTTGGGTTTATGATGCATGTCCCAAATGTAACAAAAAGGTTGATTCATTGGAGTTGCCTGTTATTTGTGGTGGGTGTGGTAATCAAAGTGCAGCCGCTATGCCGAGGTATGCTCGGTTAGAGATTATTTATGTACAGAACTCATTTTCTGCAACTGAAATTACTGTAATTTAGTAAATTTGTGCCATAGGTATCGTATTGATGTTCGTGTCACTCAACAATCTGAATCTGCCATTTTCACCTTGTGGGATCGTGATTCGTATGCATTAATTTAAAGAGAGTGCAGATGATATAATAAAGAAAATTATTGTTGAGGTTATTCATAATCTAGAATTTATATCACAATAATATATGTTGTCAATATCGTAACTGATTTGGTGAACTGCTGTGTGATGTAAATTACATTTTTTTTTATCGTAGGAAGGAGAGTTTGATGCAAGAGATGTGCCTGAGGCTCTGGATCGTATGCTAGGAAAAACATTGGCCTTTAGGTTCAAATTTGTGCCTGGTAATAAACGTCATTCTGTGTCACAAATATCTGAAGATGAAATGGTAGTCAGCAGTGTTATGTCAGGGCTTTCTACAATTCAGGTAAATGTTTTTTTATTCATGTTACAACTTTTGTATATGGGTTGTGAACAGTATTATGAATTTTCAATTCGTTACTTACTATATGATTTCTTTGTATTATGTTGAAGGATGAAGCTGATCTATCCATATCTATGCCGCATCAGACCAATGAGGTTGTTCACAGTGTCAACTGCTGATTCTTGGGGTGTTTGAATTTTCAAACTAAATTTTAAGATGCCGATGATTAATCAATATTTATTGAAATTTTGTGCAGCAAACCTTCTCAGCCAATGGTGATTCTGATGGAAACCTGAATGAGTCCATGACGCCGGCAAAGCGCAATTTGGTGCCGTCTGATTCTGAATTGGATATCACTGCATTTGAAGATTTGTCACAAATTGAAATGTCTTCTACTAAGATGGGCAAACATATCAAGACTGAGTAACAGATTCTTGAATTGCCGTTGTATTTTGTGTCATTTGATCATAGTTATGTCTTTTTTTGCATTAATCAAGTAGACATTGTATTGGGATTAATGAAGTATGCAATGTAGCTATTACAGACATGTGACATATTTGTGTGCTCGGTGACAGTTATTTATAAAGAAATGTTATCTATATTAAGTTGTAGTTTCTAGATTGTAGTTTAGTAACAAGAATTTGTTCTAATTTGCTGCAACTGTCATATATGTTTAGCCTTGGAAAATGCCCTTGATCAATTCTACTGTTACATTCTTCTGCTCAACAATTCCTGCAAGAATTCAACTTTGTTGCCATTGAAAATATACTGTTATTCTTAATCCTACTTCTGCTGTCAGTATACTTGGTGTAAATATCTAGGGAACTTGAACTAGAACTTAAGCAATTCTATTGTTACCTTCTAATATTTAAAAACATTTGGGACATTTTCGTATACTTGATATTGGGTATGGTCTGAGACTAATTAAATGGTCAAATATCAAGTCCAACCTGTATCACATTCAGGAATCAGCAACTTATCAATACACCAAAGGCCTCTTGATATTGGGTATGGTCTGAGACTGATTAAATGCTATCACTAATCTCTGTGGTATGCTTTCTTTGTAACATATGTATTGAGAAAGTGGTACCTTTTTCAGGATTGGCAAATTTTTTATATTTTCCTATTATGGTTTTAATTTTAATGTTTTTATAATAATGTTTCCAATTTGAATTTCATGCAACATGTAGCAACTGTGTTCGGGCAATTGTGGAGACAAGAACCTATACCTTGTGAAAAGAAAGAAATGTGGCGAAGAGAGATGGAATGGCTTCTTAGTGTTAGTGATCACATTGTTGAGTTAATTCCTTCTTGGGAAACATTTCCAGATGGAAGTAAGCTTGAGGTATTTGTGACTTCAATCTTCTTCTCAATAAAGAGCTCTCTACTTTGATTTAATTAACATAGCAGTTACAATTGTAATGTTTGTAACCATGTGTATTCTGCAGGTAATGACTTGCAGGCCAAGGTCATATCTTTTCATGAATCTTCCAGCTCTACACAAACTTGACAATATGTTTCTTGTGAGTGTTGGATCTTAATGTTTCATGGTATGCTAATAGAATAGTAGTTGGTAGAGAAACTGCTCTAATACTTTCATGTAAAATTGCGTTTATCACAGGAAATTTTAGATAGTTGCAAGGATATGGAGTTTTGGTATGTTGACCAAGGGATTGTAGTCCAAGATGCAGATGGATCAGCTTCATTTTGCAAAAGAATTCAATGGCAAGAGGATAAATGGTGGCTCCCAGTTCCTCGTGTCCCCTGTTGTGGCCTCAGTGACAACTCAAGAAAGCAGTTGAATCACACAAGAGGATGTGCAAGCCAAATACTGAAAGCTTCTATGGCTATCAACAACGGTGCTTTAGCTGAAATGGAAGTTCCCAAGTTATACTTGGAAGCCCTTCCTAATATGTGATTTTGCACATAAATAGAAGTTAATATCATTGTATGATTAAGACAAACGTTCAAAGAAAGCATAATATGAGATTGATTACAGACACTGCAAGTGAGTTTTAATTTCATACACCATTACTGTCAAGACTTTTACACTGTCCACTAACTAGATGTCATTTTACATATAATTAAAGTAGTTTTTACAAAAAATAATAATATCACAAAGGGTAATCTATTATTGAATGAAAGAACTTTTACACTGCGAGTGTATTTAATTAAATTCCACACCAAGTTTACCAAGGGGGAACATTCCTAGCAGGTGTATCATGTATTAACTTTGCTGCATCATGAACTCAAAGAAGCTAACACACACATGTCTTTCTTCTAAACTATATGTATACTATCTGCAATGGTAAAATCTGGTTTAATTTGCCTGTTTACTTATATGACATTGTGGTGAAATTTTAATTTGGTTTTAACAAAGAGTTCTTCCAACATAGTTGATTCATGGTTAAACTTTCAGAATGGAAGGGCTTGCTTGGGGGATTTTATTTACCGTTACATCACATCAGAAAAAATCTCTCCAGAGTGCCTGCTTGATTGCCTACACGTCTCCTTTGAGCATGTTGCACTAGAGATTGCAAACCGTGTGGAAGCCTCGATATACGTGTGGCGTAGAAGCTAATCCTAATCGTTCAACTACAAAGTCATACTGGGAAATTGTGAAGGACTTCATGGCTGATGGAGATAAGAGAGAACCTATTTGATTGAAAATATAATGTATATTGTATACTACTCTTATAATGTAGCCTATTTAAAAGAAAATAACGCTTAAATTTTCCAAGTATAATGTAGACTACTGCCAATTTCTTCTATCTGAGTAGTAAAACTCAGAGCATTGAAGTTTACTCCGCATTGTAGTTTCTGAATGTGAGCAAGTGGACTATTATTTCCAAGTGTAGCATCTGTTCTATTTAGGTGTATCACCTTGTGTTTCAGCAACAGAGGAAGGACCTGTTTAAGTAGTTAAGGACAGTTGGTTGCTAACTTGCAATAAAGAACCCAGTCAAAATCTGATAACGGCAAAGATAATGTGAACCAAGCAAAATAGTAATTGATACAAAATAAATGTATAACTAACTGATTGTAGTCAGCTTTTTTGCTGCATAAATCTACTAAATAATGAAAGGTGGTAAGGTGTTTTTCATATTTATCTCTGTGGGTGTAAAGAATGCATGATTTGTTTGGTCAGGATATTTTTTGCGAGGTTGTTAAGAGTGATAGATGTCAGGCAATATTCTGATTTGCGCATGTTTCTCTCAGCACCAAGGATCCAATCATAGTATAAGTGAAGTTAATTAATTTAAATTACTTATTTACTATGTCATAATGTAAATTATTTTAGTTCCATTTATTTAATGATAGAAATTACAATTGTCATTTACAGTTAAAAGAATATAAAAGATAATTATATATCAAACAATCTACAACATTTGTTTTTTATTAAATATTAATTTGCTTTAAATTTTATCATATCAAATAATGGGTAGATAACAACAAAATTATGTGGTGTCATTTTAAGAACAGATAAATTTGTTTATAGTTTTGTTATTTATATTTACTCAAGATTCTGGCTTTTTACATAATATTATTTAATTTATATATTTATTCAAAAATAATAGTTTGATTTCTTTGTTATAGGATATTGAAATATATTTAGTTAAATTTACTTTATTAGTAATATTGTATGAATCATGATTTAATATTAGTTATTCATGATATGCTAATTTGTCACTTAAATAAAATGTCAAGCATTGGATAGCTGATACAAATCTGAGGTTATTAAGCTGTTAATCATAGCAATATTAAAGTATGTTACCTTTCATTCTATGAATGAGCTGTCTGATTTTACACGAATAGCATGCAAGTTCAGGCATACTGGTTACTTATAAAATTCAAAGTAACTTTAGAGGTTTAAATCAATGATTGCTTATAAAATTGAACACAATTTAAAATTAATTAAACTGTATTTGAAATACAGGCAATTTATTGGCTGAAATATGAAGGTGTATGGAAGTTATCGTTATATGTGTAGAGATATCACCAGTGAGAAAACCAGCAAGGTAATTATCATGATAGCAGTATGGTGCACTCTGTAAACCCCTGGCCAATCATGATACGTAACCCATAACCCCTAAAATTTGTTGATGATTGACAAGCAAGTGCAGCTGACTTCCAGTTGGCTGCTGCTATGTAATTTTATTTGTTTTGATTGGTTATTTAAAGTACACAAATGCCATGACTTTGTAAATTTTGGTTGAGCAGAAAATTGGTCAATAAATTTGAGAAAGTGGACGAATGCCATTTTGTTATTATAATATTATGTGAATCCAAATTAAATAAAATTAATCAGAATGAATCATTGTCAATTTTTGCTCTGAAAATTAGGATTTCAATACCATTGTCCAATACCTCTCATTCTTTTGACTATTACATCATATGCAATGCTGAAAGAAGATAACCAACTTTCCATGGTTTTGCTGGAACTACTTCTAATTTTATTGTGAAAGTTGATCATGGAAGAACATGGCTGTAATGCAAAGATTTATGCTAAGCAAGCAAGATTAAAATGGAGGCTCATATTAAGAGATAGGAGTTTCAGAAAATATGGTCATAACAGTGGTCAAAGCAACCACTATGTAGATGGATTACAGGCACAAAACAATGGAATCTCCATTAAAAGATTGAAAGCTGTTAATAGCATGCTATCAGCAAGTGGTTCTGAAACCAGAGAAAACCAGTTCAGGGCTATTAACATTGGCCATGAACAAAGAAATGAGTCCCATTATCAGCCGCATTCAATCTGTGAAGAGACAATTGAATATACAGATCAAGTTTTGCATGATACAAATGTAACCATTAATAGAGTGGGGACTGAGAGTGCAGGTAACTATAATGGTCATAGTGCCTATTAGATTCTGTAACAAGTTTGAATAACAGGGTACCTATACTCACTGGTTATGTGTAATTTTAAAAGGTGTGGCATTATAGTTTGATTGTAACATTGGTAGATTGTATTTAAAATGGAACAAAGTTAGCAAGATATTGTCAAACCAGTAAACAGTAGCCATGCATTATGTTAAGATATACATATAAGTGTTTGTTTCATTGATACTGTTATGATGTCAAACTTAAGGTGTGTCCTAAAGAGTTAACCTGAAAATTATATGTTGAAGCTGCAAGATTACATCGAAGGAAGATAATGCAAGGAAAGCGTTTATCAAAAGTTAATGAAACAAATTCTACAATGACGAACAATAGCAACAAAAATAAAGGTATTGAATTTTTCCATTGATAACAACAATTCTATTATTTGTGTGACAATTGTTTAGGTGAAGCACTAACTGTTTGACCTGAATAATACATAATTTTGACATTCAGCAGGAACATTATGCATAGAACAAATGGATAAGGTAACAAATGGAAATATGAATAATACTCCGCCACAATCCAATGATTTTCTGAACAGGAGAAAGACATATTTCAGCCAGCATACAGTAGTGAGGCGTAATTTAATTGATGAATTTGTTGTTGCCTCTTCAATAAACCAAACAGAGCAGACTGCTGAAAATGATAACAGCACTCAAACTCAAAATACAGTTGGAGGTAACAGTAATGGTAACATTAGTGCATCCATAACATTAACATGTTTCAATTTTGTTGTTTAATTGAGTGTTTTTTTTTGTAAAATGGTTTGGACGAATGTGATTAATGATAATCAGATGTTGATGTCTATTATGCAGATAGTAATCAAGATGTACCTGGTCCATACACAGAAGATGCAGTTTCAGATAGCAGTGATGATTATTCTGACCATATTGGGACAAGTCTGGATGTGTATAACTAATTAAAATGTTTGCACTACATTTGTGTACTGTGTTTTGATTATTATTTGATTTTTAGGATATGTTGATTTGGGAGATCCTGCTCAGACGTGTTCTTACTGTGAAGCTGCTATGTGGAGTGCAGAAAGTACCAATAAGAGCAAAGATCCGAGTAAAGCCAAATATAATCTATGTTGTCGGGGTGGAAGGATACAACTTCCTTTTCTTAAAAATCCTCCAAGGCTGTTGCAACATCTATTATGTAATAAAGATTCAAGAGAAAGTCTAAATTACCAAGACAATATCAGATCTTATAACATGATGTTTGCTTTCAGCTCTTCTGGGGCCAACATAGATAGATATTTATTAAAAGGAAAAGGCCCACCAATATATAAGATTCATGGACAATCATGCCATCGAATTGGTAGCCTACTACCCATGCCTGGGAAACATCCAAAGTTTGCTCAGCTGTATATATATGACACTGAAAATGAAATTCAAAACAGAATTGGGGCAGCAAGGTTAGCCCTATTTTGTCAATGTTAATTACGTGTGGTGTGTTACACATTGTTCAATTTTCATATGTTACATTTAATCAAAATCCGAACCTGACATCTAAATGTTTATCCTGTTTTTTAGATGGGAAAAACGGCTTGATTTACGGCTTGTAGCAAAATTGAAAGACATGCTTGATACGCACAATGTGTTTGCTAAATCTTTCAGGATGGCAAAAGATAGGTATGACAGTTGTCAAACACAGAATATAAACTTGCAGTTAATTTCAGATAGGACAAAGGATGGGAGAATATACAATTTGCCAACAGTTTTGGAAGTTGCTGCAGTCATTGTTGGAGACGCAACTGAACCTATAAACAGGGATATTATTCTTGAAAAACAAAGTGGTCGACTGCAAAGAATCAATGAGCTTCACCCAAGTTATCTTGGATTGCAATATCCGTTGCTATTTCCTTATGGTGAAGATGGCTACCGCAATGATATCCAGCACAGAGATATGCAAGACTCAAATCAAAGAAAGAGAAACAAAGTGACTATCAAAGAGCTATTGTGCTTTAGGCTACAGTCTAGAAAACATGAAGGTCAAACATTATTGAGGTCCCGAAGACTGTTTCAACAATTTATTGTTGATGGTTACACTATGATGGAATCAGAGCGATTGAAGTTTATAAGGACTCATCAAAAGCAATTACGTTGTGATAAATATAGCACATTGATTGCTTCTCAGACCTCAGAACAGCGACATTCAAATTATGGGAAGCGTATTGTTCTGCCTTCGTCTTTTGTTGGTAGCCGTAGGTATATGGATCAATTGTACTTTGATGGCATGGCCATATGTAGCCAAATTGGGTTTCCTGATCTGTTCTTGACATTGACATGTAATCCTTATTGGCCTGAGATTCAAAGGGTTGTATCACCAGTGAATCTAACTGCGGCTGATCGGCCAGATATTGTGAGCAGGGTTTTTAAACTTAAGCTTGATCAATTGATGGATGACTTGAAACATAACAAAGTCTTAGGCAATGTTGTAGCATGTAAGACATTTAGAAAGCTTTGCACATGTTAATTGTATTGCAGATTTATATGTTATATGCTGTTAAAACTAATAATTGTTTGTCTGCAGATATTTACACGATTGAATTCCAAAAGCGAGGGTTGCCACATGCTCACATATTGCTTTTCTTGCATCCTTCCAGCAAGTATCCGTCTCCTTCAGATATTGACACGATCATCTCAGCTGAAATTCCAGATTCAGCTGCTCAACCAGAACTTTATGAATATGTCAAGAATCACATGATGCATGGTCCATGTGGGCATGCTAACACAACATCTCCCTGCATGAAGGATGGAAGGTGTTGTAGATTTTTTCCAAAAAGATGGCAAACTGATACGGTTGTTGATCTAGATGGGTATCCTATATATAGAAGGCGTAATGATGGGAGATATATTGAAAAAAGTCATGTGCCACTAGATAACAGGTACGTAGTGCCATACAATGCAAATCTGTTGTTAAAATATCAGGCTTACCTCAATGTAGAATGGTGCAATCAATCGACATCTATCAAGTATCTTTTCAAATACATCAATAAAGGCTATGATCGTATAACAGCTGCTCTGGTTCCAATGCAAAATGAGTTGGAATCAATAGAGCAATGTGTTGATGAGGTCAAACGCTATGTAGATGGTAGATATATTTCTCCATGTGAAGTAGTGTGGAGAATATTCTCATTTCCTATACATAAAAGATCCCCTGCTGTTGAACGACTATACTTTCACTTACCAGGTGAAAATTCAGTCGTTTTTGAAGATGATGATGACATGGATACATTGCTCTCAAAGCCGACCATTAGGGAGTCGATGTTTACATCTTGGTTACATGCTAATAGCATTTACAGTGAAGCCAAGCATTTAACTTATATTGAATTCGTTAAATCTTTTACATATGTTCCTAAGGATAGACGTTGGCAGCCAAGGAAGAAATGATACACAATTGGGAGGCTTAACTGGGTTCCTCCAAGTACTGGAGAATTGTATTATCTTAGAATGATGTTGGGAGTAGTGAAAAGACCAACCAGTTATGAACAGATTCGTACTATAGATGGTCAGCTCTACCCTTCCTTTAGAGAAGCATGCTTTGCAATGGGATTCTTGCATGATGACAAGGAATACATTGAGGCATTGAGAGAAGCATACCTTTGGGGTTCTGGCCACTTCTTAAGAAGGTTGTTTGTTACAATGCTTTTATCAAATAGCATTGATAGACCACACCATGTCTGGAATGAAACATTTTGTTATTTAATTGATGGCATCATACATGACCAAAGGAGGATTACAAAGATACCAGGTATAAATTAGTAATAACACAGTTTCCATATGAATTTCTTTTTTCTGTTGCATAGTCATAAGTTGTATTTTATTTTTTTTCCCTAGATTTGCAGCTTCCAATAGAAGACTTACAAAACTTGGCACTGCTAGAGATTGAACAAATACTGCAGTCCAACCGAAAATCATTGAAGGATTTTCCTACCATGCCTTTTCCAAGTGGTGTTTCGAACACCTATTATGGAAACAGATACATATACGCTGAACAGTCATATGACAAGGAGCAATTGCATTCTGATTTTGAAAATTATGTTTGTACTCTAATAGGTTAGATATGAACACCCTAATTAATTAGGATGATAGCTGACTGCTGTTATACAATACGTCTTGTATTCAACATTGTTTTTTGTTTAATTTAATTTCAAATAAGCAGAGAAGTATATTTGATACCATCATGAGTGCAGTGACTAGGCAGCAAGGTGAAACTTTCTTCCTCTATGGCCATGGAGGTACCGGAAAGACTTTCATGTGGAAAACTTTGGCCTCTGCATTGCGTTCCAAAGGAGAAATAGTATTAACGGTTGCTTCAAGTGGTATAGCTTCATTGTTGTTGCCTAGTGGCAGAACTGCACATTCCAAGTTCTCTATCCCTGTTCCTACACTACAACACTCAACTTGTAATATCAATCAAGGTAGTGAATTGGCTGGTCTGTTACAGGCAACACGTTTAATAATATGGGATGAGGCACCAATGGCACATTGATCGCGGCCGTACGCAACCAAATTAATTCAGTTTAAAATGTAGTACTAGGAAAGTGACTCCTAGGTCGTCTCTCAAGGATCAATTGTCAATGTTTAAGGGATTGAAAACGTGTTGGGGGGTTTTTGGCAGAATGCGAGAATTCTAAATTAAACAGAATGTGAAAACTAAATTAAACAGAATTAACAATTAACTGCA